>CM044014.1:36133513-36466013 GCA_024085815.1 Flaveria linearis
TTGTTAGGACCGTGTACGTACGGAGTACTAACCGATTCTTAGTTGTACCAGATCAAATAGTGCGGAATCCTATTTGATTGGCGATCCAATCAGTGAGAACGTAATCAGGATCAATCCTAACGATTAGAAAACGTTATAATTGACTCGGAATGATTGAAACGCTCTATGAAGTTGGAATGGTCGAACAGCACGTTCTGGGTCGATTAGGGTTTCTAGTATTCGAAGTGTCACTTTATTCCACGAATTAAGTGGTATTTATAGGTTAGGGTTTCTCATTCGGGCGACTGAACCATTCGGATGGTTCAGTCGTGCGATTGAGCTATGCGGTTGATCCATACGCACGACTGAGACTTCAATCGTACGACTGGTTCAATCTCATGCTTCAGTCTACCGACTGATCCAGTCTCATGGTTCAGTCGTGTGACTGAGCCATTCGCATGAAGTTATTCATGCGTATGGTCCATTCGCATGGCCCATTCGCATGATAACTATATCATGTTAAGTTTGAATGTGTTAATCATTACAACATTATGCATACCTATTCAAACAAAACCAAACCTATATAATTAGTCATTACTTAACCCATTAATGAAATATATAAACATTATAATAAACAACCAAATGTATTTCATTAAGCACCATTCAATACACATAGTCAAGACATTTTACATTCAACTCAGAATCTAGGGACACATGTATCAAAAACTCCCCCTTGGACCTAGATTCATCTAATGTCTTACTTGACCCAACCTTTTTCAAATTTCTTGTACTTCTCCTCTCTAGTAACTCCTGCATGTATTTCAAATGCAAAGCAGAGTCTGATTACGTTTTGAAATTGGAGGGCTTGTACAATATCTTGAGCATCATAGAACAGTGGCCACTTGTAGAGTGTGTAAACATCATTAGCGACAAGTTGGTGAGCCACATTGGGTCAAATACCCGGATGACATCCATCTGTCCATCTCTGTTCAATACTATGACTGCTTCAGCTGTTCGCCAATCGTAGTACCACCATTTGAAGTGTGGAGTGATGTCCTGAGGCATTTCCCTGAGAGGGATCTTCGACATGGTGCGCGGTGGACGCCACTTCAACACTATCTTTGGTCTCCCGGTTCGTGAATCCACCTCAGACTTCCTAACATACCTTGTAGGTTGCTGAGGCTTGAAGTTAATCCACCGGGTGTGGTACTCCCTTTTCAGTGCAGCTTCAAACCATCCTGACATCTTTCTAGGATCAGCGTAAAGCAACTTCAGCTTTGCCAGTTGGTTTAGCTCACAACCAGGTAGAGTTTTTAGATCATGTGGAAATCTAAAATACTCAATACCTTTCTCTCTCTTAACTGCATAAGCATTAAGATCGTCAAAATAAGCCCACGATATGATCTTGCCCGACACCTTTTGGTGTTTCTTCACTCGATACAGCTTTGTGTAGACATTGGCTTTGAAGCATTTCGTTGAGCTCGCAGATCTTCAAAACATGCAGCCATTCAGCCCTTTTAACTTTAACTTCCTCCTGTGGCTCGGGCTATCCCCTCTTGTTTATCAGATTCTGCTTCTAGTTTATCCAGAGTTTCGAAGGTCTCACTGACCAAATTGTCATCCAAGTTTGGAATGACATAACCTTCGGTGTCTGCGTACTCCGGATAATGTTGATCTGTCACATCTTCGATTTCGATCTCATCAACATCATGCAGTTCATTCTCACTATCTTCTTGGACTTCCGGAGCATCGTTCACTATTTCATCAGCATTTAATTGAAACATTTCGGCCAACTGCTCTTTAGTGAAACTGTGGATTATCTCTCCCTCTTCAGGAGTGTATTCAACTGATCTCCTTACCACTCCCTGCAGATCAAGAATCATTGTTAACTGAGTCTTGACCTGCTGAAGGGGTTCAACATCGTATTGGTCTCTTTGAAAATTTGGATCTGCTTGATTTAAACATGCAACACGATACTTGTTAGTAGATAATCAACCACTGTCATTAACATACGATATAAACATTCATTAAATAAATGTACTATAAGTTGAAATACAAAAGTCTGTTAAATACATAAACATGTCTAACTAAACAGTACTTTTATCTTGAATTTCTGGAGTTTCTTCCGTTGGAGCAGACGAAGAGGGTCCTTGATCATGTCGCTTTTTAGAACGCCTTTCGCCTGCTACATTTCGCTTCTATCTCCGGAAGTTTCTCCTCCTTTACCTTCACCATCTTTCTTCTTCTCATCACCATCATTGCTTTCATCACTACCATCATCATCATCGTCATCATCCTCATCATCTTCATCATCGTCTTCTCATCCTCACTATCATCATCATTATCATCACCATCACCTTCTCCAATCTTGAGGGGCTCACTTTGAGTACCTTTCAGTTTTAGCACAAGAGTCTTATGAGCCGCCTCTAGCTTTCCCATTCTCTCATCCGTTTCAGCTTCGTGTTGTAACAAGCCTGTGATCTGATCGGTCTGCGACGTGATCACTTGGGCTTGTGAGGATGTTAACTCCTCAATCTTTCAATCTCAGCTGCCTGTGAAGAACTTTGTTCTTGCAGCTGAAGGATCTGGGCAGTCTTAGCCTTATCAGAGGCTAACAGCTGAAGCACCATGCTGTTGAGAGCAGCAAGCTGATCCACTACAGAAACTGGTGGGATGAATGAGCTGGATGGGAAAGGTGAGGGACTGTTTGTTGAGTGGTGGAGGTGGAGGTGGCTGTGGTGTAGATGGGAGGAAATTGGATGGCTGTAGTGGGGGTACAGTGGTGTTGGTGGGGAAAGGCATGGAAGTATGAAGTGGAGGTATAGTGGTGGTGGTGGTTGTTTGGGTGTGTGGGATGTGGTGTATTGGGTGGTTTGGGAGGTTTGGGTGATTTGGCTAGGTGTGGTGGAGGTGGTAGGTGCAGAGGAGGTAGTGATAAGTGTGATCCTCTGCGCTTGGACTTCATCCCATGAGGGCGAGCCATATGTTTCCTTCGACTCCCTTTGACCCGGAGGCTCCCCCTTGGCTGCTGGGAGAGGCTGGGGTGTATGATGGGTCTGCTACAGCGCTCCCAGACTCTCCTGAGCGTCCACCAACCGCCCGTAAGCCTTCCTCGGTTGCCACTACCCGACTTCCCACAGTCCGGGTTAGTGGTACTTCATCTGAATCCTCCTCCTCCTGCATGAAGTCAGGGTGGATTGGAGCTGGCTCAGGTCTCCTTGACCATCTCCTCCTGATCCGTTCCGTTGTCATCATCATCGGAGTCATCGGAGGGTAGAGCTACCTGCTCTACATCAGAATCACTATCATCATGACGCCACTTTTTCTTAGCTGGCGCCACATACTCCTCACGGGCCAGATGCCCAAACAAACGTCTTACCGGGGGCTTGACCTGCTTTCCCCGGTATACTTTCATCCTGCCTAAGGTGGTATCATCCATCACCTCAAGCATAACTGCATCCTCCTTCTGCTTTGATAACATAGGTAGCTTCTGGTCAAAGATCATTTGCAAGAAGCGAGGATACATGCAGAAGCCTTCTCTTCCTTAACTTCGATGTTCTCCACTAGGTAAGTGAAGATCATCCTGGAGAAGCTGAAAGGGTGGTTCAGCACTAATGCAGCGTAGGCATTCTGCATTTGCTCAGAGAGCTCGTCGAAGCCTCCTTTTCGTGAGGCAATACACCTTAGCAAGACATGGGCTAAGTATTTGAACTGGGGGCAAAGATTGCTCTTGTTGAGCATCCCTGAGTTTATGTCCCAGTATACTTAGCCCTCAGGAAGCACCCTCTGACTGCCATCGGATGTAAACGAACAGGACAGTCACCATCATTTCCTAGTCTAGGATGTCCTTAAGTCCTCCTCTGTTATCTCTATAGCGTGCCCAAGAACGGTGCTTCTAATAGTATAGGGCTCCCTGGATCTGTCTACCACAGCGTGTTCCCAAAACGACTGCTGCATCGACCTGTATGGTGTACACTGTGCTGAGATGGCTCTGTATATCCTCGATCTTCTCAGAAATGTGATAATGCCAGAAAAGTCAGCGGCATTCCTAGAGGTCAAGTCCAAATGAGCACAAATGTTGTGCTTCGTGCTCATAACCCATCGACTCGCCATCTGTCACACAATGTAAGTTTACGTTAGTACACGCAGAAGAGAGTAAACAAAATCAATGAGTTTCCCACTTTGGTTAGTCGGGCGACTGAGCAACCGAATGAACATAGCCGTGCGACTGAGTGGAACGAATGAGTCTTGAAAGGTGAATTTATTCATACGGGCGACTAAGTCAAGCGATGAGCATAGTCGTGCGTTTGATTCATTCGTTCAGCTCAGTCGGGCGACTGAGACTAATCGTCTTCTCAGTCGGGCGATTGGAGTTCATCAGCGTGTCCAGTCGCATACTCGACAGTTTGTCCATTCAAATTCGTGTTTTGAGCTATACTTGAAGTTAAACGTCGAAATTTGCTCATTACACGGGAACTACCGATAAACCATGTTCTAACTTCTATTCGAACGTTTAAGCTAGTTTGGACAGCCTATTTGTTCATTATGTGTTCGGTTACTGTTTGGTCTGAATTCGAGAGATTTGGACATCATTTATCAGTGTTATCGATGAAACACTTTGAGTAGTACCTGTATAATCACCAATGAGTGTTAGAACACGTAAAACAAAAGCAGATATGGATCAAAGGAAATTTCGACAGCGGTTCCTAGGTCGGGCGAATAGAGGGGGCGATTTGGGAGAGAGAGTGAACGACTGATTATGATTTGGTCTGTTTTTATACTAGGGCAAAATCCAGTCGGGCGACTGAGTCTAGTCGCCTTGGTTAGTCGGCGACTGAGTCTAGTCGTCTTGGATAGTCGGACGACTGAGTCTCAGTCGTGCCATCTACCCAATCGTTCATTTCCAATCGGGCGATTGAAGTTCATCCAAACGACAATTTCAGTCGGTCACCTCCAATCGTTCGATGTGTTTCATTCGCATACCTCATTCGCACGTTTGACCTAGTCGGGCACATTCAACCGGCGATTGGGTTCATTCGCATGGTCCAATCTTACGATTGTATTCAATCGTACACCCATTCGGCCGACTGGGTCATATCAGATTCAGTCGAACGATGGTCTATCCTTGTGCCAATTTTAAGGTATGAACCAACACTTAGTTTATTTACCAATTGATAAAACATTATGTGCAATTGATCATCTCAGACATGATCCATTTAACCACCCGATCACCTCAGACGTGATCCATTATCCACCGATCACCCAGACGTGATCCTTTTAACCATTTAGAAACAATCAGTTTAGATAAACATTAAGCTCATTTAGTGACATTTAGCAGATAACAGTATACACAGTCCGACATGACACATTATACTAAGACTAAACAAATTAACCTATGAATAGAAAGACATATTTTTGTGATTTTTGTTAGGGCAGGCTTGTATAGTGTTAGCATTAACAGTTTATCCGGAATGGACTCTCGTGGAATCAGACAGGCATATACACCATCACTTGGAACATTCAGTGCTTATTACACTTTGCATGATAAGATTGTACAGTTTTTCACTTATGGAAGACTTCTAAGGTCTAACTGGGAATCATGTTTGAACTAATATGTAATTCTTATTGATTTTGAAACATCAGGCAATGCAGCCACGACGATTGTCAGTATGTTTGTCCACTAAATCCATACACAGACGTTTGACCACAATCAGCGATTAATTAGATGAATTAGGTCAAACCGTATTTGTGTATTCCACAGGTATATGGTAATCAATCGTCCTCAGGAGATTTTTGAGCGGTCTTGGACTTAGAAGATTTGGTTCTAAGAATTGTCAAAGAGATGCCAAGCCTCAGGTCAGTGCCATCGCACAGCAGAGAGGCGCAAACAACAATGAATTCTTAGAACGAATAGGTTATGCTTAGCCTCAGGTCAGTGCCATCGCACAGCAGAGAGGCGCAATACCTATTTATCTTCTTAGAGCAACATATTTGCATATACATTATTTTAATGACATTTGTCATCTTTTGCTCTGTTTTGCAGGTCTTTGCTCACATTTGTGGCATTGCTTGCTCCTCACCCTTATTGGACATTGATTGATTGTGCAGACCAGGGATACCATGAGAACACACAACTGGTTGATTAAATTTAGTTTAAGCCAGTTCACTGATGATGTCTAATGGTCTATTGTGTTGAATCTACTGACACATCGTATTGTGTACTTACACAACCCTAGATCTACTTTCTCCAAATGATTACAATACCAGTCAAAACTTCTATCATATTCCCAATTTTGTCAGACTTAGACTTCTCTGATTTATGATTGTATTTTTGAAACTGAAAACCAATTTGATGTTCCAAGTAACTCGGTGCCTGTGTGCTATCACTTTCCAGTTTTATCGAGTCGCATTTCCAGTTTATTGTCTGTGCCTTTTCAGCTTAACTTACCCCCCAAATTTTTTTTTTTTTTTTTTTATGCATACTGAACTAAATCTCCCTAAAATTCTAAAACAAAAAATCTTTTTGTGTTTTTGGATTTTATACGACAAGGGAATTAAAAAATAAAATAAAATAAATTGAAGGAAAAAGAAAATAAACGACTAAACATGGTCGGACTATGTATCTGCTTCTTCAGCAATCACATCATTTTCTTTTAACGCCGTTGACCTCTAGCAGATATAAAAATCTTGGTTTATCAAAAGGCTTTGTGTAAAGGTCAGCGCGCTGAAAATCCGTGTTAATTTAATCACATCAATTAATTGTTTTTCATAGCAATCGCGTATGAAATGATATTAATTCCGATGTGTTTGTTTTTGGGTGTTGAACAGGATTTTTAGTGACAGCTATGGCAGCAGAATTATCAACATAAATAGGAGTGTTAGAAAATTTCAAACCGTAGTCTCGCATTTGCTGTTGAATCCAGATGATCTGAGAGCAGCAACTTGCAGCAGCAACATATTCAGCTTCACAGGTTGATAGAGCAACCGAGGTCTGCTTCTTGCATTGCCAAGTGACTAACCGTCTTCCAAAGAACTGACACCTGCTGATGTAGACTTGAAATTCATCTTGCATCCACCATAGTCTGAATCGCTGTATGCGGTAAGCTCGAAGTCATCATCATGAGGATACCACAATCTAGTGTTGGAGTACCCTTCAGATAACAAAAAATCCTTTTCACCCAATCAAGTGATTCACTTTTGGCTTCGCTTGATATCTAGAACATAAACATGTTGCATACATGATATCTGGACGCGAGGCAGTGAGATACATGAGAGATCCGATCATCCCACGATACATAGTGGCATCCACCAAATCCCCATTCTCATCAGGAGCCACATCATGATTTGTGGCGAGAGGGGGTACGGCAGCAGACGCATTTTCCATGTCAAATCGACTGAGAATATCGCCGACATATTTGGACTGATGTAAGAAATACCGGTTGGTGTTTGATCCACCTGTAATCCCAGGAAGAACTTCATCTCTCCCATTGCACTCATTTCAAACTCTGCCTTCATCACAGATTCGAATTCTTTGCATAATGCTTCATTTCTAGATCCAAAGATGATATCATCCACATAGATCTGCACCAGAAGCAAGTCACCATCTTTTTCTTTGATGAACAATGTACAGTCAATCACACCCCTGCGAAAACCATGCTTTAGTAGATGGGTAGAGAGCTTTTCATACCAAGCTCTAGGAGCCTGATGTAGCCCATACAGAGCCTTGTCCAACTTGTAGACTCTGTCCCGATGATAAGGATCTTCGAATCCTTCGGGTTGACTGACATATACTTCTTCACGGATTTCCCCATGCAAGAATGCACTCTTAACATCTAGTTGATAAACTTTGATCTTCATGTAAGAGGCGTAGGCTAGAAGATACGTATAGCTTCCATTCTAGCTACGGGAGCAAAGACTTCATTGTAGTCGATTCCTTCGACTTGCCTGAAGCCTTGAACGACCAACCGTGCCTTGTTTCTGATAACAACACCCTGGTCATCCTTCTTGCACTTTAGTACCCATTTGGTACCAATTACCTTGACTCCTTTTGGTCTGTCAACTAGAGTCCAGACTCCTAGTTTCTTGAACTGGAGTAGCTCTTCTTGCATGGCATTGACCCAGGCCTCATCTTTCAGGGCGTCACAGACATATTTAGGCTCGATTTGTGAAACAAAACATGAGAAAGCCCATCATTGACGTAACCCTTTTCCATGACTGCTGCATAATCAGCAGAGTACAGCTGATTTCGTGTTTGCACACCGGATTGAATGTCCCCAATGATAGACGAGGGGGGATGATTCACACTGATCCTAGTCACTGGTGTGGTAGGAACCACAACCTCAGAATCCAGATTGGTGACTGCTGGTTCAGTGTCAGGATTTCCTGCAGCTTGTTCCACAGCTGTTGACTCACTGTGTTGATTAGCTGTATGCTCAGGGTTAGAAGCAGGTGCTTCTTCATCACCTGATGAATCATCACTCTCATCATGAGCAGGAGTCGAAGAGCTTGAGGCACCATCAGTAGGTGTGATGTTGCTTGAATCCAGATTCGGTGAGATAAGAACATCATACATCATCTGGGTAGCAACGTCATCCTCTGAATCAAACTGTGGAAGATTAAAGGATTTGAAAAAGCCATCATAATCGAAGAATGATGATGGACCTTTTCCAGCAGGAGGTGTGATGTATCTCTGAACATCCACGTTGCACCACACCTCTACCTGACCGTCGAGTTATTGTAAACTCGCTTGTCTGGGATGCTGTATCCTAAGAATATTCCTTGATCAGCTTTCTCGTTGAACTTGCCATCCTGAGTCTTCTTTAGCAATGTACACGGAGCTCCAAATGGTTCCAGGTACTCCAAATTTGGCTTTCTCTTCTGAAGTAACTCGTAACAAGTCTTGCCATGCCTTTTGACTACTAACACACGATTTAGTGTGTAGCAGGCATTTGCAACTGCCTCATTCCAGAACTGAACTGGGAGCTTTGAATCAGCTAACATGGTTCGTGCAGTCTCAATTAAGCTCCGATTCTTTCGTCTGCAACTCCATTCATCTGTGGTGTGTATGCGGAAGTGAACTGATGAACAATTCCCTTTTCCTTGCAGAAAGCATCCATCCACTGATTTTTGAACTCAGTGCCATTGTCAGAACGTATTCTTCTCACCTTCAGTTTATAGAGTGACTCCAAAGTCGTGACGAGCACCTTGAAAGACTCAAACGTTTCTGATTTAGCTTTCAGAAACATCACCCAGGTGAATCTTGAGTAGTCATCAGTGACTACAAAGCAGTACCAGTCTCCTGCTATACTCTTTGTGTTGACTGGACCAAAGAGATCCATGTGTAGCAACTCCAAAGGCATCTCAATTGTGTTGGCGTGCTTGTCTTGTGAGATTTCCTGGTTTGCTTTCCCTTCTTACAAGAGACACAAAAATCAGGAAGTTGGAAGTTCTTGACTGTAACTCCCTCAACAAGGTTGTTGTGAATCAGATGATTCATCTTCCTTTGATTTATGTGTCCCATCCTTCTATGCCATGAGATGGAATCCTTCTCTGTCGCTTTTGAGAGAAAACATTGAGCTGTAGATTCAGAGGTAGAAGCATTAGACATATCCAAGACATATAGATCATTGTACCTGGATGCAGACATCAAAACCTGCTTCTCTGGAATCTCCATCTCCTTTTCAGTATGTAACATTTTCGGTTGTCAAACATAACTTTGAAGCCCTTGTCATATATCTGAGACACTGAAAGTAAATTGTTTTCCAGTTGTTGAACAAAATTTACTTTATCAAACTTTACCTTCTCATTACCTACTTCGCCCTGAGCGGTAATGTATCCTCCTTTATTACCAGCAAATGAAACGTGTCCCCCTTTAATTTGTTTGACATTGAAAAGAAGAGACTTGTTTCCTGTCATGTGCCTGGAAGCTCCGCTATCCACAATCCATGTATTTGTTGAAGCACTGTAGCGAACAACATGCACATAATTGAAAACAATCAGTTAAGGAGGGGGACCCAAGCCTTGACTGGCTTGGGTTTCCCAGAGGAATCAACCATCATGAATTCGACCCACTGTCCTTTATCAGTGGGTGGAATCTCAACTCTCGGATTGTCCTGGCTTTCAGATTCACCAGATGTCTTGGCTTTCCATAAACCATCTCTGTGAAAGGATTGTTTATGATAAACTTTAGACTGATTAACAGTTTGAGCAGATAGTTTAGATTCAGAAACAGATTTTTGCGCTGGTGTCACAGACCTGTCGGGGACTTGTCTGTTTGCCTTTGACGTGGTGGGACGAAAACGACTTAGAAGGTGTTTTATGCCTAATGGGTGTTTCGATCTGACCGGGGTCTTAGAACGCTGTTTTGAATCTAATTTGACTTTGTCGTTTAGCTCAACTTTAGTTCTTGGTGTCTGATAGCGTGGACACTTAGTTGAAATATGACCTCGCTGACCACAAGTATAGCAGGATCTCCATTCATCAGGACTAGGAGATCTCTTGTGGGGCGGTGAATAAATTTCAGGAATGGGTCTTTGGTCTCAATCTTTGAATATTTACTCTCTTTAACAAATTTAACTTGTTTAATATTTGAATAATTTGTCTTTGAGGCTGAATATTATCCCTTTTAACTGGTTTAACTTGAGTGGATTTAGGTATCTTGGTTTGTGTAATATTTGACTTTGATTCCGAACCAAGACTTGTTTGGACATTTGTTTCCACCCTTTTCTCAACATTACCTTGCTTGATGTTGAAGTTTTCTGATCATCATCCAGAGAAGCAGACTTAACTGCAGTGTCTGGATCACTAACCAAAGGAGTTGTCACCACATGATCCTTAATTTGATTGTTATTAATTGGACGTTGTTTTGTGTTCAAAAGGATTTCAGGTGGTGGTGGAACTACCTTGTAACCCAATCCCTCCCCATTGTTGCGTTCTTTAACCAAGTTTTTCAAAATGTGCGAGGAACTCGCTAAACTATGTAGTTTTTGTTGCAATGACTCATTTTCTACCTGTAAGACCGCTTTGTCCTTTTTAGTCTCTTCAATGGTCTTTAAGTAGTATTTAATGTCATTTTCTTGGTTAAAGACAACAACTTCAGTTTCCTTTAGTTGTTCTGCAACGCATCTAACTTCTCTTTATAACTGCTCTCATTTTGTTTTAAGATACGATTAGCTTCTGAACACAGTTTTAAGTCATTTACTAAGTTATCATTATGTTCTAACAACCTAGCAAATTTTAGGTCAATGCTTTCTCTAAATTTTCACATTCGACACAAACATGTTCATCAAATAATTCATCTTTAGATTTTACCTGTGTAGATGTCGACGTGCCAGCCATGAAAGCATTCTGAGACGTAGATTGAGCTTCAGATTCTGAAGTCAACTCATTCTGGACAATTTCATCAACAGCATCAAACGTCTCTTCCAAATCAGCAGTATAAACTTCAGCTGAGCTTTCCCTTCACTTGCAGAGTCTTCGTTCAAGTCTTCCACGGATGCTATGTTAGCTTCATCAGACACGAATCGAAAGGACCAGTCTTGTCCTTCATCTCCTTGTACTACCATAGCTTTAGAATCACTTCCCGTGGACGCTGATTTCTTGTCTCTATCTTGCCTGTTGAATGAGGAAAAGGGATTCCCGTTCCCAGTCTTCTTAGCTTTGAACACTCCCTTTTAAAGTGACCCTTTTCTCCACAATTGAAACATGTGACTTTAGACTTGTCAAAACCAAAGGTTGTATCTTTAGTAGCCACAAGATTCTGCCCTGTTTTCTTCACAAATTTCTTGGCTCTTCGGACAGCGCTTGCAAGAGCCCACATGATGTCCATTCTTTCCAGCTCATTCTCATCTACTTGCTCATAATCTTCATCAGCAAGGTGGCAATTACCAATCTTGCCTGCCACCAAACCATCATAAGAATGCACAACAGCAGCAAGAAGATCCATGTGCTCTTTAGCAACCTCCACTGTTACCTTTCCCAGATTTTCTGTTGTTAACTTTGCAGATTGAGTAACAATAGGGCTTTGACTAGCTCCAGATGCACCAAGAGGCTCATTTGCAGATGAGGAGCCTTGTTCAGTAATTGAAGATGCAGTGGACACGAAGGCTGTTTGCAGAGGTGCACCAGAAGACTTTGCAGCAGGGGGGAGGTAGAAGGAACATTGTAGAGAGAGGGGTCTTGAGCATAAGAACCCTTCTTAGCCTTGTATTTTTGTCGCACTTCCTCCTCTCTCAGTTTTAGAATAAAGTCATTGATATCCAGGGTTTCTAAAACTGAGTTGTATCGCAAAGTAGAAATGAATGAATCCCATTTTGCAGGTAGACCATCTGCCAAGCTTAAGACCTTGTCTTCCATTGACGTCTTAACACCATGAGTGTGAAGTTCACTCATCAGATGGTAAAACCGATCGATGATTTCATCCAAGCTTTCATTCCCTATTGTCGAGAAATCATCAAACTCCTTCTTCAAAGCTTTACCTTTCAGTGCCTTTAAGTTTGAATTTCCATCATACCTCTTTTCAAGAACTTCCATCAGTTTTTACTTTGTTTGTGTTCTGAGTATTGATGAAAAATAGGCTTAGGAATGGACTGAGTCAAAATAGCATAGGCCTTCTTCTCGGCATTGTAAGCAATCTTCTGTGTATCGGTGAGTCCACTCAAAGTCAAAGGAACACCATCAGCCCCCACGGGTATTTATAGCCAACCTCAATAGAGTTCCATAAGTTAGTATCTACACCATTAAGATAGATCTCAAAACGCTGTCTCCATTGTGGAAAATCCTCTATTGTCAATAGTTTAGGTGGCTTGTTATGGTTCCCTATCTCATTTTCCAGTAATAACAGATTCTGAATTCTCGAATCCTTTCCAGCTGACATGGCATAATTTTCGGAGTCCATCCTTGAATCAATTTAACTTGAGAATTAAGCTACTGATGCGATTGGGCTGTATCCGACTGGTCTCAGACGTACGATAGAAACGGCCGACTGAGAGACTTAGACGACTGAACAAACCGAACGACTCAGGCGTGCGACTGGAAAGGACGGTTGACTCACTCGGGCGATTGACACAACGACTGACTCAACCGGGCGAATAGAGTGACGACTGATTCAAACGTGCGACAGACCTGGGCGAAAGAGTTCAGTCGTACGATTGAGATAATCGTGCGACTGGGTCTGCTGTAAACGCGATTTCGAACACTTTTGACCTAGAACGCAAAAATTTGCACCCTAGACGGCTGAAACTCGAAAAAACTGAATTTTCAGAACATGCACACGTAAAGACTCAATTTTTAGCAAAAAGATTGGATCTTTTCGCGTAAAAACATAGACTTTTTCACAAAAACGATTGAATCAACGAAGAATCAAGAGCCAAAGCTCTGATACCACTTGTTATGACCGTGTACGTACGGTGTACTAACCGATTCTTCGTTGTACCAGATCAAATAGTGCGGAATCCTATTTGATTGGCGATCCAATCAGTGAGAACGTAATCAGGATCAATCCTAACGATTAGAAAACGTTATTAATTGACTCGGAATGATCTGAAACGCTCTATGAAGTTGGAATGGTCGAACAGCACGTTCTGGGTCGATTAGGGTTTCTAGTATTCGAAGTGTCACTTTATTCCACGAATTAAGAGGTATTTATAGGTTAGGGTTCTCATTCGGGCGACTGAACCATTCGGATGGTTCAGTCGTGCGATTGAGCTATGCGGTTGATCCATACGCACGACTGAGACTTCAATCGTACTACTGGTTCAATCTCATGCTCCAGTCTACCGACTGATCCAGTCTCATGGTTCAGTCGTATGACTGAGCCATTCGCATGAAGTTATTCATGCGTATGGTTCATTAGCATGGCCCATTCGCATGATAACTATATCATGTTAAGTTTGAATGTGTTAATCATTACAACATTATGCATACCTATTCAAACAAAACCAAACCTATATAATTAGTCATTACTTAACCCATTAATGAAATATATAAACATTATAATATAAACAACACATGTATTTCATTAAGCATCATTCAATTACACATAATCAAGACATTTTACATTCAACTCAGAATCTAGGGACACATGTATCAACATAAATTTTCAAAGTGTGAATTTTGGCTGAGTAAGGTAGCCTTTTTGGGTCATGTCGTTTCTGCGGATGGTATTATGATGGACCCTGCTAAAATAGAGGCGATCACTAAGTGGCCTAGACCTACCTCAGCCACAGAAGTCTGTAGTTCCTTGGCCTTGCTGGTTACTACCGCAGATTTGTCGAAGGTTTTTCTGTTATAGATTTACCCCTTACGCAACTGTTAAGGAAAGGGGTTAAGTACTCTTGGAATGACGAACGAGAGAAAATTTTTGAAGAGCTCAAGAAAAGATTGGTGTCTGCTCCTGTTCTCACACTTCCATCGGGCACGGGTGGATATCAGATTTACAGCGATGCCTCTAAAAAGGGACTTGGATGTGTGCTAATGCAGCATGGTAAGGTCATTGCTTATGCTTCACGGCAGTTGAAACCTTACGAGGTTAATTATCCTACGCATGATCTTGAACTCGCTGCTGTTATTTTTGCGTTGAAAATATGGCGTCACTATCTTTACGGAGAGACTTGTGATATTTTTACTGATCACAAGAGCTTGAAATATATCTTCACACAAAAGGAACTAAACATGAGGCAGAGAAGATGGTTAGAGTTGTTAAAAGATTATGATGCCAATATTCAGTATCATCCGGGAAAGGCCAATGTGGTAGCTGATGCTCTTAGCAGGAAGAGCTCAGGAACAGTAGCCTCCCTACAGCTACAGCCTCAGAACATTACTGATCTTGATAGATTGGGTATTGGCCTACATATTGGCAAGAGCAACGGATATATCGCTACACTCCAGATTGAGCCAGACTTAATATCCCGGATTAAGAATGCACAGAAAGACGATGGTGAACTCTGGGCAATCTTACAGAATGTGGAGATTGGTAAACAATCAGAATTCAGAGTAGATGAGCACGGAGTAATCTGGTGTGGTAAACGTTTATGTGTGCCTAATGATTCTTCTCTACGAGAATCGTTATTAACTGAGGCACATAGTTCTCCGTTCTCTATCCATCCAGGATCTACTAAGATGTATCGGGACCTTCGTCAGAACTTTTGGTGGAATGGAATGAAAGAGGATGTGGCTAAGTATGTTAGCCGTTGCCTTACTTGTCAGCAGGTCAAGATTGAGCATCAGAGAGCTAGTGGTTTGCTTCAGCCACTACCTATTCCAGTATGGAAATGGGATGATATTTTCATGGATTTTGTGACAGGGTTGCCAAGGACATTTAAGAAAAATGATGCAATATGGGTTGTGGTAGACAGATTGTCAAAGTCGGCTCATTTTCTACCTATTCAGCAGGGATTCTCAGTTAGCAAACTATCTGAAGTGTTTACGTGAGAGATTATCAGACTTCATGGCACTCCAGTCTCTATTGTTTCTGATCGAGACCCGAGATTCACATCTCGTTTTTGGAAGGGCTTACAAGCCTCGTGGGATACTAAGTTGAGGTTTAGCACGGCGTTTCACCCTCAGACAGACGGTCTGTCAGAACGTACTATTCAAACTCTCGAGGACATGCTTCGAGCATGTGCCTTAGAGTGGACTGGGAATTGGGATGAATATTTTGTTTGGTCGAGTTTGCTTACAACAATAGTTGGCAAGCTAGCATTGGCATGGCACCTTTCGAATTGTTGTATGGTCGTAAATGTAGAGCACCTATTTGTTGGGAAGAAGTCGGTGAGAGAATCATTGAAGGACCCGAGTTAGTTCAAATCACGAATGAGAAAGTTGCTATTGCTAGAGAAAAGTTAAAGGAAGCGCAAAGTAGACAGAAAAGCTATGCAGACCGACACCGTCGACTTTTGGAGTTTAAGGTCGGTGACAAGGTATTCTTGAAGGTTTCGCCTTGCAAAGGCGTGCGGCGTTTTGGTCTAAAAGGGAAACTTAGTCCACGGTTTATCGGACCCTTTGAAATTCTTGAAAGAGTTGGTGAGGTTTCGTATCGTTTGGCTTTACCACCTCAACGGTCACATGTGCATAACGTTTTTCATGTATCTCTTTTAAGGGGGTACAATTATCATCCTCTTCACGTGGTTAACTATCCACTTCATTTGATTCGTGAGGATTTATCATTCGAGGAAGAACCAGAAGCTATCCTTGACCAACAAGAACGCATTATGCGTAGGAAAACTATTCCTTTTGTTAAAGTATTATGGAAAAACCATTCCAAACGCGAAGCTACATGGGAGATAGAAGATGAAATCCGTTCTCAATATCCGTATCTATTTACCTCTTAGTTATTATCTTCTATATGTTTCTGTTATCAGTTATGAAGTGATCTGTTTCTTGAACATCAAATTAGTCATCTCTTATACGATTTTGTCTATTGAATTGATTCCGTTTCAGCAATCGAATAATTATGAGTGATTTCGTTCACTTGTTGCTTGCTACTACTCTGTGTACGTTATGTCACATCTTGTTCAATCTATACCTAGCAATTTCATGACGAAATTTTTTTAAGGGGGGTAGAATTATAATACCCGTAAGATAATAATAATAATAATAATAATAATAATAATAATAATAATAATAATAATAATAATAATAATAATAATAATAAAAATAATAATAAGTTCAGGGGATGATGTTGCTATTTTTAAAACTTAAATTAATAAGTTTTGTACACAAATTAAACAAACATTAAACCACAGGGACCATTTTGTAAAAATTTGAAAAACCTTTCTTTCTCTCTCTCCCTACCCCGTTTTCCCGATCACTATTCCGGCCGACCGCCGGTCGGTCCTCCGGCGAGCCTCCACAGCCAAAAACGCTTGATATTTTGATCAAATTAAATGCCCGACACAACCGCGTGAATGATTCGACATAATATCCCATAATAATTCGAAAGAAACCGTTAGTGCGATTGATCTAAAACCACCAAAAACTTTCGCCCACTTTAACCATGTGCAAATCGCACTAAACGGACATAATAATTGAAATAAAAGCTACCTAATCAATCATATACGAATTCCTAATCTACCTACGCTTTCAATTTCGATTAAAACACACCCAAACACCCCGTCAATCACCATACTCGTCGCGGACCTGCAACTCTTTCGAACTCCACCTTCCGAGCCGATTATACTGAAATTGATAAAGGGCTTTTGATCTAGATCGACATACGAAGCTTCCTATCGATTTAATTTGATTTTCATCAAGGTTTGAAGCATCAATCGATCACCACTTGACCGCGACCTGTTCTTCGTGGGTTATCAACAATCGAACTCCAAATCAGGTAATTGAGAACACCTACATACTCGATTTTAGTCTAGAAATGAAAGCCCTATGCTTAATTCCATAAACAATCGCGAATCGATGTTCAATTTGATGGATTTCGATTCTAGGGTTTATACGGTTTGAATTTGGGGATTTTGGATTCGGGATTGATTAACAAGTAATTGAACACACCTATTAGCTCGATTTTGATTGATGAACAAAAGCCCTATGAATTTAGGCATTAACATAATCGAATTCGTGGTCAATTGGATTGATTTCGTTTCTAGGGTTTGTATGGTTTAAAATTTGGGGATTTTGGTTTGGGATTTGATAAAAGTATTAAAAACCAATACAGGCTAGGCACAGGCGCCCTAGCCTGCTGGTTAAAGCTGAAGAGGGATGGGCAGGAGGTCACGGGTTCGAACCCGAGCCCCTGCCATATTTTTTTTAAAGCCTTATTTAGCCTTTAAAAATTATGTAAAAAATACTAAAAATCATAAAAATTCTTTTATAAACTCTGTTCATTTTTTCTAAATCATCAACCTTATTTCTGTAACCTTCTTTAAGTTTAAATCTTTATAAAACAATATAACAAAGGCATTTGGTTTAATTATTTTTATGGGTTTTTTTTAAATAAATGGTAAACATCTGATTAAATATAAAACTTCTTTTATAAAAGTACCTAATTAATTTCCTGTAAATTAGTTTGTTAAAAACCTTAACAAATTTAGGTTTATATCGTTATAAATAGTTTATTTCGTTTAAAGATAAGCTTTAAATAGTTGATTTAGTTCCGTATTTTACAGCCAACTTACGGAGGCCATAACTTCTTCATAACAGATTCAAATCAGTTAAACCTTATGTCCATGACGAAGTTCGTCGAAAAAAGAATCTGTTGATATATAAAACATAGAAAAACTCATTCGTTTAGACCTCCAAATAGTCGTTTTCGTAACAGCTAGCAGTTCTGCGCAGCTGTAAAGATCCACGTTTTGCTCATATTTCGGTAATCCAAATCAGAAACTTTTCTGAATGAAAGTTGTTTAGAAATCACTAATCTAGCAAACTGGAGATTTTCAGAATTTTTAAACGTCGTTTAGTATTTTTAACGAGTGCGAAAAGACAGGGGCAGAACTGGAATTTTTCCAATCTGAAATAAGAAAATTCAAACTATAATTTGCGTTACGTTATCGTAGGTTCTCGCGGCGTTAACCGAGCTTAGACCTTGTTTCTGATTATTGTCATTCGTGTATAAGGTACGGATTCTGTTCCTTTGATTATCATAGTATTCACTTGTTTCCGTTACTTTGTAGTACGGATTCTTGGTTACCTTTATCATAGTATAAATTCTGTTCTGTTACTTCGTAGTACAGATTTTGATACCATGTTTCCGTTAATATGACTCGTTTGGCCTTTGGTATTTTACTAGTCGTCTAACATTATTTGTTATGTTATGACTCGTTCGACTTATTAATTTTACTTGTTGAAGGCTTACAGCATGCAATATTTATTTTATAAGTTTGTGCTCATTATTGCATGTTCCTATAAATGTTCTATTGATACGTTATATGTTGGTAGTTGTACTACCATTTGATGTGATACTCTGTTACCCGAGCTCTCCGACATGTCATTGTGGCGTCAATGATGTGACACTTTTCGTGACGGTGTGTAATAAATAGTTCACGGCGTCTCCGTTAAACACGTTAGTACTCAGGTAGTACTTGGCCATAATATCTGGGAGGCGGATGGATCGATCCTAGTTCAGTTCAGTTCAGTTCAGTTCCGGGGGATGGAATCATGTGTGTACGCCCCACACACCATCTCATTAGTGCATAGTCTAGCTAGCTATGTACTTATCAGTTCAGTTTCGGCTCTGGGTACTTCTTATATTACACGACTTATTTTGTTTGTATATACGCGTCGTGTAGATCAGTTCAGTTTAGTATTACATGTTCAGTTCAGTATGAGTATTATATGTTCAGATTAAGATTTCTGTTTTCCATATCATATGATCAGTTCAGTATCAGATATCAGTATGTTATGCTTCTTATCATTACTATTATTATTTCCGTCACTGAGCAACTTTTGGCTCAGCCGTATTTTCTTTCGTGGTGTCTTTCTTATTTGATTGTAGGTAATCAGGGTAATCCGGGAAATCAGTGAAGAGTGGCTGAAGATCAAGATTATATTTTACCTAAATTAATGTAATGAACAACTAAATTAGGTTCTTTCGGATTATGGAGTTTGTTTGAATTTATTTCTTTTGACAATCTATTTAATATCGTGAATTGGGACTTGATTTGATATCTGTAATAGTGACACGTCAGCCTCTCCGGTCCGGGTTGGGGTGTTACAGGTATTGAAAGGCGTAAACAACTTTCAAATTTCAAAATATCTCGCTTTTATTATAAAACTACACAAGTTTTATTTACATAACACAATATTCACTTATTGAACAAATTTATATGATTTTATTTATCTATACACTCACACTTCTGATAATTATTCACTGCACCTGGCTTTTCATATTTTTAAAAACATAAAAAGATTTTATATATGATTATAAAGTATGACAAATCCAAAATTTATCACTTCCTTAATTTTTATTCATAAATATATAAATGGAACGACGGAACGTATTATCTTCTTTTTTCTTATAGTTACAAGTCACTTAATTTGTGGGGTTTTTGTTTTCTAATTGAAAGAATTGTCCCATCGTTTGCGCATGAATAATGCAGCATCAACATAAAATATTGTCACGTTAATCACAACCCATTGCGCCTCTTCGTCTCAAATTAATTTAAATACTTTCTTTTATTTTAGGTTATTAGAAAATGCATGGTTTTCTTTTCTTTATTTACTTATTAAAACTATAAAAATAGAATAAAATATACATGTTTTATAAAAAGTATTCTAGCTCGTCATTAATTTAGGCTACATGATTTTATGAAATTTTCTCTTATATATCATCAATCCTTACACTTGCGAGAATTTTTACACTTGCGAGAATTTTTGCACTTGCAAGAATTTGTAATACTATTACACCACTTTTGTGAAAAATCACTAGACGACAAGACTGCCATAAGCATAAAACAATATATACTTAAGTCAAAAAAGTTAGTTGCACCATTACTTTTACTTCTATTATTCTTGTTGTACAAGAAATACTCTAACTATGATTGTTATTCAAATAACAGATTGATCGGGGGTTGATTTCAGTAAAAGTGAACTTTACCCAAAACCGTATATGAAGAATGAGAGTAAGACACGTGTAGGTTGTTCATTTTATTGGTGATTCTATTTTCGTTCATTTACATTTACATATTTCTAACTAGGTTAGTATCCCGTGTATTACACGGGTTAAAAAAATAAATACAAAATAAAAAAATTAATTAATTATAAAAAAATATTTTGACACAGGATGTAATTGAAATTACTTATAAGTTAAAACTATAAGTAATTAAATACCTTTTTTTGTATTTTAAAAAAAGCAAGCATTTTGTTCAAAAACAAACCATTTTAAAAAAGAGTCATTTTTAAAAAATATTATAACTCTAAAATTTAATTATTTTTATAAAAATTTTATTATTTAGAAACACTGATTTTAAAATATTTCATATTTTTTTAAAATTTTGATATTTTAGAAAATTTTCTTATCTTAACAAAGTTGTTTATTTAGAAATACATTTATAAAAAGACCTATTTTTAATTTATTAATTAAAAACTATATATAATTTAAAAAGAATTAAATAATATCATTTGTAATTAATGTAATATTTAATAGGAGAGAGAAGCGGAAAAATTAAAATTAGGAGCTCTAGAATTTTGCCATGTGTCCACCTAAAACATTCTTTTATTATAATAAAATAGATTTAATAAAATAACATGTTAACATTATTTTTTACTCACTAATTTTTTTCTCTCTCATATGTAATAATCGTATAATTACTAATAATATTAATGAACTTTTTAAATTAAAATAGTTTTTTTAATAAATTAAGTAAAAGTTCTTTTTATTAATGTTATTACTAAATAAATAATGTCAACATTATATTTCTACTCACTAATTTTTCTCGATTCTCTCTCATATTTAATAATCATATTAATTATTGATAATATTATTTAGTTTTTAAAATTAAAATAGGTTTTTTTAATAAATTAAGCAAGAGATCTTTTACTAATGTTATTTCTAAATAAATATTTTTTATAAAATTAGAAACTTTTTAGAACATTAAAATTTTTCAAAAATACAAATATTTTATAATTGGTGTTTTAAAAAGTAAAATTTTTATGAACAAAAAAAACTAAAATTGTGAGTTATAAAGAGAAAGTTTTTAAGTATGCCATTTTGAAATGTTTCTTTTAAATAAAATTTTATTTTATTCATTATAGAAAGATTTCAATCATATATTATTTTAAAATATTGATTTTTTAATTAATATATTTTCATTCTATTTAATATTTATTTTATTCAACATGTGTAATACACAGATTTATTAAAGCTACTGTATTAATAATACAGCATAATTATTATTAAAGTTGTGATGGTTAATTTACCAATTATAAAAGTATTGTTGATGGTTAATTTACGAATTATAAAAGTATTGTTTTACACTTTTACCATATAAATGTGTTGTTTAACGACTATAGCAAAATTGTGTTTGTTTATTATAATGGTAAAAGCATAGTCATAATATAATAAAACACTAGTATAAAACTGAAACCAACACAATTTTAACTTTAATGTTAAAATAACAGAGTTATGTGATGAACAATATAACTTCACATATTAAATAATAATTTTTTAAAAATTATGTTGTTTTTTATTAGAAAAGTAATAATAATTCTCGATTTAATATTTATATTTCATAATTAAATGTCTTATAAATTATTTTTTGTGTTAAGAAATTAAAGAAACTTGTAAGTAATTAATCGACAATTAAGAGCGTTTCTAAAAATTTCTCCCAAACTCTTTTTTTAACTCCACTGAATTCTTAATAGTTATTTTTCTTTATCAATAGTCCACAATCATTTATATTATTTTTAGAGAAAACCTATTTTTATTCCGTCCAACCCTTATTTGTATGTATATACATCATGGCATTTGTTACTAAGAGAAGAATTAGAAAATGTTTTTATTACTAGTTTGAACTGAAGAGGATAATTGAGATGGACGTAACAAAATAAAGGAGGTTAGCATCTTTTGAGTAAATGAACGCTTAATTAATCGATAGGGAACGAAGAGTAATATAAAATTCTATAAAGAATATTATTACTTGTGGTAGCATTACATGCCAAATGAATGAGGCATTACTAGATGTGGTATCCAAATTTCTATCCTGATTTGGTGGTTAAAGGATAAAAAAGTGACACGTTTGTAAATTTGTAAATAACATTTTGTTGTCTTCAGGATGTGCAGTTGTTGGAAAGTAGCTCGAAATAATGGAGGCTGAGTAATATTGATACGTAACAAAATTTGACATATACACACTTAAAGGCGTTAGATATGTGCTCACTATATGTATAATGACATAAATGCACCATGTAAAAAGGTTAGATGTATCATTTGTTGCATAGTGATTTTACCTTTTCAAAAAGGTGTTTTTTTTATCTTTTTTGAAAAATACAACCATGCATGTCAAAGAAAATAAAATTGTTACTTATATTATTAAAAGAGTTTGGTTCAAATACAAAGTCAATATTATGTAAAAAGTGTGAGAAGCAATCGGGTGAGTGACATGTGACATATTTTTAAAAATAGAAGGAGGGGTATTTTAGAAAGCCTACTTTATTGAGATGAAGGTGGGGATATATATATCGACTTTTTCTGTACGACTTTAACAGTAACTTCTCTATTGATCGATTCGAACGGTTGAAAATTCTCAACTTACATCAATTCAATCAGTGAAGATTTAAATGATCGAATTCAGTTGTTGAAGATTGCTAATTTCTGTTTTTTCCAAAGGAGTTCATTGATTTATGTTGTTTCTGTTGAAGATCGTTGATTTCTGTTGAAGATCGTTGATTTCTGTTGAAGATCGTTGATATTTGTTCGCCGATGTCGACGATTGAAGATCCGTTTGGTACGTATATCTATGAGGGCGATTATATACTGTCAATTCAAATAGTATGTTATCGTTTCGCACCATCATTGTGTCTTTTGATTCATCATTGTATCTATACTGTTAGACTACAGTGAATTTTGTTATCGATTGACATCATCATTGTGTCTTAGGTATATCATTGTGTATTTTTGTTCGTCATCGTGTCTTTTGTATCGTCATTGTGCCAGAATAAAACAGTCATTGTGTCTATACTGTTAGATTACTCTGAAGATTATCAATATTTATTGAACATATTTTATAAATATTAGGTGAGTCTATATATGTTATGTCTTTTTGTGTTGTTGTGTTTCTTATATGATATTAATTAGCCTGATTGTGTCTTTTATATTGCTTTGTATGATATTAACTGATCCCATTATGTCTTTTATGCTATTGTGTCTTTTTATGACATACTGTTTTTATTCATATAGATGCTAAAACTTACAAAGATGTTGGCGAACAACGTGTATCCCAGGTTCTGAAAGAGTATCTTACATACCTTTTACAAAGAGTTCAATTAAACCTGTTGTAGGAATGGAATTTGTTTTTATTGAGCATGCGTTTGCATTTTCTCAAATGTATGCTCTTTATAGTGGATTTGAAGCTAGGAAGCATACAGAATATATACAAGCTGGTAAAATACTTTTGAAATATTTTGTTTGTTTGAAGCAAGGGTTTAAAAAGGGAAAAATATTTGATTCTTCAAATGATGAGGATGATAAATATAAGTGGAAGCATAGTAAACCATCTAAGAGAGTTGGGTGTGAAGCAATTCTTAAGCTATGTTTAGTTAATAGTAAGTATTGTGTTTATTCTTTCAAAGAAGAGCACAACCACTTGTTTGTTGATCAAGATGATGTGCATCTTTTGCCTGCTTCTAGAAAGGTTGATCACGTAAAGGAATGTGCAATTCAAGATTTGTCTGGTATAAATACCGGTCCCTTTCGAGCTTTTCATATATTGAGAACTTTGTGTGGTGGTTACACGGAAGTAGGTGCAATGAAAAATGATTTCAAGAATTAAAAGATGGATTTAAATAAATATATTGGTGAATATGATGCTGATATGCTTGTTCAAATTCTTATGAAGAAAAAGGATCACTTGACGAATTTTACTTGTGAATACATTGTTAAAGAAGATGGAACATTAGGTGGTATATTTTGGGTTGATGATCTTATGAAGAAGAATTACTTGATTTTTGGTGATGTTGTTGGATTTGATGCTACTTATAGATCTAACAAGTATGATTCTAATTTTTTCATTGTGTTTTTTTCCATTGTGTTATTTTCCATTGTGTTATTATTTACACTATGTCTAATTATAGTTATTGTGTTATATATGATATATGTGTTATAATTTATTATTTATAGGTATGACATGGTTTTGTACCTTTCACTAGTATGATAACCACAACAGAAATGTTACTCTCGGTGCTGCCCTTCTTGGATATGAAACGGCAGATTCATATAGGTGGTTATTGCGTAACTATATCAAAGCTTTTGGTAATCCACCTAAAGTTATTGTTAGTGATCAAGATCCTGCAATGAAGACGGCTATACTAGATATTTTACCAACTTCCAGACATAGGTTATGTATGTGGTATATGGGACAAAGTGACTTCTAAAGTATCAAGTGTTTATTCATTGTGTCTTTTTTCTATTTTACTCATTGTGTCTTTTTTCTGTTTACTCATTGTGCCTTTTTCGTTTTCACTCATTGTGTCTTTTTCCTTTTTACTCATTGTGTCTTTTTATATTCTAATTTCAATCATTATGTTTTTATATAATCTGATATTCCTTTTGGCTCATATTTGTAGGTGGGACCACTTTTATGTAACACTACAGAATTTAAAAAAAAGATTGGCTGCTATTGTATAGGCAGAATCTATTACTCCTGCTGAATTTGAAAAGAATGGGATGTAATCCTATCTGAGTTTGGTTTAACTACTCTTCCATGGTTGTGTGAAATTTTTAATATTAGAGGAGATTGGATTCCTGCATATTTTCAAAATGAGAATTTTTCTAGGCTTATGCATACAACATCAAGATGTGAGAGTGAAAACCACTTTTTTAATCAGTTTTGCAACCTAAGATCAACTTTATTGGAGTTTAATAGTCATTTCGAATCGACTATGGAGGCTCAGAGGTATGAGCATAGGAAGCATGATCATGACACTTATTGGACTCAACAAGTGCATTAAAGGTATGATGCACATAAAGGATAACGCTTGCCATAATCAAACATAATATGTTCTAACAATCATCAACTAACACATTAGCTTTATTAACATTCATAACATACACTAATTATTGTTTAAATTTCTTTTTCAGGATTGTAGATAAAAGAAATTTTGACAAGCGTCTACAGCGGATGAGGTGCTACCCACAGCGGATGAATAAGATGGTGCAAAGGAAGAAGAACATGTCCAAGTGTCCACAGCGGATGAAGACATCCCACAACAGACAAAGACATCCCACAATGGATGATCAACATACACAGCGGATGTAAGGCCCCGTTCCCGGAAAGCCTCACAGTTGGTTAATCATAGCATAAAATCACTTTATAAACAACACATTGCAGCGGAATTAAATAAACATTCACTTAAAACTTGGAAATCATATTGTACTCATACATTTGTCCTTAAAAAGGAATAACACATGGTGGATGGTCTTAAATTACAATAAAGATTTCATAGACAGGAATGTCATCCATTGCTCGGCAAGTAGCTCGCTGGTGCCATCCTCAGCATCAGCATTTACTTATCCACTATTATGCATAAAAGTCAGATTGCTGAGTGAGTTTTAGTTTTATACAAATAAGAAAATATAAGCTTTATCCTTCATATAATGACCACGCATACATCATACAACATAACATTTCTTGCATCATATTAAGCATGTTCATTATCTTTCATTCTTTCATTATCTTTCACTTCATCATAAATGAGGTTGAACAAAGCAAGAGCTCCATGTTGATCGACAACGAATGTCGATCCCCGTCGGTACACATCATCATGGTAGCTAACCCCCGACAGTTGATCCACATTGCAAGGCACATAGCTGCTCATGAATACGGATCCATCATCATACATCAGACTCACCTAAGTGAAGTCTATCATTGTGCTTGCAAGACTTTTCATCATCAAACGGGCCCGGGGTAACATTCGTTAAGTTCCACTTTTCATAAATATTATCTTCCACTTAATATATAATACGTAACTTATTAAGTACACAACATACCAAGTACTAGTCAACATAACACGTAACCAACCCTTCGCGGGACAATGGGGGTTCGGGGGCGGCAACCCCTGACAGCGGGGTCCTAGGGGCAGCAGCCCCTAGTGGGGTCCAAGGGGCAACGCCCCTGGCTGGGGCCGGGCTGCCATGTCAGCACGTAAAAAATTTATTTTAAGGTCATTATATAGCATATTTTGTTATAGAAAAAATTATTTTTCTTGTTAAAACGCTTGAAATCCTTACCATGAAAACCTTATGTTTACTATGCATAATAACCCCAAAAACATAGAAAAACGTTTAAATAAGGGGATCTAGAACTCACCTGGATAATGTGAGTAACTTCTAAACTAATCACTCTAGGCTAGGATCACACTACACAACCGGTAAATAAGTTCACACTCAAAAAGATCATTTTGTGCAGTTTCGCTGCCCAGTTTCGCTGGCAGTTTCGTTGGCAGTTTCGCTGCCAGTTTCGTTGCCAGTGTTGCCCAGCAGTTTCGCACGACAGTTTCGCTGTCAGGTGCGCCCAACTTTCGTTAAAATTTCCTAGTTTCGCAGTAACTATGGGTTAATAGTTTCACCCCAGCGAAACTGTAGTTTCGCTGGAACTTCTCATAGTTTCGCTGGAACTTCTCATAGTTTCGCTGGATGAGTGCACAGTTTCGCTGATCGGGGGCACAGTTTCGCTGGTTGAATAAAAATGACGAACCAGCCCGTTTTTAACCCAAATCTTAACTTTTTACGTCCAAATCCTTGGTTTACCATCCATGAAACCATATCTAACCTTTTTACACGTTTTCATATGTAAAAATTTGACCTTTATGTGTTTTTTTGAAACTTTTCAAAACCCAAAACCCTAACATCCGGGTTTGATCTACAGAAGGGTTTAGAGGTCGATTCTTACCTGGATTTGTTGTTCCTTTCTTGAGATTTGATGCACAAACACCTAGATCTTCAATCCCTTGACCTTAGAAGCTCCAAATCTTAGTTTCCTTCACTTTCTCTCTCTACTTTCTCTCTCTACGGATTTTGGGAGCTGGGGCTGAAATGAAGGTGATGGAGGCTGCTTTGGGTGGGTTAAGGGCTGATTATGGGCCTTAATCACTAGGCTCTTTCCCATAAACCCAATTTAGCCCATAACCCTTTTCCTTCTTTTATTAAATACCCATTAATTATGCCCATTATCCTTAATGACTCGTTTTGACTTTTCGGGGTGTTACAAGTCTCCCCCACTTATTTAGGTTTCGTCCTTGAAACCTGTCAGTCATCAAAAATTGAGGATAAAATTTCCTCATCTCCTCCTCGGTCTCCCAGGTAGATTCTGATCCTTTTCTGTGCCTCCACTGTACTCGTACCAGCGGAACCACTTTATTACGTAAGTGCTTCTCTTTCCAATCAAGGATGGCCACCGGCTGCTCTACATAGTTCAGGCGTTCATCGATTTCAATGTCTTCTAATGGTACAACTGCATCATTATCTGCCAGACATTTCCTAAGATGCGATGCATGGAACGTTGGGTGAATTCCACTCAACTCATTGGGTAGTTCTAATCTGTAAGCCACTTCCCCTACCCTTGCGACAATACGGAATGACCCTATGAACCTTGGACTTAACTTTCCCCGTTTTCGAAACCTGATGATCCCTTTCCAGGGAGATACCTTGAGCATAACCTTGTCGCCAACCTCGAACTCTATCGGTCTACGCCTCTTATCATCATAAGACTTCTAGCGATCCTTTGAGGCTTTCATGAATGCCTTAATCTTATCTAACTTCTCGGTTGTGACTTCAATCACTTCAAGACTTCCTAATTCCTTTTGCCCTATGTCACCCCAACTAACGAGCGTTCTGCACTTCCTACCGTACAGCATCTCATAAGGTGGCATACCAATGCTAGCATGGTAACTATTATTATATGAGAATTCTGCCAACGGTAAGTGCTCATCCCAACTTCCTCCAAAATCAATTACACATGCTCGTAGCATGTCCTCTAATATCTGAATTGTTCTTTCCGACTGACCATCCGTCTGGGGGTGGTAAGCCGTACTAATATGCAGTCTAGTCCCCATTGAGTCGTGAAACCTCTTCCAGAACTTGGACGTAAACCGCGTGTCCCTATCCGAAACAATAGACACTGGAACACCATGACGAGCCACGGTCTCCTTAATAAATAACTCCGCCAACCTCTCAGAGGAAATCGTCTCACGAATTGGTAGGAAATGGGCGCTCTTTGTTAAACGGTCAACAATCACCCAGATAGCATCACTTCCTCTCGCCGTGCGAGGTAGCTTCGTGATGAAGTCCATTGTGATGTTTTCCCATTTCAATTCAGGAATATCTAAAGGCTGGATCTTCCCATATGGCTTTTGGTGCTCTGCCTTCACTTGCAAACAGGTCAAGCACTTGCTCACGTACTTAGCCACGTCACACTTCATACCTGGCCACCAGTAATCTCTCCTCAAATCTTGATACATCTTTGTGGCACCGGGTGGATGGAATATCGGGTCTTGTGAGCCTCATCCATGATCTTCTCCCTCAAATCCCCATAGAGAGGAATCCACATCCGCCCGAATCGGGTTCTAACACCAAGGGTGTTTCCTCCCAATTCTGATTCATGTCCTTTCATCCTTTCAGAGTTGAATCTATTACCTTCCAGTGCTTCATCTTGGAACTTTCTCACTTGCTTCATAATTTCGGGCGTCATGATCAACTGATAAGCCTTCACCCGGATTGGTTCGGGCCGTCCCTTCCTGCTAAGGGCATCAACAACCACATTTGCCTTACCAGGATGGTAGTAAATTTCACAGTCATAGTCCTTAATCAGTTCTAACCACCTCCGCTGTCTCATGTTGAGATCCTTTTATTCGAAGAAATACTTCAAACTTTTATGGTTAGTGAAGATGGTGCACTTCACCCCATACAGGTAGTGCCTCCAAATCTTCAATGCAAACACCACCGCAGCCAACTCCAAATCATGGGTAGGATAATTAGCCTCGTGGACCTTTAATTGTCTAGAAGCATAGGCTATCACCTTCCTCCGTTGCATCAGCATGCAACCCAATCCTGCATACGAGGCATCCGAGTACACTACCAGGTCCTCGTTCCCCTCAGGTAACGTCAAGACAGGGGCTTGTGTAAACCTCTTCTTTAGTTCTAGGAACGTGTTCTCCTGATCAGAACCCTATTCATACTTCACATCCTTCCGGGTAAGCTTAGTCAAAGGAGAAGCTATCTTGGAGAAATCCTGGATAAACCTCCTATAGTAACCTGCCAGACCTAAGAAACTATGAATCTCAGATGGCGTCTTTGGAGGTTCCTATTGTATCACCGCTTCAACCTTCGTAGGATCCACCCTGATCCCCTCGGGGTTAACCATGTGACCCAGAAATTGAACTTCTAGAAGCCAAAATGCACATTTAGAGAACTTAGCATATAACTTCTCGCTTCTGAGTGTCTCTGTAACACCCGGAAGTTTGACTTTTTGGAGTGATATGCGACTAAGTCTCAGTCGCATGGAATTCATGCGACTGGAGGTTCAATGGCATTTTATTCGGACGATTGAAGGATCAACCGCATGGAATTCGTGCGACTGGAGCCCAGTCGCATGATGTTCATACGACTGAAGGTCCAGTCGCCTGGACCTCGGGCGACTGAGCTGTAGCTATAAAGAGGGGCAGCTCTCTTCTATCCCCCACACTTGCACATTTTTAGTCGGGAAGAAAGACCAGAGAGAGAGAGCAGAGAAAGAAGAGAAAGAAAGAGAGAAATTGGTGATTCGGGCTCGAGATTTGTCGAGTGGCTAGTCAAATCGTAGCTCTTCATCTTCTCCTTGATAATGTGAGTTCTAGAACCCCTCATTTGCTTGTTTTCATACGATTTTGGGGCTGGAACACATTCAAACCCGTTTTTGAGAAAAGTGTATGTTTGACCCATTTGGGTGAAATCTTGAGTAATGTGGTTAAGGTATGATTTAGGGCTTGCATATGCTTGTATGATGTCCTAGTATGAATCCCTGAGATTTAGGAGGGCTAATTTGGGCTGGAAATGAGTTTAGAGGAGTTTGAAGGCCGTAGGTCGCGGCTACTGTTCGTGATGAACTCCAGTCGTTGCCCAGTTAGGGCTAGACGACTGAAGGGCCAGTCGCACGACTGAGGAAAGACTGATGTTCAATCGTACGATTGAGGCTCAGTCGTACGACTGGGGCTCAATCGCCCGACAGGACATGCGATTGAGGGATTCGGTCGCATAGGTCCATTTGCATAGTTGTTCAGTCGCACGACTGGGCTCAATCGCCCGACAGGCCATGCGATTGAGGGATTCGATCGCATAGTTGTTCAGTCGCACGACTGAGGGTTAGTCGCCTAGTAGTCCATTTGTATAGTGTTCATTCGCACGATAGGAGGTCCATTCACACGATTGTATGCCCATTCGCATAACTGCCCAATCGCACGACCCAGTCGCATGGAGGCCATGCGACTGCAGTATGTTCAATCGCCCAAATAGGGCTGATGTGAATGAGAAGAGATGTGTATGTAGGACGTAAACATGATAAGTATGATGTTGCCTTATATGATGGTAATGACTGATGATTTGTAAATGCCGGTGTTCCTTGTGTCGATGTATGTTTATCTTTCTGTAGCTTTACGTGTATCATATATGAATGAATGAAAGTAATAAATAACGTAGAGTGAAAGATAATGAAAGAGGAACATGATGAATGAATGCATGCATTAATGAATGAACAAACGAATGTAAGAATGGCTTGCAAGCAAATGAATAGAGGTGCACACCCCTGGCAGGTGTTAGCTCAACTGTGATGCGGGTTAGCTACCCTGAAGATGCACACAGGGTCAATCTTTGAGATTGATAATGAGGTGAGCAACTTCGTGTTGCAATAGACTCGGTTAGCAGGCAATCATGAGATTGCCACTGAGGTGAGCAGCCGCGTGCTGCAACAGACTTGGCTAACGTACGATAGAATGAAAGTGGAAGATATATGGTGCATGTACCTACCCCGGGTGACTGGATCAGCATTTGTGCACAACGTTTGTGGTTAATCACCACAGGTCCACCACCAGCAGTATAGTATGAAGTTTGGGGTACCGTACATGTCACCGAATGTAATAAACATTCGAACGAATGTAATGAATGTAAGAATGAAAGTAAAGAAGTACGAATGAATGTAAAGAATGTATGTACGAACGTGAATAAGAACGATGAATGGTATACGAATGAAAGCTAATGAACTAATGATGAAGATAATAATAATATTATCTAAGTGTACGTATATTGTATGATCGCATGTATGTAAGAACAGTTATAACAAATGAAAGTATGTTTTATTATAAGACTAGAACTCACTCAGCAACGCTGACTTTTTATGTGTTTCCAGTTGACATGTAGTGTTGCTGAGGATGGCACGAGGTAGCTACTCAGCTCTTTTGGGATGACATTCTCCTTTTGATAATGCTGCCACGCAATGGGATGCGGGCGCATAACGCATGCAACAACTTATGTTGCATAAGTTGTTGCATGCAAGTGTCAAGTGTTCCTTGAGGATCCCGATAAACGGGATTACTTAAGGAATCTTCTTTATGATGAAAATTTAATGTTTTATACTAGAGGTCACTGTTTATGACTATTTTGTAATCAGTAACAATGTAATCACTGTACAAGCTTTTATGATGAAATGAAATGTATCTTTTGAAGGTTTCCGCTGCAGTGTTTATTTAAGATGTTTATAAATATATACCAAATGTATGTTTTATGTGCGATGAATGACCAACTGTGAGGTGCCCGGGAACGGGGCCTTACAAGTTGGTATCAGAGCCATGTTTAAGGGAAATGGGTAAATTTTCCAAGTAAACCTAAACTTAAACTGAAAATGGGACAGAAAGGGGAAGAATGCCATCTGAGTAGCTGCGTGCCATCAGGTATTTTCTTAAAGATTAACTGGTATTATGTGCACATGCTATTTGTTTATGTATTACTGTTAGATTTAGAAACTAATGTAGTCAGGACAGGTAATGCTCGGGGTACGAAGAGTAAAGTAAGTGGCTAATCACAACTGGTCACTGTAATTAGAGACTTACTATACTTGACATAAACTGAGCTATTCCCTTGAATGACCGTGTTGGTGTTTGAATCTTTCAGTGTTTGATAGAGAATGGCTGGTGGTAGATCTTCTAAGGCCTCGCGGGGTGGAGGTGGTGGCGGACGTGGTGCTGAACCGCGTGTCACGAGAGGGAGACCTAGGGTAGAGAAGGTTGTTCACAAGGAAAACGAGACCCCTCATCAGGAGGGAGTAGACGAGAGCGCCAACTTGAGGGCCTCGGTAAAAGAGGCAGTGGTTGAAGAGGTGCATCAGGTCATGCAGACGATCTTACCGTCTGTGGTGACCGAAGTAATTAAGGCTGTCAGGGAAGGTGAAAGAAAAGAGAGGAACAGGTCCTCGGGAAGACAGGAATAATCAAGGCCGGGAACGGTTATTTCTGATGATGAAGAAGAAGAGGAAGAGGATCCTGTGCAGGAGCAAGCACGAGGTTGTAATTACGGGGCATTCATGAGGTGCAAACCCCCTACTTTTGACGGTAATGGCAATGCTGCGGCTGCTCATCGATGGGTGAGAGAGATGGATGGTGTCCTCGATATCAGCGAATGCCGGGAGGACCAAAAAGTGAAGTTCGCTACTCATTCTTTCACGGATTCGGCGTTATGCTGGTGGGATAACGTGGTCCAAGCCGAGGGTAGCTGGGCCATTAGGAAGATGAAGTGGTCCGAATTGAAGAGGTTGGTGATCGAAGAGTTCTGTCCTCATCGGGAAATGGAAAAGTTGAGAGAGAGTTCCTGCAGCTAGAGGCGGGAACGATGACCCACCAACAGTACACCACAAAATTCAACGAAATGGCACGTCTGGTGCCGGACCAGGTGACACCTCTGTCGCGAAAGATCAAGAGGTATATTCAGGGTTTGCCGGCGGATATTCGCAGGCATATGATCGCCGCCCGACCAACTACCTTTAGGTCGGCGGTAGACTTGGCGGGGAGACTGTATGATGAACGGGCAGTGGTGGTGGTGACTGATGGTAGTAGGAAGGGTGGTGATAGGAATTGGAACGGGAAGAGATTTGGTCGGGGTGATGCTTCGACGAGCAACAAGAAGGCCCGGGTGGTCGATCGTCGTGTGGCCACACCGGGAACGGGACTGAGGAGGTGTGGTAAATGTGGAAGAGAGCATGGTGGGGAGTGCAGACTGGGGCTGAATGTTTGTTTCAAGTGTGGAAAGCCCGGTCATATGGCTAGGGAGTGTAAGGGCATGAGGTGCTTCAACTATGGGGAGAGTGGCCATATGAGTAAAGATTGCAAGAAGCCGAGGTCTGAAAGTTCTGGCGTGAAGAAGACGGGGAATGAGGGATCGAAGGCAAGCGCCAGGGCATTCACGATGATGCAGGAAGAGGCTAGGACGGACCCTGATATAGTGTCTGGTACGTTTCTGGTGAACCAAACTTTAGCCTCGGTATTATTTGATTCGGGTGCCAGTAGGAGTTTTATTTCTGCTACTTTCTGTGCCAAACTGCCTGTTAGTCGTAGACGTGTAGACGTACCGTTTGATGTAGAAACTGTGATAGGTAAAGCTACCAGGATTTCCGAGGTAATAGAGGGTTGTGACGTGGAATTAGGGGGCCACAAATTTCCGGTTAGGCCATTTGCGATGACCTTGGGTGGTTTCGATTTGGTGCTTGGGATGGATTGGTTGGCGGACTTTGAGGCGAACATTGTGTGTCACAAGAAGATGATTCATTTGACGGCGCTCGATGGTAGTTCAGTGACGGTTTATGGCGATCGGGTTACTACGATACCGAAGGTGATCTCAATGGCGGTGGCAGGAAAATGTATGAGGCGTGGATGTAGCGCCTATTTATGTTATGTGAAGGATGTAAAGACGCCAACACCACAACTATCTGATGTTCCGGTTGTGTGTGATTTTCCAGACGTGTTCCCGGAAGACTTATCGGGATTGCCACCCGACCGAGAGATCGAGTTCCAAATCGACCTGATACCGGGTGCTCAACCGGTTGCCAAAGCACCATATCGATTGGGTCCGATGGAAATGAAAGAGCTGATGGGGCAGTTGCAAGAGCTGCTAGATAAGGGGTTCATAAGACCGAGTATCTCACCTTGGGGTGCTCCGTCCTATTCGTAAAGAAGAAAGATGGTAGTATGAGGATGTGCATCGACTACGGCGAGCTAAATAAGTTGACAGTGAATAACATATACCCCTTACCGAGAATCGATGATTTATTTGATCAGCTTCAAGGCGCCAGTTGGTTTTCACGAATAGATCTTCGATCGGGCTACCATCAGCTGAAGGTGAAGGAGCAGGATATCCCTAAAACAGCCTTTCATACGCGCTATGGTCACTACGAGTTTCTTGTCATGTCTTTTGGTTTGACCAATGCGCCAGCTGCTTTTATGGATTTGATAAACCTAGTGTGTCAGCCGATGTTGTATAATTCAGATTGTATTTATTGACGATATCCTAATTTATTCAAGAGGCGAGACGGAGCATGCCGGTCATATTTGAGAAGTACTAGAAACATTGAGAAGGGAGAAATTGTATGCCAAGTTCTCCAAGTGCGCATTTTGGTTGCGTAAAGTTCAGTTCTTGGATCACGTGGTTAATCCGGAGGGGATTATGGTCGATCCGGCAAAGGTGGAAGCAGTAATGCAATGGAAGTCTCCAAAGACGCCATCCGAGATCTGTAGTTTCTTGGGTTTGGCGGGCTACTACAGAAGATTCATTCAAGACTTCTCCAAGATTGCTTCTCCACTGACCAAGTTGACTCGGAAAGATGTGAAGTTTGTATGGGGTCAAGCTCAAGAGAAGGCTTTTGAAGAATTGAAGACGAGGTTAACCCAAGCTCCTGTGTTGGCATTACCCGATGTAAGCGAAGACTTGGTGGTTTATTCTGATGCTTCTTACTTGGGGTTGGGGTGTGTATTAATGCAAAGGGGGAAGGTGATAGCCTATGCATCCCGACAGCTGAAAGTTCATGAGGTTAATTACCCTACTCATGACTTGGAGCTAGCAGCCGTGGTCTTTGCATTGAAGATTTGGAGGCACTATCTCCACGGGACGAAGTGCACCATCTTTACTGACCACAAGAGCTTGAAGTACTTCTTCGAGCAAAAAGATTTGAATATGAGGCAAAGGCGATGGTTGGAACTTATAAAGGACTATGATTGTTGTTGGATCATGATAAGGCTGGTGCAACCAAAACTACTTCACATAGTCATTTTTTTGTACTACATTCAAAGGCTTCCGAAGCTGAGCAAGAGATCTTCCGAAAGTCTAAAGAACAACAGTTGAAGATATCTACTGAAGGCAAAAGCTGAATTCAACTGCTGAAGACAACAGCTGAAGCCAGCAGCTGAAGACTATCTTCCGAAGACAAAGTCTGAAAGCTTCCGAAGACAAAGTCTGATGAAAGAGCTGAAGACAAAGTCTGCTTCCGAAGACAAAGAAGACTCCAAGCCTCGGAAGAAGCAGTCTTCTGAAGAATAAGTGCCTTCGGAAGAAGTCATACTTCCGAAGCACTTTATTCTTCGGAGGACATTGCTATGTCCAGTAATATAAGTATGGTCCCTGACAGTCCGCTGCAGACCTGATACAGCATGGCATCTTCCTAAAGAGCCATGTTGTTGACCATACTTTATTCTACTGTTCACCTTTTTATGATAGTACATGTTACCAACTTTAGTTGGTGACAAAAGGTAAGTCAGGGACATGTCCTGACTACCAACTCTCAAGCAAAATGTCTGAAAGACCTCACCTAGAGTCTTGTAGTATAGATGTAAGGTTAGAGGTGTCCAACTGGTAACAAAGTATATCCGGCTGTAGGTAGTATTATATATATCTTCTCCTTGTAACTCTTTAGATAAGCGATTTGAGTCCAAGAGTCTTGTAATCCTTTGAGTTGAGAAGCAATATATAAAAGTACCTTGAAAATTTACTTCCTGTGTTAATTTTCTTACTGCTTGTTACTTGTTATATTGTGATCAACTCTTCATAGACTACTTGCTGAGTGTTGTTCACAGTGAGTTGAGAGAAAAACCACCCATATTCGATCCTGCAATTGGTATCAGAGCTCCAGGCTCTTGATTGTGAGATCTTACCATCCAAATCAACCTGTTTTTCACTCCTCACTACAAACCACTCACTCAAATGGCGGCTCTCTCCAAGGCTGATATGGAAACCGGTACCATGACCAAGTCCCCACTGATCACCCCTGAAGACTTTGACACATGGTGTATCAGAATGGAAGGCTTCATCAAGTGTCAAGATTTAAGGATGTGGGACTCCATTGTCAATGGTCCTTTCATACCAAGCACCACTTCTGCCACTGGTAATCGCATCATTCCAAAAGATGTTGATGATTACTCAGAAGAAGATAGGAAGAGAATAGAGCTAGATCAAAGGGCTATGACTTCTCCCCAAACTGCTCTCCCCTACTCCGTCTATAGACGCTTCAAGAAGTGCAAAACTGCTAAAGATTTATGGGAAGCTTTGAAGCTGATGTATGAAGGATCCAAGGAAACCCAAGAGAACAAGAAGGATCTCTTGAAGCAGCAGTGTGAGAACTTTACTTTCAAGGCTGGTGAGACCTTGACTCAACAATACTTCAGGTATGTTGAGCTAGTAGATACTCTGGAGGATATTGGAGTAGCTCTTGAGAATAGAGACATAGTTAGGAAGTTCATGTCTTCCCTTCCTAAACTATGGATACATTACTGTGTTGTAATCAAGAGAACTTCGGACCTTAAGACTCTTACTCTGACAGAGTTGTATGGTATCCTAAGTGCATTCCAGATGGAGATGAACATGCAGAACTCCTCTGGTCACTCCAATAACCAACTGAGTTCAGCCTTCATGTGGTTGAAAGGGAAATCACGAAACCACAACATCAGTTGCTGTGTTACCCTGACAACTCACACAGCGGACCTTACATTACTCTACCTGAGACTCCAAAGTCTCAAAAGGTTCAACACAACTCCTCTCAGGATAGTTGTGCCTTTGTCTCTGGAAGCGGACACTCTGGTGATTTTCAATACTGCTTTGATGATCTTGAGTGCTTCAGTCCAGATGATGTAGAGTATATGGATATTGTCCAGCAGATGGCTCTTTTAACTTACAGAGCGAAGAAGTTCTTCAAGAGAACTGGAAGGCAATTCCCTCAAAACCCAGTCAACAGCAGGTTTGGGTTTGACAAAAGCAAAGCAAAGTGTTACAACTGCAACCAACTTGGTCACTTTGCTAGGGAATGCAAGGCTCCCAAGAACAACCCGGGAACCCCACAGGCCTCCACACATCCCACTGCTTCAAAGCATGAAGAGAAGTCAACTGAAACAGCTGCTGTGGCTCAAGAAGTTGACTGGAGCTTCATGGTACACGATGTGACTCCTGCTCAAGCACTCATGGCCGGAACAGATGATGATCAGGTATATGAACATCTTTGTACTGCTGCCTGTATTGCTAAAGTTAAACTCTATAAGGATTACATTTTGGAAATCAGATCTGAGGTTGAGTCTTTAAATGTGCTAAAATCTGATTTTAAGAGAGCTGAATCTGACTACCAAAAGAAAGTTGAGGAGTTATAGAAAACTGTGTCTCTTTTAAAACATGAAAAGACTAATTATAAGACTCAAATTAAAGATCTGATATCCAAACTATCTGAGGTTCAATCCAGTTGGTCACAGCTGAGGCTCAGGCCAGGAAGCAAGCTATTGCTGAGCAAAGCTTCCAAACTATTCTTGCATCAACCTCTCATTCCAAAATGTTTTATCAAAACAAAGAAGGGTTGGGAACCAATGAAATAGCTCCACCACACTCTTATGAGTCTATTAGACTACCTAGATGTGGTACTGAAGAGCAAGAGGTTCCAACTGCTGACCCTTCTCCATTGGAACTAAAGGATGAGGCAAAAATAGTGGCCACCACAGGGAGAAACAGGAGGATATACTCATCTCCACCTGTGAAGACCAAATCCTAACCACCAAGGCAAGAAGAAGCAGAGCTAAAGCTGCTAGAAGGACTGCCAAGAAGGTTGCAGAGTCCAAGCTTAAGATCGACCCAAAGCAAAAGGGTGTCTTCATTTCTGCCAGGATTTCAAGTGGTTGGTACTTTTGATTCAGGAAGGGAGTGTAATACCAGCACTCCTGTCCTACTGAAGGATCAGAAGTTGAAAGTGAAAGTTGCTGATGAAGAGAAGAAACCCAAGAAACAGCAACCTGCAAGTTCCCAGAAGACTAACATTGCCTGCATAATGTGTGGTCTGCACAACCACATGGCTAAAGATTGTTACTACAATCCAGCAAGCACACATTATGCAAATAATGTTAGAAAAGAAGGAGTCAGAGAAGGTTTCTCAGTTGGACCACTTCAAAAGGTCCAAATGATGAAAAAGGGAAGGTTGGTCTCGGAAGCCAAGTTGCTTTCAAAAGAAACTACTTCTTCCGAAGGGAAAATGGCTTCGGAAGCCAAACCTTCTAAGGTTCGGAAGAACAAGAAGGCTCCTTTGAAACCATCTCAGAAGAAGACTACTTCGGAAGAAAAGGTGGTGAAGGCTTCTTCCGAAAAGAAAGAAGCTTCGGAAGAAGGCCATGCTGCACAAGCTTCAACAAGCTTATCTTCAAAGATCAACCAAGGGATGGATTGGAAGATCAAGGAAGATGCTGCAGCCCAAACCTCTTCTTTAACAATAACCTCTATTGAACCCAATGCATATCTTTTGGTTCAATTATGTCACTATCGTTGGAAGAGCCCAAGACCAGCAAGGCTTGGGCTTCCAAACAAAACTACCATCTCATCTTATGTGCAGGGACGTCCATTTGACAAGAACAACAATGTCTGGATTGTAGATAGTGGATGTTCCAGGCACATGACAGGGAACAGATCTCTCCTTCAACAATTCCAGAACTTTGATGGAGGGCCTGTCCAATTTGGAGGTGAGGCCGGAGGATATATTTCTGGCAGAGGAAGTATATCCAATGGCAGAATAAACATTGACAAAGTTCACTTTGTCAAACAGCTTGAACACAATCTGTTAAGTGTTTCTCAATTCTGTGACCAGAAGCATCAGATGCTCTTCACAGAACATGAGTGCATTATCCTCAAACCAGGGATGACAATTCCTCCGGAATTGGTGCTTCTTAGATCTCCCAGGAAAGGGGATATGTACAAGCTGGATATGAACAATGCTTCTCCTATGGGTGAAGTATCATGCTTTCTTTCCAAAGCTGATAGTGATGAGTCAACATTATGGCATAAACGCATGTGTCATGTGAATTTTAAAACAATGAATAAATTGGCTAAAAATAACTTTTACATGGTTTGCCTAAAAAGGAATTTTTCTGCAAAGATAACTGTGTTGCATGCCTGAAAGGGAAACAACACAGATCATCTCATAAATCCAAATGTGTTAACTCTATCACTACTCCATTACACTTATTGCACATGGATCTCTTTGGTCCCACAAGTATAATGAGCATTGGAAGGAAATCATACTGCCTTGTGATAGTTGATGACTTTACAAGATTTACATGGGTATTCTTTTTAAGAAGTAAAGATGAAACTGCTGAAACTTTAAAATCTTTTATTCTTAAAATAGAAATCAAATTGATCACAAGGTTAAGATCATTAGAAGTGATCAAGGGACTGAGTTTAAAAACTTTGTTCTTGACTCATTCTGTGACTTAAAAGGGATTGCCATACAATACAGTGCTCCCAGAACTCCTCAACAAAACGGTGTTGCTGAGAGGAGGAACAGGACACTTATTGAGGCTGCTCGGACCATGATAGCTGAGTCGAAGCTACCTCTAACATTCTGGTCAGAGGCAGTCAGCACTGCATGCTATGTGCAGAACAGGGTTCTTGTAGTTAAGCCCCATGGAAAAACCCCTTATGAGTTATGGAACAAGAGGCCACCGTTCATTGGCTTTCTAAGGTCCTTTGGCTGCAGGTGTACCATACTTAACACAAAGGACAACTTAGCAAAGTTTGCTGAGAAGTCGAATGATGCTATCTTTATTGGATACTCTTCTAGCTCTAAAGCCTATAGAGTATACAATATCAAGAATCAACAATTTGAGGAATCATCCAATATAGTTGTTAATGAGCACACTCCTTGTGTTAGGGGAATGGACCTGATTATATCTTTGATTTAGAATTGTTTCCAAACTATTCTAATCCATCTTGTGAGAATGTTTCAGCTGGAACAGGTGCTCAAGAGAATGCTGATGCTGATGCTGATGCAAGTCAACTGTTTGAGCTTCCCAGAACTCTTCCAAATTCTCCAAGAGCTGAAAGGCAACAAGCTTCAACCATTCACAGATCTGATAGTGTAACTATCTCCAGGAATAATGAAGCTTCAACAAGTGAATCACTTGATCAACCTCAAAGTTCTTCAGGTGATCCATTACAACACCAGGTTGAGGGAAGTAGTATTCTGAAGGAACAGACAACTGTTAATCCTACTCCACAACCAACCATTGATGATGTTTCTCAATCATTTAATCAGTCCTCATTGAATGACTTTGAAACAGCAGTTGGACAGAGTGATCCAGTTCCTGGTCAGAATTTGTCTAACCTAGACTTATCTCTGCAACTGGAAGTGATTCCTCGTCTTAGGATTCACAACACTCATCCAACTGAGAACATCATAGGGAATGTCTCTGAGGGTGTGAGAACAAGAGGACAAACTCATCATGGGAATGTCTGCTTGTATTCATGCTTCTTGTCTCAGATGGAACCAAAGAAGGTAGAAGATGCCTTAAAGGATAGTAGCTGGGTTGAATCGATGCAGGAGGAGCTGCTTCAATTCAGAAGACAAAAGGTCTGGAATCTATGCCCACTACCATCTGGTCAAGTACCCATATGCACTAAATGGGTGTTTAGGAACAAGAAAGATGATAGAGGCTTGATTCTCAAGAACAAGGCAAGACTAGTAGTTCAAGGATACACCCAGGAGGAAGGAATCGATTATACTGATGTCTTTGCACCTGTTGCAAGACTTGAGGCAGTTAGGATCTTCCTTGCTTATGCTACATCCAAGAACTTCACAGTCTACCAACTTGATGTCAAGTGTGCTTTTCTATATGGGGATATAGATAGGGAAATCTATGTATGTCAACCTCCAGGATTTGAAGACCCACAGCACCCCAACTACGTGTGCAAACTGGATCAAGCTCTATATGGGCTGCACCAAGCACCTAGGCTGTGGTATGAGACCTTGTCTCAGTTTCTCCTGAAGAATGGATACACTAGAGGTACCATTGACAAGACTCTTTTCATCAGAAAGAGTGAGAAGACATTTTGCTTGTACAAGTCTACGTTGATGACATCATATTTGGTTCTTCAAACGACCAAATGTGCAAGGACTTTGAAAGCATAATGAAACAGAAGTTTGAGATGAGTTCCATGGGAAAAATGGACTTTTTCCTTGGAATTCAGGTGAAACAGATGAAGGAAGGGTTCTTCATAAGTCAATCTAAGTATGTCTCAGACATCTTAGATAGATTTGAAATGAAGGATTGTAAACCAGCCAAGACACCCATACCCAGAAACCATAATCTTTGCCCTGACCTTGAGGGGGAGGATACTGATCAACATCAGTATAGAGCAATCATTGGTTCTCTGATGTATCTCACAGCTAGTAGACCAGATATCATGTTTGCCACATGCATTTGTGCAAGATATCAGGCTGCTCCAAAGGTGTCTCACCTAGCTGCTGCAAAGAGAATCCTCAGATACCTCAAAGGAGCACCTAAACTAGGTCTCTGGTATCCAAGAAATAGTGATTTCAATCTCTACGGATACTCTGACAGTGACTATGGTGGCTGCAACATTGACAAGAAATCAACATCAGGAGGATGTCAATTTCTTGGTGGAAGGATTATCTCATGGCAATACAAGAAACAATCCTGTGTCTCTACATCAACTGCTGAAGCTGAATACATTGCTGCTGCTAGCTGCTGTGCTCAACTGCTATGGATTCAAAATCAGATGTTAGACTATGGATTCAACTTCATGACTACTCCTATCCATATTGACAACAATAGTGCTATCTCCATTACTGAGAATCTGAAGCACTCCAAGACAAAGCACATCGATATCAGGTATCATTTCATTAGAGATATTCATGAGAAACATCTGATCAAGTTAATCAAAGTTGACTCAAATGAACAATATGCTGATTTGTTCACAAAGGCATTTGATGAACAAAGATTCAAGTATCTCATATCAGCTATTGGGATGATAAACATTGATTAACTACCTCTTTTGAAAAGGCTTTTTAAATGTGTAATGTCTTATGTCAATACAATTTAAGCCCTGTTACAAAAGATCTTTAAATTATTCTAAGTGTAAATTCCTTCCGAAGAGGAACTAACTCTCGGAAGATATTCTTGAATATCTTCCGAAGCCAAAATTCCTCAATGGAAATTGTCTTCTCGGAAGAGTTTTTGGTCTCGGAAGAAGCGATTGATTTTACATCAGATCTACTTCCGAAGCTTATAAAACTCTCCATTCGGAAAGATAACGTTACCTTCGGAAGCAATGATTTGCTTCAGAAGAGAAAGTATCTTTAAAGGTCCATTTTACCTTCGGAAGCAATGCCTTGCTTCGGAAGAGAAATTGACTTCGGAAGACAATTACCTTCGGAAATGTTTTACATTCGGAAGTAAAAGTTTTTATATGTAACGGATATCTTTTGGGCCCCACTCTGTAAAAGGTAAAGATTTTGTCCATGATGGTCAGATTATTTAAAATTATCCTTGCCGCCACTATCATTTCTCCGCCGTAAACCACCATACCACCCACAGTAACCCCAAACAGTTACCCTATTACTGCCACTACCACAATTCACCCCTTTTAAATAATCTTGACTGCTCAATTTCATCTTCTTTTACCAATTACTACTGCCCTAACTATTCCCTTCACTGTCAAACCTGCAATTTCACCCAAATTTCAAGCTTACCTTTTCTTCAATGGCGCTAAACCCTCAGCACAACCAAGTCGCATTACTTGATTCGTCAAGGGATGCCGACTTCACCCAATCATCACCTTTCTTACCGAATCCACATACCTCACTGCACTTACAGTTAACCCCACCGTATACTCCAACCATATGTCCGAATTCTGGAGCAACGGTCAAACTGCAGTTTTGAATGGGGTTCGAGTCCTGAGAACCCGCATTTGTGGCCAAGAATTGGTCATCACTGAACAGCTCATCAGGGAGCATCTAGAGCTCCATGATGACGGGGCTCCTACTGAGTTCCCCAAAGAAGACTTGGAAGGCACCTATATCCTCATGGGATATGGAGGGATGTAAGCAGGTCTACCGTCTACAAGTTTAACTTCTCTTACCATTGGAAGTTCCTGCTGCATATTATCCTGCACTGCCTGTCCAACAAATCAGGGGTTGGATCAAATCCCATACGAACTAGGATGCCTAGTTCATGGGTTGGTGAGAGGTCTCCGATTCAACTACTCACGATTTGTGTTGACCAACCTTATCAGCAATCTGAGCAGGGATACATTCTTCATGTACCCCAGATTTATTCAACACATAATCAACTGTGAGCTGGAACCAAGCAAGCTTGTCTGCGCAGCTGCTCTTACCGTTCCACAAATGAGGCCTACCATCTTCAAAATACTGAAGAAGGTTTCCATCAACTTCACTGGAAGGTACATTCAATTACCTCCAGAGATGACTGAGCGCATAGCTCCTGGTGACATCCCTGTTATCCCCACAGGTGATGAACCCACACCAGCAACCTCCACCACATGCCAAAATCTTCATTACCCATCAAAGCTACATACCAGAGACGACCCAAACGAACCCTTGTTCAATCTACTCTGATTGAACAAGCTCCTTCTGTTCACACCCAAAGGGCTAGAGTGGAATCATGGGCTCCCACTCAGTCCGAGGTCACACCATCCTTCACATTCGACCTCAATGTGGGTTTTGAGCCTCCTCAGTCTCAAACCCAAGAGCCCGAACCCCAAGCCTTAAGCCCATAGGGTGAGTCTCTACACTCCCCTGTGCAGCCTTCTAGGGACATCCCCACCAAAGGCTCAATGCCTGTAGACATTGATCTAGGTCCCGGGTCAGTAGGTTTAACTTCCCTATCTTTCACTGACCTTTTACTCCGCACTGATGATGAGATTACATCTCTCAATGGCCATGAAGTTGATCTACAACACCCCTGAAAGATCAACAGAGCCAAGAGGGATCCCTTGTCTCTAGCCCCCATCAGCAGCCAATTACTGAGGTGAGTCCCACTGATGTGGAGGGGACTCATGTAGGCTCAGCTGCCACTACTCAGAGTCTCTCATTTCAGGACAGTGGTAACATAATTAGGACTGAGTCTACGGCAACTTTGCCCATTGACATCTCTGAAAGAGATGACTCTGAGCAAAGGAAACCAGGTGCCAAGAAGCCACATCTGGTGGTGAGACTGAGCATACTAGGTATGTTATCTCATCTCCCCGTGATTCTTCTCATGAAGATGAGGGAAGTATGCAACTAACACTTCAGTACTTGTTTTCTAAGGTCTCCAACCTGGAATCACAGGTGAGGATCTTAGAATCAAGGACTGCCACTCAGCAAATTGAGATTAACACTCTCAAGGCTAAACTAGCTGAGAAACAGACGAGAGGTCTGTTAGGCATGTACCAATTCAAGTCTCACTGACTTCTTCCTCTAGCTCATCTAGCTCTCAAGATGATGCTACCAAAAAGGGGGAAAGTTCAGAGACAAACACTTGAGGAACCACAGACCCAATCTCTAACTTCCCAACTCATCACACTACCTTAGTCATCTCAATCTTTTCTAGAGATTGACTCAAAAATGCTTCTAGATCTCTACAGACTTTTCACAAGTTTGTATTGAGATCCTCCCTAGAACAGCCCAGCCCCGACACCACACTCATATATTTGGGTTGAGGAGCTTCAAAGACTGACTGCACCTTCTACCACTGTGGAAGAAGTTGGTTAACCTAAGGACCACAGGGAACCTGAGATTAGCTTCGAAGGGGAAATGGGGACTGATGGCCCAGCAACGAAACAGTTGGGACAGAACTTGCAGCAGTCTTATCTTCCGAAGCTCAACTGAAGCTTCCGAAGCCGACATGGAAGCCTCGGAAGAACAAGAAAAGTCATCAGATGGGCCGAAATAGAAGCTGCGGAAGGCTTATTCCAGATGTCTGAAGAACTGACCATCACAGATGTTATTGCTGAAATAGCATCTGAGGTGAGCAGGGAGGACATTTCTGACATTCCTCCAACCCAAACACCAGCTGAACCTCTCTCTCAATCACAACCCTCCATCCAAGAACCACCACAGTCAAGCACTGCCAAAGACAAGGAAAAAGAAAATGACTGCGGAAGAGCTTCAGGAGGAGAAGAGTTGAGAAGCTCAAAAAGAAAGGTAGATATCCTACTCAAAAGCTGCTAGCTGCTAGCTCTAAGGCAGCTGCAGCCAATCAGGAAGAAATCAACCAAAAGAGAAGGACATCACTCATTGACCAGCTCATCAGCCTAGGAGCTGTCAATGAGGAAGTACTCCTGCTACCATTAGAGGAGTTGGTGTCTTTGGAGAAGTCAACCAGGCTAAAGCAAGAAGAACAAGCCAGGTTGACCTTGGAAAGGGAAGAAGAAGAAAGAAGAGAAGCAGCCCTGAAGCTGAGAGAGGACAGGATTAAATTCCTACTCTCAAGAGGCTTCAGTCTTTCTGAATTGTCTCAACATGATGATGACATGATCCTGCTGCTCCACAACAAAGAGCAGATCAAATGGAGAAGGAAAGGAAGAGAGCTGCTAGGGAGAAGTTGAGGGAGAAGAGGAGGAAGGAAGAAGAAAAGGGGGTCACTGCCACAAGAAGTCCAATGACAAAGCCTGGATGAAAGACTATCTCCGGGCTCATGGCTTATCTGGTAGGCAGGTGGGACCTATGTCCGAGAGGACACTCCAGCGGATAGTCAGTGAATTAAAGCTGACATCCGTTTGGGAAAAGGAAGGAGATGTATAGATCCCAGCCACTCAACCACAGCAACCCCTAAACCACAACCCACACCAGAACCAACCCCTTTTCCCATCAAAACCAAACCCACTGATGAAACCTTCACCCCTCAACTCACAACTCTACCCAAACCTACCACTTCACCTCAACCACCCACACTCCCCATCCTAAAACCCAAGACACAACCCAAAACCACTAAACCTAAGCCTACCCAACAAAAACCAAGATCATCACCTCAGCCTCCTCAACATCTCTCCTTTGAGGAAATAAAGGAGTTCAAGACAAGGCTCATCAACTGCACCACTTTGAGCAGCATCTCCTGTGAGGGAGACCTTATCAACATCACCTATGTTGATAACTCTTCAAGCTCCCTCACCCTAGGCCAATTTCTTGAGTTGCCTAGAGACACTTTGGGCCAGGCTGCAAGACTTCTTGGTCTCAACTCCGATACCCTCAATGCTGAGGAGAAGAGACTAAGAAGGAGACTGGTGACTCTACTGGATACAAGGAAAGAGGACAGGATTTCTAGTCAATCTCCTGGACCTAGGAATGCTATAATCCAGTGGAGGTTCGATGAAACTTCTCACAACTTTGTTGTGGAAAGGAGAATGGTGAAACCAACAGGCTCAATGCCACTTCTCTCCTGCATCTCAGCAGATTTGATCTTGCTGAGCTTGCTGAGAAGCCATTCTCCAATCCCTCCAACTCTAAGACTGCTGCACACATCAGAAATCATATCAGAGGTCTCCACTTGGCTGAACAAAGTAGAAGAGCCAAGATTGAAGAAGAGTTGAAGCTGAAAAGAGCGGAAGACAAGGAAAGACCAACCACCAAAGGCACAGCCTTTCTACAGATGGTGGAAGGTCCTGAATTGGAACCAATAGTTAGATGGGAATATGACTATAGTTCCCATCAACTAACTCTCTTCAGAGGGCCACAACAAAGGGTACATATAATCCAAGGAGACAGAGTGGAGGATCTGTACAAGATTCTCAGCACCACATTAGGAAAGAATGAAGACACTGATAAACACCTACTTTCCATAGGCTGAGAACTTTAAGAAGAAGAGGGAAGTGAAGTTTGGTAGCATCAGCCTAGGGGAGTTTGTTGGATCATGATAAGGCTAGTGCAACCAAAACTACTTCACATAGTCATTTTTTTGGTACTACATTCAAAGGCTTCCGAAGCTGAGCAAGAGATCTTCCAAAAGTCTAAAGAACAACAGCTGAAGATATCTACTGAAGGCAAAAGCTAAAGTCAACAGCTGAAGCCAACAGCTGAAGACTATCTTCCGAAGACAAAGTCTGAAAGCTTCCGAAGACAAAGTCTGATGAAAGAGCTGAAGACAAAGTCTGCTTCCGAAGACAAAGAAGACTCCAAGCCTCGGAAGAAGCAGTCTTCCGAAGAATAAGTGCCTTCGGAAGAAGTTATACTTCCGAAGCACTTTATCCTTCGGAAGACATTGCTATGTCCAGTAGATATAAGTATGGTCCCTGACAGTCCGCTGCAGACCTCTGATACAGCATGTCATCTTCCTAAAGAGCCATGTTGTTGACCATACTTTATTCTACTGTTCACCTTTTTATGATAGTACATGTTACCAACTTTAGTTGGTGACAAAAGGTAAGTTAGGGACATGTCCTGACTACCAACTCTCAGGCAAAATGTCTGAAAGACCTCACCTAGAGTCTTGTAGTATAGATGTTAGGTTAGAGGTGTCCAGCTGGTATCAAAGTATATCCGGCTGTAGGTAGTATTATATATATCTTCTCCTTGTAACTCTTTAGATAAGCGATTTGAGTCCAAGAGTCTTGTAATCCTTTGAGTTGAGAAGCAATATATAAAAGTACCTTGAAAATTTACTTCCTGTTTTAATTTTCTTACTGCTTGTTACTTGTTATATTGTGATCAACTCTCCATAGACTACTTGCTGAGTGTTGTTCACAGTGAGTTGAGAGAAAACCACCCATATTCGATCCTGCAAAAAGTTCAGAGACAAACACTTGAGGAACCACAGACCCAATCTCTAACTTCTCAACTCATCACACTACCTTAGTCATCTCAATCTTTTCTAGAGATTGACTCAAAATGCTCCAAGATCTCTACAGACTTTTCACAAAGTTTGTATTGAGATCCTCCTTAGAACAGCCCAGCCCCGACACCACACTCATATATTTTGGGGCTGAGGAGCTTCAAAGACTGACTGCACCTTCTACCACTGTGGAAGAAGTTGGTCAACCTAAGGACCACATGGAACCTGAGATTAGCTTCGAAGGGGAAATGGGGACTGATGGCCCAGCAACCGAAACAGTTGGGACAGAACTTACAGCAGTCTCATCTTCCGAAGCTCAAGCTGAAGCTTCCGAAGCCGACATGGAAGCCTCGGAAGAACAAGAAAAGTCTTCCGAGGCCGAAATAGAAGCTGCGGAGGGCTTATTCCAGATGTCCTAAGAACTGACCATCACAGATGTTATTGCTGAAATAGCATCTGAGGTGAGCAGGGAGGACATTTCTGACATTCCTCCAACCCAAACACCAGCTGAACCTCTCTCTCAATCACAACCCTCCATCCAAGAACCACCACAGTCAAGCACTGCCAAAGACAAAGGAAAAAGAAAATTGACTGCGGAAGAGCTTCAGGAGGAGGAGAGGATTGAGAAGCTCAAAAAGAAAGGTAGATATCCTACTGAAAAGCTGCTAGCTGCTAGCTCTAAGGCAGCTGCAGCCAATCAGGAAGAAATCAACCAAAAGAGAAGGACATCACTCATTGACCAGCTCATCAGCCTAGGAGCTGTCAATGAGGAAGTACTCCTACTACTATTAGAGGAGTTGGTGTCTTTGGAGAAGTCAACCAGGCTAAAGCAAGAAGAACAAGCCAGGTTGACCTTGGAAAGGGAAGAAGAAGAAAGAAGAGAAGCAGCCCTGAAGCTAAGAGAGGACAGGATTAAATTCCTACTCTCAAGAGGCTTCAGTTTTCCTGAATTGTCTCTACATGATGATGACATGATCCTGCTGCTCCACAACAAAGAGCAGGATCAAATGGAGAAGGAAAGGAAGAGAGCTGCTAGGGAGAAGTTGAGGGAGAAGAAGAGGAAGGAAGAAGAGAAGGGGGTCACTGCCACCAAGAAGTCCAATGACAAAGCCTGGATGAAAGACTATCTCCGGGCTCATGGCTTCTCTGGTAGGCAGGTGGGACCTATGTCCGAGGGGACACTCCAGCGGATTGTCAGTGAAATTAAAGCTGACATCCGTTTGGGGAAAAGGAAGGAGATGTACAGGAGGGTAAAGGGAATGGTCTTCGTCCCAGCCACTCAACCACAGTCAACCACTAAACCACAACCCACACCAGAACCAATCCCTTTTCCCATCAAAACAGAACCCACTGATGAAACCTTCACCCCTGAACCCACAACACTACCCAAACCTACCACATCACCTCAACCACCCAAACTACCCATCCTAAAACCTAAAACACAACTCAAAACCACTAAACCTAAGCCTACCTAACAAAAACCAAGACCATCCCCTCAGCCTCCTCAACATCTCTCCTTTGAGGAAATAAAGAAGTTCAAGACAAGGCTCATCAACTGCACCACTTTGAGCAGCATCTCCTGTGAGGGAGACCTTATCAACATCACCTATGTTGATAACTCTTCAAGCTCCCTCACCCTAGGCTGATTTCTTGAGTTGCCTAGAGTCACTTTGGGCCAGGCTGCAAGACTTCTTGGTCTCAACTCCGGTACCCTCAATGCTGAGGAGAAGAGACTAAGAAGGAGACTGGTGACTCTACTGGATACAAGGAAAGAGGACAGGATTTCTAGTCAATCTCCTGGGCCTAGGAATGCTATAATCCAGTGGAGGTTCGATGAACCTTCTCACAACTTTGTTGTGGAAAGGGAGAATGGTGAAACCAACAGGCTCAATGCCACTTCTCTCCTGCATCTCAGCAGATTTGATCTTGCTGAGCTTGCTGAGAAGCCATTCTCCAATCCCTCCAACTCTGAGACTGCTGCACACATCAGAAATCACATCAACGGTCTCCACTTGGCTGAACAAAGTAGAAGAGCCAAGATTGAAGAAGAGTTGAAGCTGAAAAGAGCGGAAGACAAGGAAAGACCAACCACCAAAGGCACAGCCTTTCTACAGAGGTGGAAGGTCCTGAATTGGAACCAATAGTTAGATGGGAATATGACTATAGTTCCCATCAACTAACTCTCTTCAGAGGGCCACAACAAAGGGTACATATAATCCAAGGAGACAGAGTGGAGGTTTTGTCTACCAAGGATCTGTACAAGATTCTCAGCACCACATCAGGAAAGAATGAAGACACTGATAAACACCTACTTTCCATAGTGCTGAGAACTTTGAGAAGAAGAGGGAAGTGAAGTTTGGTAGCATCAGCCTAGGGAGAGTTTGTTGGATCATGATAAGGCTGGTGCAACCAAAACTACTTCACATAGTCATTTTTTTAGTACTACGTTCAAAGGCTTCTGAAGCTGAGCAAGAGATCTTCCGAAAGTCTAAAGAACAACAGCTGAAGATATCTACTAAAGGCAAAAGCTGAAGTCAACTGCTGAGGACAACAGCTGAAGCCAACAGCTGAAGACTATCTTCCGAAGACAAAGTCTGAAAGCTTCCGAAGACAAAGTCTGATGAAAGAGCTGAAGACAAAGTCTGCATCCGAAGACAAAGAAGACTCCAAGCCTCGGAAGAAGCAGTCTTCCGAAGAATAAGTGCCTTCAGAAGAAGTTATACTTCCGAAGCACTTTATCCTTCGGAAGACATTGCTATGTCCAGTAGATATAAGTATGGTTCCTGACAGTCCGCTGCAGACCTCTGATACAGCATGGCATCTTCCTAAAGAGCCATGTTGTTGACCATACTTTATTCTACTGTTTACCTTTTTATGATAGTACATGTTACCAACTTTAGTTGGTGACAAAAGTTAAGTCAGGGACATGTCCTGACTACCAACTCTCAGGCAAAATGTCTGAAAGACCTCACCTAGAGTCTTGTAGTATAGATGTAAGGTTAGAGGTGTCCAGCTGGTATCAAAGTATATCCGGCTGCAGGTAGTATTATATATATCTTCTCTTGTAACTCTTTAGATAAGCGATTTGAGTCCAAGAGTCTTGTAATCCTTTGAGTTGAGAAGCAATATATAAAAGTACCTTGAAAATTTACTTCCTGTGTTAATTTTCTTACTGCTTGTTACTTGTTATATTGTGATCAACTCTTCATAGACTACTTGCTGAGTGTTGTTCACAGTGAGCTGAGAGAAAAACCACCCATATTCGATCCTACAATTGTGAAATCCACTACCATCCGGGCAAAGCCAACGTGGTGGCGGACGCCCTTAGCCGAAAGGAGAGGCCCGAGCCGATTCGGGTGAAGGCGTACCAGCTGATCATGACCTCTGACGTGATAAAGCAAGTCAAAGAGTTCCAGGATGAGGCACTGAAGGAAGATCATCTTAACTCTGAAAGAATGAGAGGTCTGGTCGCGGAGTTGGATGAAAACACAATTGGTGTTAGAACCCGGTTTGGGCGTATGTGGATTCCTCGTCTTGGGGATCTACGGGTAAAGATCATGGATGAAGCTCACAAGACTCGGTACTCCATTCATCCCGGTGCTACCAAGATTTACCAAGACATGAAGAAAGATTATTGGTGGCCGGGTATGAAACGCGATATGGTGGAGTATGTGAGTATATGCCTTACTTGTTTGCAAGTGAAGGCCGAGCACCAGAAGCCGTATGGAAAGATTCAACCCTTGGATATACCGGAATGGAAGTGGGAGCACATCACCATGGATTTCATCACGAAGCTGCCGCGTACCCCGAAAGGGTATGATACCATATGGGTGATTGTGGATCGTCTGACGAAGAGTGCTCACTTCCTACCGATGCGCGAGACATATTCATCCGAGAGGTTGGCCAATCTTTTCATCAAGGAGATTGTGACTCGTCATGGTGTACCGGTGTCGATTGTGTCAGATCGCGACACCCGGTTTACATCCAAATTCTGGAAGAAATTCCATGATGCTATGGGGACGAGATTACATATTAGCACTGCCTATCATCCTTAAACTGATGGTCAGTCGGAATGGACCATTCAGACCATAGAGGACATGCTCCGGGCATGTGTCATTGACTTCGGGGGAATTTGTGATGACCAATTGCCGTTAGCTGAATTCTCATACAATAACAGCTATCATGCCAGTATTGGCATGCCGCCCTATGAGATGCTATACGGTAGGAGATGCAGGACACCCGTTTGTTGGGGTGATATTGGTCAAAAGGAATTGGGGAGCGTCGAAGTGATCGAGGCTACGACTGAAAAGCTTGAAAGGATCAAGGCCTACATGAAGGCAGCCAAAGACAGACAGAAGTCGTATGCTGACAAACGACGCAGGCCGATTGAGTTCCAGGTGGGAGATCGGTTATGTTGAAGGTCTCACCTTGGAAGGGTATCATTCGGTTCCGAAAGAGGGGCAAGTTGAGCCCGAGGTATATAGGCCCTTTCCGAATCATTGCTCGAGTAGGAGAGGTGGCCTATAGGTTGGATCTACCAGATGAGCTAAGTGGAATTCACCCGACCTTCCACGTATCTCATCTGAGGAAGTGTTTGGCAGACGAAGATATGATCGTCCCACTGGGGACATCGAGGTAGACGAACGGCTCAACTATGTAGAGCAACCAGTGGCGATCATCGATCGCAAGGAGAAGAGGTTAAGAAATAAAGTGGTTCCTCTTGTGCATGTACAGTGGTGGCACAGGAAGGGATCCGAGTCAATGTGGGAAACTAAAGAAGAAATGAGGCAGCATTACCCACGATTGTTCGAGGAATAACAGGTTTCGGGGACGAAACCTAAATAAGGGGGGTGGACTTGTAACACCCGGAAGTTTGACTTTTTGGAGTGATATGCGACTGAGTCTTAGTCGCATGGAATTCATGCGACTAGAGGTTCAATCGCATGATGTTCGGACGATTGAAGGATCAACCGCATGGAATTCGTGCTACTGGAGGCCCAGTCGCATGATGTTCATACGACTGAAGGTCCAGTCGCCTGGACCTCGGGCGACTGAGCTGTAGCTATAAAGGAGGGGCAGCTCTCTTCTTTCCCCCACACTTGCACATTTTAGTCGGGAAGAAAGAGCAGAGAGAGAGAGAGCAGAGAAAGAAGAGAAAGAAAGAGAGAAATTGGTGATTCGGGCTCGAGATTTGTCGAGTGGCTAGTCAAATCGTAGCTCTTCATCTTCTGCTTGATAATGTGAGTTCTAGAACCCCTCATTTACTTGTTTTCATACGATTTTGGGGCTGGAACACATTCAAACCCGTTTTTGAGAAAAGTGTATGTTTGACCCATTTGGGTGAAATCTTGAGTAATGCGGTTAAGGTACGATTTAGGGCCTGCATATGCTTGTATGATGTCCTAGTATGAATCCCTGAGATTTAGGAGGGCTAATTTGGACTGGAAATGAGTTTAGAGGAGTTTGAAGGCCGTAGGTCGCGGCTGCTGTTCGTGATGAACTCCAGTCGCTGCCCAGTTAGGGCTAGACGAGTGAAGGGCCAGTCGCACGACTGAGGAAAGACTGATGTTCAATCGTACGATTGAGGCTCAGTCGTACGACTGGGGCTCAATCGCCTGACATTCCATACGATTGAGGGAATCGGTCGCATAGGTCCATCCGCATAGTTGTTCAGTCGCACGACTGGGGCTCAATCGCCCAACAGGCCATGCGATTGAGGGATTCGGTCGCATCGGTCCATTTGCATAGTTGTTCAGTCGCACGACTGAGGGTTAGTCGCCTAGTAGTCCATTCGTATAATGTTCATTTGCACGATAGGAGGTCCATTCGCACGATTGTATGCCCATTCGTATAACTGCCCAATCGCACGACCCAGTCGCATGGAGGCCATGCGACTGCAGTATGTTCAATTGCCCAAATAGGGCTGATGTGAATGAGGAGAGATGTGTATGTAGGACGTAAACATGATAAGTATGATGTTGCCTTATATGATGGTAATGACTGATGATTTGTAAATGCCGGTGTTCCTTGTGTCGATGTATGTTTATCTTTCCGTAGCTTTACGTGTATCATATATGAATGAATGAAAGTAATAAATAACGTAAAGTGAAAGATAATGAAAGAGGAACATGATGAATGAATGCATGCATTAATGAATAAACAAATGAATGTAAGAAAGGCTTGCAAGCAAATGAATGGAGGTGTACACCCCTGGCAGGTGTTAGCTCAACTGTGATGCGGGTTAGCTACCCCGAAGGATGCACACAGGGTCAATCTTTGAGATTTATAATGAGGTGAGCAACTTCGTGTTGCAACAGACTCGGTTAGCAGGCAATCATGAGATTGCCACTGAGGTGAGCAGCCGCGTGCTGCAACAGACTTGGCTAACGTACGATAGAATGAAAGTGGAAGATATATGGTGCATGTACCTACCCTGGGTGACTAGATCAGCATTTGTGCACAACGTTCGTGGTTAATCACCACAGGTCCAGCACCAGCAGTATAGTATGAACTTTGGGGTACCGTACATGTCACCGAATGTAATGAACGTTCGAAGGAATGTAATGAATGTAAGAATGAAAGTAAAGAACGTACGAATGAATGTAAAGAATGTATGTACGAACGTGAATGACAACAATGAATGGTACACGAATGAAAGCTAATGAACGAATGATGAAGATAATAATAATATTATCTAAGTGTACGTATGTTGTATGATCGCATGTATGTAAGAACAGTTATAACAAATGAAAGTATGTTTTATTATAAAACTAGAACTCACTCAGCAACGCTGACTTTTTATGTGTTTCTAGTTGACCGGTAGTGTTGCTTAGGATGGCACGAGGCGGCTACTCAGCTATTTTGGGATGGCATTCTCCTTTTGATAATGCTGCCACGTAATGGGATGCGGGCGCATAATGCATGCAACAACTTATGTTGCATGCAAGTGTCAAGTGTTCCTTGAGGATCCTGATAAACGGGATTACTTAAGGAATCTTCTTTATGATGAAAATTTAATGTTTTTATACTAGAGGTCACTGTTTATGACCATTTTGTAATCGGTAACGATGTAATCACTGTACAAGCTTTTATGATGAAATGAAATGTATCTTTTGAAGGTTTCCGCTGCAGTGTTTATTTAAGATGTTTATAAATATATACCAAATGTATGTTTTATGTGCGATGAACGACCAACTGTGAGGTGCCCGGGAACGGGGTCTTATAGTCTCCAATACTTCTCGAATATGATCGGCATGTTCTTCTTCACTTTTTGAATAGATGAAGATGTCATCGATGAACACTATTAACGATTTATCCAACATCGGCCGACATACCCGATTCATAAGGTCCATAAAAGCAGCTGGCGCGTTGGTCAATCCAAAGGACATGACGAGAAGCTCGTAGTGTCCATAACGCGTACGAAACTCTGTCTTAGGAATATCTTGTTCTTTCACCTTAGTTGGTGGTAACCAGACCACATGTCTATCCTTGAAAACCAGCTGGCACCCTGAAGTTGATCGAACAAGTCGTCAATCCTAGGTAACGGGTACCGATTCTTTACGGTCAGCTTATTGAGCACGCGATAGTCAATGCACATCCACATGCTACCATCTTTCTTCTTAACGAATAAAACTGGAGCACCCCATGGATAGATACTCGGTCAGATGAAGCCCTTATCCAATAAATCTTGCAACTGGTCCCTCAGTTCTACCATCTCTGAAAGAGCCAATCGATACGGTGCTTTAGCGACGGGCTGTGTTCCCGGTAGCAAATCAATCTGGAATTCGATTTCGCGGTCCGGCGGCACACCAGTCAGGTCTTCAGGAAAGACGTCAGGAAAATCACGCACCACTGGTACACTGGATATTTGTGGCTCTGGCGTGTCCACATCCCTTACATAGGCCAAGTAAGCACTGCACCCACGCCTCATGTACTTTTCGACCATGATCATCGACACCACCTTCGGTATACTACACGCTCTATCCCCGCGAACCGTAACTGAGCTACCATCGGGCGCGACTAGGCAAATTATCTTTTTACTACATACTATATTCGCTTCATAGTCAGCCAACCAATCCATGCCTAACACCACATCAAAACCTCCTAAGGCCATAACATGCAATCTAATAGGGAACTTATAACCCTCCAACTCTATCAGGCAACCCTCAACTACCTCAGTCACCTTGGTGGACTTACCAATGGCTGTTTCTACATAAAAGGGCTCGTCTATCTTTCTACTCTTATCATGCAATAAATGACAAAAGGCAGTAGACACAAAAACTCCTACTAGCACCAAAATCAAAGAGAACAGAAGCATATTCGTGGCCCACCAGAAACATACCTGAAACTACTTCTAGATCTGCCCTGGCCTCCTCACGAGTTATGTTGAATGCCCTCTCCTTTGCCTTCGAACCGTCACCCTTTCCCATATCTCCCGCTTTAACCGTTCCTGATCCTCCTGCTTTTCCTTTCTTGCAATCCCTCTCCACATGTCCCATCTCGCCACACTGGTAACACTTCACCGCCTTGCAGTCCCTAACATAGTGGCCCTCGCCCCCATATTTAAAACATTTTCCAGTCCTAACTCTACACTCCCCTGAATGACTTTTTCCATATTTTCTACAAGCACCTCCTTCACCTGTATTTCCCCATCTCCCTGACTGATCCTCAACTCTCATCCTCTTCTCTCTACTCCTGAAATTATCACCTCCGAGCCTCTTCCCATTTCCATTCTTGTTCCCACTCCATTTCTCGACCTTCTTCTGTACCGTTATTGGGTCTCTCTCATCGTACAGCCTCCCAGCTAAGTCCACCACGGACCTAAACATGCCCGGTCTAGCCGCAATCATGTGCCTCCTGATATCCACGGGCAAACCCTGCATGTATCTCTTGAGGTCCCTCCGTCCTCCCAGTGGACCTTCCAGAATTCTTCTCATTTTCCTTCCCCTTCTTATCAGCTTTTTCCCCATCCTTGACTGCTTTGATCACCTCATTCACCACTGAGGGTAAGACATTTTGCATGACATTGTAGACTTCATCGGTAATAGCCTCCTTCACAGTGGATTTGAGGGTGGCTGATCCACACCCTCTGGGTGACTATGGAGTCTGACTCCTCGTGAATAGTCTCAGGAGCCTTAGCTTTGCTCCGGGTGACACGTGGTGTAGTAGTACGACCACCACGAGGACGTCCACGTGTAGCCTTCCCAGATTTCCTACCCGCCATATCTAATTCCTATAAGATTTGAACACCGAAATGGTCATTCAAGATAATTGCTCAGATCATTAAAAGTATGGTAAGTCCTTAATTACAGTGGCCAAGTATGATTAACTACTTACCTTACCCTCCTGTCCCAAGCAATCACTATCCTAACACATATCAGTATTCAAATCTACATGCATATAAAACAAATAGCACACGCACGTATTGCCAGTTTACTTGAAATATTTTACCTGATGGCACGTAGCTACTTGGGTTGGCATCCTTCATTTGGTCCTATTTTTAGTTTAGGTTTGAAAAAAATGTTTTACCCGTTTCTCTTAAACTTTGGCTCTGATACCAACTTGTAAGGCCCCGTTCCCGGAAAGCCTCACAGTTGGTTAATCATAGCATAAAATCACTTTATAAACAACACATTGCAGCGGAATTAAATAAACATTCACTTAAAACTTGGAAATCATATTGTACTCATACATTTGTCTTTAAAAAGGAATAACACATGGTGGATGGTCTTAAATTACAATAAAGATTTCATAGACAGGAATGCCATCCATTGCTCGCCAAGTAGCTCGCTGGTGCCATCCTCAGCATCAGCATTTACGAGTCCACTATTATGCATAAAAGTCAGCTTGCTGAGTGAGTTTTAGTTTTATATAAATAAGAAAATATAATCTTTATCCTTCATATAATGACCACGCATACATCATACTACATAACATTTCTTGCATCATATTAAGTATGTTCATTATCTTTCATTGTTTCATTATCTTTCACTTCATCATAAATGAGGTTGCACAAAGCAAGAGCTCCATGTTAATCGACAATGAATGTCGATCCCCGTCGGTACACATCATCATGGTAGCTAACCCCCGACAGTTGATCCACACTGCAAGGCACATAGCCCGCTCATGAATACGGATCCATCATCATACATCAGACTCACCTAAGTGAAGTCTATCATAGTGCTTGCAAGACTTTTCATCATCAAACGGGCCTGTGGTAACATTCGTTAAGTTCGACTTTTCATTAATATTATCTTCCACTTAATATATAATACGTAACTTATTAAGTACACAACATACCAAGTACTAATCAACATAACATGTAACCAACCCTTCGCGGGATAACGGGGGTAGGGGGCGGCAGCCCCTGACAGCGGGGTCCTAGGGGCAGCAGCCCCTAGTGGGGTCCAAGGGGCAATGCCCCTGGCTAGGGCCGGGCTGCCATGTCAGCGCGTAAAAATTTTATTTTAAGGTCTTTATATAGCATATTTTGTTATAGAAAAATTTATTTTTCTTGTTAAAACCGCTTGAAATCCTTACCATGAAAACCTTATGTTTACTATGCATAATAGCCCCAAAAACATAGGAAAACGTTTAAATAAGGGGATCTAGAACTCACCTGGATAATATGAGTAACTTCTAAACTAAGCACTCTAGGCTAGGATCACACTACACAACCTGCAAATAAGTTCACACTCAAAAAGATATTTTTTGTGCAGTTTCGCTGCCCAGTTTCGCTGGCCGTTTCGCTGGCAGTTTCGTTGCCAGTTTCGTTGCCAGTTTCACCCAGCAGTTTCACACGACAGTTTCGCTGTCAGGTGCGCCCAACTTTCGTTGAAACTGTAGTTTCGCTGGAACTTCTTATAGTTTCCCTGGAACTTCTCATAGTTTCGCTAGATGAGTGCACAGTTTCGCTGATCGGGGGCACAGTTTCGCTGGTTGAATAAAAATGACGAACCAGCCCGTTTTTAACCCAAAATCTTAACTTTTTACGTCCAAATCCTGGTTTACCATCCATGAAACCATATCTAACCTTTTTACACGTCTTCATATATAAAAGTTTGACCTTTATGTGTTTTTTTGAAACTTTTCAAAACCCAAAAACCCTAACATCCGGTTTGATCTACAGAAGGATTAGAGGTCGATTTTTACCTGGGTTTGTTATTCCTTTCTTGAGATTTGATGCACAAACACCCAGATCTTCAATCCCTTGACCTTAGAAGCTCAAAATCTTAAGTTTCCTTCACTTTCTCTCTCTACTTTCTCTCTCTATGGATTTGGGAGCTAGGGCTGAAATGAAGGAGATGGAGGCTGCTTTGGGTGGGTTAAGGGCTGATTATGGGCCTTAATCACTAGGCTCTTGCCCATAAACCCAATTTAGCCCATAACCCTTTTCCTTCTTTTATTAAATACCCATTAATTACGCCCATTATCCTTAATGACTCGTTTTGACTTTTTGGGGTGTTACAGCGGATGCCAAGTCCACAGCTGATAAACAATCCACAGCATATGTTCATACGTAGCGGTTGAATATTTCACAACGGATAACATACAAACAACAAGTCTTCACAACGGACAGTATCCAAGACACAACGGATAAGTTATCTTTCTCCACAGTGGACAACTTATCATCCACAGTGGACAGCTAATCATCCACAGCGGATAGCTTGTAGACTTAGAATTTTTTTATGTAATTTTCATTTATATAGGGGTATTTTATAATTATATATAGCTATCTGTATAGGCTATAAATAGCACAATATCCTAATCCTCTGTTAGCTTTTGAATAATCAATACTAGCAAGCAGTTATTATCATTCATTCATTAGCAATCACTAGCACTCATACACACACAATCACTAACACACACTGATATCATAAGCATTCCTCATGGGTTTTCGCACCATGATTAATGTTTGTTGAACATTGATATAACAAACTGTTGTTGTATCATTTGAGATATTAGAAAAGGTCCTTTGGGGAAATCAATCATCATCAATAATAAGTATCATCCTATTACTTGTTGTTGTTGGTTCATATTTTGCTTTCATCAGGTGGTATCAGAGCCTTGGCTCAAATCAAGCATCGATTTTCAATCCTCTCAATCAACAAGCATGATATCCACAGTTCATTAGCTTCATAACATACATTTTGAGCTTAAAATTATCATATCTTCTTCTTCTACATCATACATTTAGCAAATGTTCAAAAGGATGAAGTAAGTGTCTGTTTTCGTTCATTTTGAAGAAGATTTTGTGTTTTTGTTGTTAACGAAGCTCTCAAAATCATTAATACACTGTTTTTGAAATAGAAACATCCAACATCATTGAAATCTCGTCGATTTCATTGAGTTTTTTTAAATAGTATACGAGTACTATTCTATCATTTTTCATCAAACAAATCTCTCATTTGAATAATTTGATTTCGTTCATTGTGTTCAATCATCACATTTGAGTTGCTATACACTCGAAACAGGTCGTTAATCTTCTTCAAAGAACAAACAAATTGCTGTTTTTGTTGAGTTCACTACGCTACAAACAAACCTGTAACACCCTGGAATTTTGATCAATTAAAATAAAAGAAACATAGTGAGAAAAGAAAAACAAAAGTATCTTGAAGGAAAAGAAGGAGGCCAAAGTAGAGGGGGTGAAAGTGCAAAAAGTACCAGATCTAATATTTTAATATATTATGGGCATAGCCGCCCATAACAAGTCAATCCCATCTGCTTTTGTCAACTAGAAAGAAAAGAAGAAGAGAAGAAAGATGAGTTCTTCGGTTCTAGAGAGAGAAAGGAGTTGTTCTTGGCTAGGTAAGTATTTTGATGTTTAATTTGCTCGGTTTTTAGTTGAGTTTGACCATGAAACCGAAAATATGTGTTCTTATGTGTTCGGGTTGTGTGTTTTGGTGTTGCTTGGGTCGTTTTAGGTGCTTGAACTCGTGAACAAACAAGTTTGGAGGAGTTGTGCTTGTTTGCTACACAAAGTGAATTCTAGACCACAACTTTTACATATTTTAAAACTCTTTGGGGCTGAAAATGTATTAAAAATGGTTTTATAATTATTATGTATGTACACCCGTATGTTTTATGCTTATATGATAATGTTTTATGGTAGTTACATGGTGTTCATGCTTAGAAAAGTTATCATAAGATTAGATTAAGAGCATATGATGATGTTATGAAGAAGAATTAATTGATTTTTGGTGATGTTGTTGGATTTGATGCTACTTATAGATCTAACAAGTATGATTCTAATTTTTTCATTATGTTTTTTTCCATTGTGTTATTATTTACACTATGTCTAATTATAGTTATTGTGTTATATATGATATATGTTTATAATTTATTATTTATAGGTATGACATGGTTTTTTTACCTTTCACTAGTATGATAACCACAACAGAAATGTTACTCTCGGTGCTGCCCTTCTTGGATCTAAAACGGCAGATTCATATAGGTGTTATCTCGTAACTATATCAAAGCTTTTGGTAATCCACCTAAAGTTATTGTTAGTGATCAAGATCCTGCAGTGAAGACGGCTATACTAGATATTTTACCAACTTCCAGACATAGGTTATGTATGTGGCATATATGGGACAAAGTGACTTCTAAAGTATCAAGTGTTTATTCATTGTGTCTTTTTTCTATTTTACTCATTGTGTCTTTTTCTTTTTACTCATTGTGCCTTTTTCGTTTTCACTCATTGTGTCTTTTTCCTTTTTACTCATTGTGTCTTTTTATATTCTAATATTCCTTTTCAATCATTATGTTTTTATATAATCTGATATTGCTTTTGGCTCATATTTGTAGGTGGGACCACTTTATGTAACACTACAGAATTTAAAAAAAGATTGGCTGCTATTGTATAGGCAGAATCTATTACTCCTGCTGAATTTGGAAAAGAATGGGATGTAATTCTATCTGAGTTTGGTTTAACTACTCATCAATGGTTGTGTGAAATTTTTAATATTAGAGGATATTGGATTCCTTCATATTATCAAAATGCAAATTTTTCTAGGCTTATGCGTACAACATCAAGATGTGAGAGTGAAAACCACTTTTTTAATCAGTTTTGCAACCCAAGATCAACTTTATTGGAGTTTAATAGTCATTTTGAATCGACTATGGAGGCTCAGAGGTATGAGCATAGGAAGCATGATCATGACACTTGTTGGACTCAACGAGTGCATTAAAGGTATGATGCACATAAAGGATAATGCTTGCCATAATCAAACATAATGTGTTCTAACAATCAAACAATCATCAACTAACACATTAGCATCATTAACATTCATAACATACACTAATTATTGTTTAAATTTCTTTTTCAGGATTGTAGATAAAAGAAATTTTGACAAGTGTTTACAGCGGATGAGGTGCTGCCCACAGCGGATGAACAAGATGGTGCAGCGGATTAAGAACATGTCCAAGTGTCCACAGCGGATGAAGACATCGCACAATAGACAAAGACATCCCACAGCGGATGATCAACATACACAGCGGATGCCAAGTCCACAGCTGATGAACAATCCACAGCATATGTTCATCCGTAACGAATGAACATTTCACAATGGACAACATACAAACAACAAGTGTTCACATCGGACAGTATCCAAGACACAACGGATAAGTTATCTTTCTCCACAGCGGACAACTTATCATCCACAGCGGACAACTAATCATCCATAGCGGACAGCTTGTAGACTTAGGATTTTTTTATGTAATTTTCATTTATATAAGGGTTTTTTTATAATTGTATATAGCTATCTGTATAGGCTATAAATAGCACAATACCCTAATCCTTTGTAAGCTTTCGAATAATCAATACTAACAAGTGGTTATTATCATTCATTCATTAGCAATCACTCGTAATCATACACACACAATCACTAACACACACTGATATCATAAGCATTCCTCATGGGTTTTCGCACCATGATTAATGTTTGTTGAACATTGATATAACAAAGTGTTGTTGTGTCATTTGAGAGATTAGAAAAGGTCCTTGGGGAAATCAATCATCATCAACAATAAGTATCATCCTATTACTTGTTGTTGTTGGTTCATATTTTGCTTTAATCAGGTGGTATCAGAGCCTTGGCTCAAATCAAACATTGATTTTCAATCCTCTCAATCAACAAGCATGATGTCTGTGGTTCATTATCTTCATAACACACATTTTGAGCTTAAAATTATCACATCTTCTTCTTCTTCTACATCATACATTTAGCAAATGTTCAAAACCATGAAGTAATTGTCCGTTTTCGTTCATTTTGAAGAAGATTTTGTGTTTTTGTTGTTAACCAAGATCTCAAAATCATTCTTACACTATTTTTGAAACAGAAATATCCAACATCATTGAAATCTCGTTAATTTCATTGAGTTTTTTTTAGAAAGTATACGAGTACTATTCTATCATTTTCATCAAACAAATCTCTCATTTGAATACTTTGATTTCGTTCATTGTGTTTAATCATCACATTTGGGTTACTACACACTCGAAACAGGTCGTTAATCTTCTTCAAGCAACAAACAAATTGTTGTTTTTGTTGAAGTTCATTACTACAAACAAACCTGTAACACCCAGGAATTTTGATCAATTAAAAATAAAAGAAACATAGTGAGAAAAGAAAAACAAAAGTATCTTGAAGGAAAAGAAGGAGGCCAAAGTAGAGGGGGTGAAAGTGCAAAAAGTACTAGATCTAATATTTCATTATATTATGGGCATGGCCGCCCATAACATGTCAATCCCATCTACTTTTGTCAACTAGAAAGAAAAGAAGAAGAGAAGAAAGCTGAGTTCTTCGGTTCTAGAGAGAGAAAGGAGCTGTTCTTGGCTAGGTAAGTATTTTGATGTTTAATTTGCTCGGTTTTTGGTTGAGTTTGACCATGAAACCGAAAATATGTGTTCTTATGTGTTCGGCTTGTGTGTTTTGGTGTTGCTTGGGTCGTTTTAGGTGCTTGAACTTGTGAACAAACAAGTTTGGAGGAGTTGTGCTTGTTTGCTACACAAGGTGAATTCTAGACCCCGACTTTTACATGTTTTAAAACTCTTTTGGGGCTGGAAATGTATTAAAAATAGTTTTATAATTATTATGTATGTACACCCGTATGTTTTATGCTTATATGATAATGTTTTATGGTAGTTACATGGTGTTCATGCTTAGAAAAGTTGTCATAAGATTAGATTAAGAGGATATGATGATTGGGACTGAAAATGTGCTAGAAATACGCCAAATAGATTGGTCATGCTCCTAAATAAGGCCCATGCGCCTAAAATTGCCTTAGGAAAAGTTCTAAGTAGGGTCATGTGCCTAAATAGGGTTCATGCGCTCAAACAGTACCCCCATGCGCCTAGAAAATGCCTTAGAAATTCTAAGTATAAGTCCATGCGCCTGAACAGTAGTTCATGCGCCTAAGTCTTAAGCTCAGGTGTCTAAGTATACCCCATGCGCCCAAATAGTGTCCATGCGCCTGGAGTGGCTCATACGCCTAAGCGTTGAAATGCCTAAGTATGCTCATGGGCCCACATAGTTGAAAAGCGCCTAAACAGACCTCATGGCCTGCATAGTGCTCATGCGCCTAGAAGACTTAGAAATTTTCTAAAATTTTGGAGAAAACAGAATGATTAGGACTTGACCCTAGTTTGACCTTAGGGTCATAATTTCTTATGTTATGCATAATTATGAGTTGTGCTTATGTTCCATAATAATTATTATTATGTGACTTTACGTGGTGTGTTTATGATCGTATACGTAAAGTATTATCATTAATAAACGTGAAAGATTAATGATAAAGAAAAATGGAATATAAAGGAAAGAATGCAAGTCTTTCAAGCAAATGAATAGGAGGTGTACGACCATATTATCGTTAGATCAACTGTATGCGGTTAGGTAACCCGAAGGATGCATGTAGGGTCAGTCATTAAGACTGACAAGGACCCTTGTAGCATACCCTTGGTGACTGGGTCAACTTAGTGCACAATGTCCGTGGTCTATTTATAGACCACGGGCCCAGCATTAGCTTCATGCACAATGTTTGAGGTATTGCACATTGGTCCGTAAGAAAGTGAAAGATAATGATAAAAGTACTAAATGAATGGATGCGTACAGTAAAGGAATAAAAGAAAGTATTACCTTGTTGTATGTATAATATGTGATCACAAACCAAAATAAAGGTAGTATTTTACAACAAATGATATTTTCATATATCTATACAAGGTATTTTAATACTTTTAAAACTAGAACTCACTAAGTAACGCTGACTTTTATATATTTTCAGTTGGGAGGTAAATATCGCTGAGGATGGCACGAGGGTGAAGCTATTCGACGAGGCAAGATTGACATCCATTCATGTTTTGATATTGTTGTTCTGTAATGCATTTAAACAATATTTTGTAACTAATAAACAACAATGTATTGCTTAACAACAGTAATTATAAATGAAATGAATGGGCTTTTGTTAATGAAATTCCACTGCAACCTCTTATGAAATGTATACTATTATGTATGTTTAGAGTTATGATTGACCAACTGTGAAGCGCCCAGGAACGGGGCCTTACAAGTTGGTATCAGAGCCAAAGTTTAAGTGAATTGGGTAAATATTTTTAAAAAACCTAAACTTAAACTGAAAATGGGATGATCGGAGGGATGTCAGCCCGAGTAGCTACGTGCCATCAGGTATTTCCTTTCTTAAGGTTAACCAGAGTGATGTGCGTGTGCTATTTGACTTATGTGATCTTAGTAGATTTGGATACTGATATAGTCAGGATAGGAAATGCTTAGGGTGTGAAAAGTAAAGTAAGTGGCTAATCACAACTGGCCACTGTAATTAGAGACTTACTATACTTAACATAAACTGAGCTATTATCTTGAATGACCATGTTAGTGTTTAAATGTTATAGTGATTAGAGAATGGCTAGAGGTAGATCTTCTAAGGCCTCTAGGGGAGAAGCACAGAGAGGACGTGGTGCTGAATCACGTGTTACTAGGAATAAGACCAAGACTGCTGAGAAGGCCCGTGAAGAGCCCAAGGTGCATCACTAGGAATGTGGTGATGAAAGTGCGAACTTAAGGGCTTCGGTAAAGGAGGCAGTGGTCGAGGAAGTCCATCAAGTCATGCAGACGATTCTACCATCTGTAGTGACTGAAGTGATCAAGACAGTAAGAGGGACGAGAAGAAAGAGAGGAGAAGGACCACCGGAAGGGAGGAAAGGGAATGATCGGAGACCGAGAAGATTGTCTCGAGTGAGGAGGAGGAGGAAGAAGCTGTGCAGGAAACTACACGAGGATGTAACTATGGGGGCGTTTCTAAGATGCAAGCCCCCGACTTTTGATTGGAACAACAATGCTACTGCTGCTCACCGATGGGTGAGGGAGATGGAGGCGGTGCTTGACATCAGTGAGTGCCGAGAAGATCAGAAGGTGAAATTTGCCACCCATTCATTGGTGGACTCGTCCTTATGCTGGTGGGACAACATTGTGCAGGCTGAGGGCAGCAGGGCCATTGGGAAGATGAGGTGGCCTGAACTGAAAAAGTTGGTGATTGAAGAGTTATGTCCTCACAGGAAATTGAACAAGATTAAGAGGGAGTTCCTGTAGCTGGAAGCGGGAACTATGACGCATCAACAGTATACCACCAAATTCAACGAGATGGCAAGGTTGGTGCCTGATCAGGTGACCCTAATATCAAGGAAGATTAAGAGGTATGTCTAGGGGCTGCAGGCTGATATACACAGGCATCTGATTGCTGCCCGACCAAGTACCTTTCGATCGGATGTAGACCTGACGGGTAGGTTGTATGATGAGCGAGAGGAGACTGTGGTGGAGCTGAAAAAAGACAAGGGGTGGTGATAAGAACTGGAACGGGAAGCGGTTTGGACGTGGTGGTTTCGCTCCCAACAAAAAAATGAAGGTGGATGACCGTAGGATGGCGTCATCAAGCTCAGGGCTGAGGAAGTGCGGTAAATGTGGAAGGGAGCACACCAGTGAGTGTAGGTTGGGGTTGAACGTATGCTTCAAGTTTGGGAAGCCTGGCCATATTGCTAGAGACCGTAGGGTGCCGAGGTATTATAGCTGTGGCGAGGAGGGCCACGTGAGCAAGGACTACAAGAAGCCAAGGGCTGAGAGTTCTGGGGCGAAGAAGAAGGATGAAGAAGGAGGGCAGAGAGCAAGTGCTAGAGCCTTCACGACGACCCGAGAGGAGGCCAGAGTGGATCCCAATGTCATGTCAGGTATGTTTCTAGTAAACCAAACTTTGCCTCTGTGTTATTTGATTCTGGTGCTAGTAGGAGTTTCATCTCTACTACTTTCGGTGCTAAATTGTCTGCTAGTACTAGAAGTATTAGTGAGCCATTCGACGTAGAAACCGCTATTGGTAAGTCCACTAGAATTACTGATATGATAGACGACTATGTCATAGAACTAGAAGGCCATAGGTTTTCTTCCAATTTACATGTGATGCCCCTAGGTGGATTCTATATAGTACAAGGGATGGATTGGGTAGTAACCTATGAGGCGAATATCATGTGTTGCAAGAAGATGATTCGACTAGTTGCACCCGATAGAAGTTTGGTGATGGTCAACGGTGATCGTGTCAATATGGTTCCGAAGGTGATTTCGATAGAGGTGGCGGGGAAGTACATGAGACGTCGATGTAGTGCCTACCTGGCCTACGTAAAGGATGTGGACGCGTCAGTACCACAGTTGTCCGATGTACTAGTGGTATGTAACATCCCAGACGTGTTTCCAGAAGACTTACCAGGTATGCCACCGGATCATGAAATTGAGTTTCAGATTGATTTGGTACCCGGTGCTTAACCCGTTGCCAAAACACCGTATCGATTAGCTCCTACTGAGATGAAGGAGCTAATGGCCCAACTGCAGGTGTTAATGGATAAAGGGTTTATTCGACCGAGTATCTCTCCTTAGGGTGCTCTGGTATTGTTTGTGAAGAAGAAGGACGATAGTATGCGGATGTGCATCGAGTACCGAGAGCTGAATAAGCTGACGGTAAAGAATCGGTAACCGCTACCGAGGATTGACGACCTGTTTGACATGCTCCAGGGTGCCAGTTGGTTCTCAAGGATAGATCTTCAATATGGTTATCATCAGTTGAAGGTAAAGGAGCAAGATATCCCTAAGACAGCTTTTCATACATGTTATGGACACTACAAGTTTCTCGTTATGTCTTTCGGTTTGACTAATGCGCCAGCTGCGTTTATGGATTTAATGAATCGAGTGTGTCGGCCAATGTTAGATAAATCAGTGATTATGTTTATTGTTGATATCCTGATTTATTCGAGACGTGAGGAAGAACATGCTGACCACATATGAGAGGTGTTGGAGACACTTAGAAGAGAGAAGTTATGTGCTGAATTCTCTAAGTGTGCATTTTGGTTACGCGAGGTGCAATTTCTGGGTCACGTGATAAATGCTGAAGGAATTATGGTAGACCCGATGCAAGTTGAGGCGGTGATACAATGGAAGTCTCCAAAGACGCCATCCGAGATCCGTAGTTTCTTGGGTTTGGCAGGCTACTATAGGAGGTTCATCCAAGACTTCTCCAAGATAGCCTCATCTTTGACTAAGTTGACTCGTAAGGATGTGAAGTTTGTGTGGGGTCAAAATAGGATAGTGCTTTTGAGGAGTTGAAGACAAGATTAACACAAGCTCCTGTCTTGACATTACCCGAAGGTAGTGAAGACTTAGTGGTGTATTCGGATGCATCTTATTCTGGGCTAGGTTGCGTATTGATGCAACGCAGAAGGGTAATAGCCTATGCATCCCGACAGCTGAAAACCCACGAAGTCAACTATCCCACTCATGATTTAGAACTAGTTGTTGTTGTTTTCGTGTTGAAGATTTGGCGGCACTACTTTTACGGGACGAAGTGCACCATCTTCACAGACCACAAAAGCTTGAAGTACTTCTTTAAGCAGAAAGATTTGAACATGAGGCAGAGATGATGGTTGGAGATCATAAAGGATTACGATTGCGAGATCCATTACCATCCGGGCAAGGCCAACGTTGTGGCAGATGCCCTTAGCCGAAAGGAGAGACCCGAGCCAATTTGGATGAAAGCTTATCAGTTGATTATGACCTCTGATGTAATGACACAGGTCAAAGAGTTTCAAGATGAGGCTTTGAGAAAAGATCGTATTAACTCTGAAAGGATGAGAGGACTAGTCACAGAGTTGGGTGAAAACACTCTGGGTGTTAGAACCCGATTCGGACGAGTGGATTCCTCACTACGAAGACTTACGTGGAAAGATCATGGACGAGGCTCATAAAACCCGATACTCCATTCATCCCGGTGCTACCAAGATGTACCACGACATGAAGAAAGATTACTGGTGGCCGGGTATAAAGCGTGACGTAGCAGAGTATGTGAGCAAATGCCTTACTTGTTTGCAAGTGAAGGCGGAACACCAGAAGCAGTACGGGAAAATCCAACCGTTGGATATACCCTAGTGGAAGTGGGATCATATCACCATGGACTTTATCACGAAGTTACCGCGAACCCCGAAGGGGTATGATGCTATATGGGTGATAGTTGATCGCTTGACGAAAAGTGTTCACTTCCTACCAATTCGAGAGACGTATTCTTCTGAGAGACTCGCGGATCCATTTATCAAAGAGATTGTAGCTCGTCATGGTGTACCGGTGTCTATTGTGTCTGATCGTGACGCTCGGTTTACATCTAAATTTTGGAAGAAATTCCACGATGCGATGGGGACGAGGCTACACATCAGCACGGCTTATCATCCTCAGACAGACGGTCAGTCTGAAAGGACGATCCAGATGCTTGAGGACATTCTTCGAGCGTGCATGATCGATTTGGAGGAAGTTGGGATAGCCATCTTCCATTAGCAGAAATCTCATACAACAACAGTTATCATGCCCGCATTAGCATGCCACCATACGAGATGCTATATGGCAGAAGATGTAGGAAACCCGTTTGCTGGGGTGACATTGGTCAGAAATAATTGGGAAGTTTTAAGGTGATTGAAGCTACAACTGAAAAGCTCGAAAAGATCAAAGCCTTCATGAAGGCAGCCAAAGATAGCAAAAGTCGTATGCTGATAAATGACGTAGACCGATTGAGTCCCAGGTGGGTTATAGGGTTATGTTAAAAGTCTCACCTTGGAGGGGTATCATTCGCTTTAGAAAGCGGGGCAAGTTGAGCCCGAGATATATAGGACCTTTTGTATCATTGCCCGAGTAAGAGAGGTGGCCTATAGATTAGAACTACCTGATGAGTTAAGTGGAATTCATCCGACATTCCATGTATCTCATCTGCGGAAGTGTTTAGCAGACGAGGATATGATTGTACCACTGGAGGACATCGAAGTGGATGACCGACTTAATTACGTAGAGCAACCAGTGGCGATCATTGATTGTAAGGAGAAGAGGTTAAGGAATAAAGTGGTTCCTCTTGTGCGAGTACAGTGGAAGCATAGGAAGGGATTCGAGTCTACATGGGGATTGAAGGAGAGATGAGGCAGCATTACCCTCATCTGTTTGAGGAATAACAGGTTTCGGGGATGAAACTTATATAAGGGGGTGGACTTGTAACACCCGTTATTTTTAAAAGATACGAAGAAGGAATAAAGTAAAGGAAAAGAAAGAAAATGCAAGTTAGCCCAAGTAGAGGGGTTAAAAGTGACAAAAAGAAAAAATATCAAAAAGTTGGTACAAAAGTAGGCATGACCGCCCACTCTTGCCGGTACACTTTTCCTATTTTGTTCTAGAAAGAGAGAGAGAGCTAAAAACTCTCGAAGTTGGAGAAGAAGAAGGAGAATTCGAAGTTTTTGGTAAAAAATCTCTGTTTTATGATGTTTTAGATGATTCTAGCCTCGGTTGTATGCTTATAAATGTGATTGTATGTTCGGGTTGTGTATGTGTGTGGGTTTTAGGTGTTAAAAACGTCTAAGAAAGTTCAAGAGAAGAGTTTAAGTTCGAAAGCAGCTAAGGTGAGTTCTAGAACCCCCTTTTTAACATTTTTATTAACTAAATTTGGGGCTGGAAAATGCAGGTGAACATGTTTTTATAAAATGGGTTTTATTCGTATGTATGTGTGTGGGAATGTGTATGTGGGTGGGTGTAACTTTGGGATATATACGTGTGTATGTACATGTTATGATGCTTAGGATGCTAATACTAGGCTTAGATCATGATTTAAGATGAAATGGGACTGATTTATGTTGTTTATGTGAAAGTTAGTTGCTCAAACGCCTAAACAGTGACCCATGCGTCCAACGGTCAAATTGCCTAAGTGTGCCCAAACGCCTAGAAACCCATACGTCTAAACAGTGCCCAACCGCCTAAGTGCCCATGCGCCTAAGTCAGGCCCATGCGCCTGAATAGTACCCAAACGTCTGGAATATTGACCAGAATGACTAAGTGTTAGGCCTGAACGCCTGAATAGTACCCAAACGTCTGGAATATGACCAGAATGACTAAGTGTTAGGCCCAAACGCCTGAATAGTGCCCATGCGCCTAAATAGGCCCATGCGTCTAAGTGAAAAATGACCAAGTATGAGTCCAGACGTCTGCATAGTGGCAAAACGCCTGAACAGGGCAGAAATGCCCAAATAGTGCCCATGTGTCTAGACACTTAGACTATTTTCTGAAAATTCAGAAAAAAATCAGAAAGTCTAGGGTTTGACCAAATTTGACTTATGGGCAATGATTACCCATTTTAAGCATGATTATGGGATGACTTAGGGTTATGGAATATATGAATGATGTATGGTATGTATAACGTGTTATCTTTTAATGATGAATAAACATATTTATACTATATTATAAAATACTTTATATATTATGTTACTACTTTACGTGGTATGACAAACGAATAAAAGAACGTAAAGAATAACATAACGAAGTGAAAGAAAATAAAGATGAGAAGTGGAACATAATGAATGAATAAAAGCCTTGCAAGCATAATGGAAAGTGGTTCACAACTCCATGTGAGTTGTTAGAACAACAGTGGGTGGAATAGCGTGCGATTTTGGCTAACTCATGAGGGTTCACACACAGTGGGAGTCAGCCTAGGTGGCTGCTCCATACATGCGATGTGGTATTAACTGTGTGTTATGTAGCGTGCGATCTTGACTACCTCATGAGAGGGTAAAGTTTGACAGGACCTTGATGCAGTGAAAGATAAGAATAAAAGTGCGAAAAGTGCGAAATGTATAAAACGTGCGATAAGAATGAAATGTGCGATAAGAACGAAATATATGGTGTGTGACCACGTGTGATAGTAAAGGAAATGTTTTAACGAGCAAAAAGAAATTTATATATTTATAAAAACTAGAACTCACTCAGCAACGCTGACTTTTATGTGTTTTCCAGTTGGCAGGTAAAAGTTGCTGAGAATGGCACGGGGCAGCTACTTGGCATTTTTGGGATGGCATCCATTCTATGCAAAATGATGCTTTTGTGATATAATGCAACGAATGATATTTGTAATGATGTTGTATTATTCGGCAAAAGCAGTTATTAATATATGGAATGATTTTAGTTAAATGTTTCCGCTGCAATGTTTAAAATAAAATATGCGATTTATGTGCGATGAATGACCAACTGTGAGGTGCCCGGGAACGGGGCCTTACAAAATCCGAGTTTAGGTGATGATTATATGAAGTTGATTGTTGTTCTAGCTTAGAATCACTTATCTACAGTTATTATAACCTTTGATTTTAACAAATTTCATCAGAAATCCAAGAATCAAAAGTTTGTTCATTCAAGAACATGAAGTTTGACTTTTTAAGAGTCAAACTGTTTTGAAATCTGAAAATCAGCCAAATCTTATGATTTAATTCAGGTTTTGATACATTTGCTCATCATACAATCATTCAAAATCATTCAAACAAACATACATACAACAAGTTGTGAATTTGAAAGTAGAATTTCATTCATAATCAAAGTTTACAAAGAATAGACAAGTTACACTTGAATTTAATTTTTGACTAAGTGTTTTATTAATTCCACAGCTGATGTTCAAATTCTACAGCTGATGTATTACATCCATAGCTGATGCACAACATGCACAGTTGATAAACATCCATTCGGTCTAAGTGTTCACAGCTGACAAACACTTCAAACATACATTTTTTACCATCTCCATAGCTGATGCTTTAATTCCACAGCTGATGCTTTAATTCCACAACTGATGCTTTAATTCCACAGCTGATACACATGGTCCACAACTGATAAACATCCAATTATCCAAGTGTCCACAACTGATGAACAACTAATTCACAGCTGATGAACAAAACTTTCCACAGCTGATTCAGTTCAAAGCGGACAAAGAAACAAACAATCATCACACAAAATGTTCAAATTTCAGATTCATCATCACCAAACATCATCTACTAATCATCCATAACATCATCATCATCTTCAACATTCAACCATACATCCACCCAATTGACCCAAAACCACATAAAAAATGCAGTCATTGCAGCCCCTACACTAAGCACTTTAGTGCAGTCCCAAACAAAGCAAATCAACCCGTAAATACACATCAAGCAACCCCTTAATCCTGATCAAAACATCATCAAAACCATCATCAAAACAACAACGAAATAGCAGCTATTTAAGGTGCAAAACAGCAGCTAAAAGGCTGCGTTTCAGCACAAATTTAAACAATATTTTTTTGTGTTTCAGCAGCTAAATCAGCAACGAAATAGCAGCCATCTAAGGTGCAAAATAGCAGCTAAAAGGCTACGTTTCAGCACCAATTTAAACAACATTTTTTCTGTGTTAAAGCAGCTAAATCGGCAACCAAATTGCAGCCCGAACGGCAGCTAAACAGAATCAATTTAACAGCATCAATGGCAGCATAAGAAGTTCCATTGCAGCAGAATTTTAACAACAAATCAACATCCACAGCTGACTTGTTGTTTCAGTGCACGGAACTTCTTGAATCCACAGCGGATTCACAATCCCAAACACATAGCTGACAAGAACAAGGCTTCAATTCACAGCAGACATACGATTCAAGTCAAAGCAGATGAATCACTGAACACACAGCGGACACACTGTCCACACAGCGGACGCACTGTCCACACAGCGGACGCACTGTCCACACAGCGGACGCACTGTCCACACAGCGGACGCACTGTCCACACAGCGGACGCACTGTCCACACAGCGGACGCACTGTCCACACAGCGGACGCACTGTCCACACAGCGGACGCACTGTCCACACAGCGGACGCACTGTCCACACAGCGGACGCACTGTCCACACAGCGGACGCACTGTCCACACAGCGGACGCACTGTCCACACAGCGGACGCACTGTCCACACAGCTCATGTACAAATTCCGAAAGCTGAAAAACACACAATGTTTGAAGCATTCACAACTGATGAAGAAAACCATCCACAACGGACATTGAACAAACACCAAGTACACAACATACATTAAACATACAAAAAGGACATGTAAAAATCACAGCATCAAGAGTTGGTCTCGGAATATTTTTCTCAGATTTTTATTCTCGGAAGAGTTTTCTCAGACTTCTTATTCTTAGAAGATATATTGATTCAGAAGATCTCCTTTGGTCTCGAAAGCTTTTCAGTTTGACCAACTTTTAAGGATTCTTCTCGGAAGAATTAAATTGCTTTCAGAAGTTTTCATTTTGACAAACTTTTACAAGTTGTTCTCGGAAGATCTGAAAAAGTCATCTTGACTTCCTGATTGACCAAGACATATATATAGTTCGAAAGAATTGAGTTACTCTTAATAAAGTCACATAATCATTTAAAATTTTAATTGAGAAGATCCAAACATTGTTACTTTTAAATTAAGCTAGATTAATCTTAGTCCAGCTTAACTAAATTGTAACTGAACCGAGTTAACTCTTTAATTAGGTTGATCTAATTAAATTGAGTTTCGAACTCTCTTTGGATTAAACTAAAATTTTAAAAATTTGATTTTGATTGATACATAGACACAACTGTTAAACTATTTTTGTTTGTAAACAATATGAAAAATTTAACGTCATTCACTAACACACATGTTTCGGGAAATCGAGCTATCTTTCTTGCTGCAGGTAGAAAGAGATTTCAAGAATTCAAACAAAGCAAACCAAGCAGCAACCAACCAAACAACAAGAGCAAATCAAACAACGACTGCAACCAACAAAACAACAGCATCAAATCAAACAGAAGCTGCATACAACCAAACAACAGCATCATATTAAACAATAACAACAATAACAACAATTCATTGTTTGACAAGACAAACATTCAGTTATACATCAGTCACATTGAGAAAGAACTGATGCATTTACATTTATGTGATCTTGCTAACTCAACCAATACATTGTCTAATGATTTAATAATATGCAGGCTAGAGATGGAACAAGCTCAAAGAAATGATCAAGCAGAAATCAAGACATTAAACCAACAAAACATCAGTTTTGCTCAAGAGATGAACCAGTTGCAAGACAAAATGGTTCAACAATAAATCAAACTTGAAGTGTTAACTGCCAAGCTTGCAAAAGCCATAAACGTCAACAACACAAACATTCCTCCATTGCCTGAAATTCCTGAAGACAGAAAGATCAATCTATGCTCATCAGCATGCATAGATGAAGTTCAGGCATATCAGAAACATTGCAACAATATATCATACATGATAAATGAGGAAAGAGCTTCGCATGCTGAGGAATTACGAACTTCTGCAAATCAAATCAGTTCACTAGAGAAAGAAGTTGATAAATTGCTTAAAGAAAATCATAAGCTGAATGCTCAATCAACTAAACTCTCTATAAAGTTAACAAACACAAGAGCTGAATTTGAAGCCAAAATATCAGAAGCAAGTACAGCTAAAACAATCATTAACTTGCAACATTACATTGAGCATCTAAATCAAGCAATCAATACAGAAAAGGTTATAAATGCAGAATTAAAGATACGACATAAAGCCTTTGAAGATAAAATCAATTCTCTTCTAAAGGATCTAGACAAACTCCTTGGAGAAAGATTTAGCCTTCAAGCTCAAGTTACAAGACTCACTGAGTCTTTAATAAAGACAAAAGCAGATCATGCATCAACAGAAGTTGAACTTGAGAGTTTAAAGCTGACTGCTAGCAAGTTGGAAAAACTACTTCATGCTCAAAAAGATCAGAAGAAGAGTGCTGGAACTACATATAATGTTGTTCCTCCACCTTACAATGATAACTACACAGAAATGCCAACTTCATTGATAAGTCAAGTCAAAGAAGATTCAAATGTGCATGATCATCATCCAATAGACAAACCATCCACTATCACTCAAATCATTTCTCCTGAAACAACACCAAAGCTATACTTCAAACCAGAATCACCACAGAATGAAACCTTTCATTCCTATGATGGTCAAGATGGAGATCCTACAAGTGATGACGGTGATGAAGAAACCAACCAACCACACAAACAAACATTGACATGTATTAATCATGTCATTAAAGAAACCAATCCAAAATAGACACAACCACACAAATTCAAAGCAGCAAAGCCTGACAACAAATAAAGGTTATGGTCCCCAATGAGAAATTCAAACCAGCAGGATTTCTTGAACCAAATTGCCTAAGGCAGAACTAAAGGAAAAGACTAATATGAAGTTAAAGAACAAACAGAAGCTTGAGGTACAAGAAATTAAAGAACATGTCAAGAGGAAGGAGACCAGATCAAAAAGAAAGAAGAAAAGTCAAAACAAGTCTTCTACACCTGATCCAAACCAAACATCAACCTCAAAAGTTACATTAGAAACACTAAAACAACAAACAATTCTCTATGAGACATGCAACTTAGATTCATACAACACGCCTGAGTGTAAAAACACTGAGACTGAAACATACATATTTCCTCATAAGAGAAAGCAATAAAAACAACCAAGACAAAAGGCTATTGTGACAACCCGAAAATTTTTCATGATTTAATAAAATTTTTATGTGAAATTACAATTTATTTTTATATTTTTATTATTATTAAATAATAGTATTAATAATAATAAAAATAATGATAATAATAATAATAATAATGATGTTAATAAAAATAATAATGTTAATAATGATAATAATAATAATAATGAAAATATTATTATTATTAATAATAATTTACAAAATTTATTAAAAGTGATTTAATAAGTCCAGGGGGTGAATTGTAATTTTTGAAAACTGTTTTATAAACCTTTAAACATAAAATAATAAATGCAGTAAAGTTGAGGGACCGAATGTGTAAATATTTTAAAAACCCAACCCATCCCCGTCGACCCACTGTTCCGGCCTTTCTCCGGCCATCCTCCGGCGGATCTCCGGCCAACCACAAACCACCAAATTACACGGATTTGATCGAATTAAAACATACCGACAACATCACATGCGAGATTCGAACCTAACCCACACACCAATTTGAATAATGTGATCGGTTAGTGCGATCTATTACCTAACCTATTAAACCCGATTGTCGGCCGCTTTACAGTCACCAAATCGCACTAAAACATTTTGATAATCAAAAGTAAACGCACTTACTCTATCATCTTAAAGTTTATAATCAAATACAAACTTCAATTGCACCAGAAAACACACAAACAAAACAATTCAAACACTTTCTTCTTCGCGGACCTGCAACTAACGAGTCCATCACCTTTCGAGCTTCAAAACAGGTAATTGAACATACCTACATGCTCGGTTTCATATGGGATCGAAAGCCCTAACAATAATCTGATTAACAATATCAAATTGGGGTTTGATTTTGAGTTAATCGAATTAGGGTTCTTGGTGAATTGGGATTTGGTTGAGATTGTGCTTAAAACCATTTGAAACCATCTCCTAATGCGGTTGTAAGCCTTTGGTTCACCGGTTCAGTCTTCACTTGCAATCCTAGAGGTCAAGGGTTCGAACCCTTGCCCCAACGTTTATTTTTTTTAGCCTTTTTGAGCTTTCTAAAAATACAGAAAATTACTAAAAATTATAAAAATAATTTTTATAAACTTTGTTTATTTTAGGGGTTATATAATTATTTTCTGAAAAATTATTTCTTTAGAAATCTTATATATTTATTTATTTAATTATTACAAATGTTCTAAAGTATTATTTTTATAAGAATAAGACCCTAAAATAATAATTTAAATTGTTAATTTATTATTTGTAAATATGGATAACATAATTAATAATTAGACAATTTATATTATTTATTGAACATAACCTATTATGTTATAATTATTAATTATTGAACATAATTAATAATTCGATAAATTATATTACGTTTATCATGTAAATATGTTATTATTTATGATTTATATGTCCAATTAAAATAACATTATCATATGAATATAATGTCTAGATAATTTGTGTCTATTTATAAAATCTTACAAAAATTTAAATTTACATATTTAAATAATGTCTACAATTTATTTAGAATATAATGATATGTTAAAATCATTAATAAACTAATCAAATTTTATAAATATTTACTTATTAGTAAAGATAATTAAATGATTAGTTATATGTTTATAACAAATCCCCGAAAACCAAATCATAGATCAATTGAACACCAGGTTCAAGATTTAACTTATTTAGATTATGGATTTGTATTTAATTACTTATGTGAATTATAATTCCTTAGGAGGAATTTACTAGCTTATCAATATCACACGAGAACTGAGGTGAGTTCAGGCCCCACTATTTTACTAAATCTCTTTTGAGTAAGTTCATTTTATTAAAACTCATTTGGGGGAGATAGCATAATGGTAATGTTACAAACGTTTTCATTATATATTTAAGATGTGTATGATATTAATATAGTGCTGTTTATCATTATAAAAGTCCTCACACTTTCGAATTGTTAATATTGGATAGCGGGGAAAGTTGGGTAGTACTACTGGGTGTGACGAGCCCCACCTGTGTGACTCGAGGTCAGTCGGGTGCAATTTGTCCTATGAACATTAGTCACTATATGACATCGTGGCTGGAGGCAAACATAACACAGTCAGCTTCAATGTCGAAATCACTATTTAATATCATTTGTGAATGGGCTAGCTAGCCATTACAATGCACATGCTTAAATATACGCTATTGTTAAACTGTGACGTTTAACTGTAAACTCTTGAACTGATCAACCGTTGGGTTGATACACGCTATTGTTAAACTGGGATGTTTAACTGCAAACTCTTGAACTAATCAACCATTGGGTTGATTACACTTTTGTTAAACTGTTATGATTAAACGCAAACTCTTGAACTTACCAACCATTGGGTTGATATACACTTTTGTTAAACTGTTATGTTTAAACGCAAACTCTTGAACTCACCAACCGTGTGTTGACTTTTAGTATGCTATTCTCAGGTCATTAAATCTGGACTGCTGTTAGGAGCACTACACGGGTCAAGCATGCATCCTAACGCTTAAACAATGATATATATATATATATGTTTATCTTTATATTTTGGGTTTGTTATATTTGTTTAAACGCTTCCGCAAGAATTATAAAGTTTAAACTTTGGTTTGTTATGTTAAACGTTGCATATAGAGTCGTTCCGAGTAACTATTGACTGTGATCCTGGTTTGTTCACACGCCTCGCGGTAGAATTCCGCACGTGGATTTTTGAGGGTGTGAACTTATTTAGGTTTTGGATTTGTATTTGTTTGCTGACGTGAAATATAATTCCTTAGCAGGAATTTACTAGCTTGTCAACAACACAAAGGACTGAGGTGAGTTCGTAATTGTCCCCCCTTTTTAATGATTTAAATATTTTGGGCTGGAATACATGTCGTGATTGAAATTTCAGATTATTTTGTGAATTCTCGTGTTTCCCTTTTTACTTTGGTTTTGGGATGAGGCATGCTCTTTTAAGCTGGAACTTTTATTTGTGATATTACTTACTGTTCTTGGGATGAAACATGCCCTTTTGTTTTATGAACTATGATGGTGCTTTGCTTGATGCTTGTGTGTGGGATAATGAGTTCACCTTATAAAAGGGTTCCGACAGGCTATCCATATGCAAATAAACTATGATACATGGGCAAATCCTATGTGAAGGATTTGTTGGGCTTGTACTTAGTAAGTATGTGGGATAGCGGGTTCACCTTATAAAAGGGTTCCGTATCTTCACAAAGTAAACCTTTCTTTGAATGATAATTGATGATTTATCAAATATGTTTTACTCACCTATGAACTCACCAACCCTGTGTTGACACTTGATTTTACATGTATTCCAGGTATCTACTAGGAGCTTATGGATATGCACATAGGATCATATAAAAGCTCAAGATACATATTGGTTATTGATAAGACATGATTAGACGTATTGTTAAGAAATGATATATATATTTATTTCCGCTGCGTATAAAATCTAATGCTCTGAATAATAATGGATTGGTTATCTAAAACTTATCATATAGATAACTGCATCTCATGTGTAACTACTGTGTTCGATCCTGTTTGCTCACCCCTCCGTGATAGATTCCAGACCCGGAATTTGAGGGTGTGACAGATTGGTATCAGAGCCATTGGTTATAGTGAGTTAGGAATTGCATCTAGCCTATAGCCACACACAATAGTTGCACAAAGTAAATTTCCTTAGTTAGAGAATGACTAGGATTAAGAAGTTATATGCTTAAACTTAGATACTTGTTTCCTTAGTACTCGTGTCTTGCTGAATTTAATCGAAAAACCCAGTTTTCTTAAATTCAGAGCATGATTCCGGTTGTCAAAGTTCGATGGAACTCCCGACGTGGTCCTGAGTTCACTTAGGAACGAGAGGACGAAATGATGCGAAAGTATATTAAATCTGTTCATGGATGTTGCCAGTACATCTTAATTTTCGGGACGAAAATTCCTCTAACAGGGGGATGATGTGACAACCCGAAAATTTTTCATGATTTAATAAAATTTTTATGTGAAATTACAATTTATTTTTATATTTTTATTATTATTAAATAATAGTATTAATAATAATAAAAATAATGATGATAATAATAATAATAATAATGATGTTAATAAAAATAATAATGTTAATAATGATAATAATAATAATAATAATAATGAAAATATTATTATTATTAATAATAATTTACAAAATTTATTAAAAGTGATTTAATAAGTCCAGGGGGTGAATTGTAATTTTTGAAAACTGTTTTATAAACCTTTAAACATAAAATAATAAATGCAGTAAAGTTGAGGGACCGAATGTGTAAATATTTTAAAAACCCAACCCATCCCCGTCGACCCACTGTTCCGGCCTTTCTCCGGCCATCCTCCGGCGGATCTCCGGCCAACCACAAACCACCAAATTACACGGATTTGATCGAATTAAAACATACCGACAACATCACATGCGAGATTCGAACCTAACTCACACACCAATTTGAATAATGTGATCGGTTAGTGCGATCTATTACCTAACCCATTAAACCCGATTGTTGGCCGCTTTACAGTCACCAAATCGCACTAAAACATTTTGATAATCGAAAGTAAACGCACCTACTCTATCATCTTAAAGTTTATAATCAAATACAAACTTCAATTGCACCAGAAAAGACACAAACAAAACAATTCAAACACTTTCTTCTTCGCGGACCTGCAAGTAACGAGTCCATCACCTTTCGAGCTTCAAAACAGGTAATTGAACATACCTACATGCTCGGTTTCATATGGGGATCGAAAGCCCTAACAATAATCTGATTAACGATATCAAATTGGGGTTTGATTTTGAGTTAATCGAATTAGGGTTCTTGGTGAATTGGGATTTGGTTGAGATTGTGCTTAAAACCATTTGGAACCATCTCCTAATGCGGCTGTAAGCCTTTGGTTCACCGGTTCAGTCTTCACTTGCAATCCTAGAGGTCAAGGGTTCGAACCCTTGCCCCAACGTTTATTTTTTTTAGCCTTTTTGAACTTTCTAAAAATACAGAAAATTACTAAAAATTATAAAAATAATTTTATAAACTTTGTTTATTTTAGGGGTTATATAATTATTTTCTGAAAAATTATTTCTTTAGAAATCTTATATATTTATTTATTTAATTATTACAAATGTTCTAAAGTATTATTTTTACAAGAATAAGACCCTAAAATAATAATTTAAATTGTTAATTTATTATTTGTAAATATGGATAACATAATTAATAATTAGACAATTTATATTATTTATTGAACATAACCTATTATGTTATAATTATTAATTATTGAACATAATTAATAATTCGATAAATTATATTACGTTTATCATGTAAATATGTTATTATTTATGATTTATATGTCCAATTAAAATAACATTATCATATGAATATAATGTCTAGATAATTTGTGTCTATTTATAAAATCTTACAAAAATTTAAATTTACATATTTAAATAATGTCTACAATTTATTTAGAATATAATGATATGTTAAAATCATTAATAAACTAATCAAATTTTATAAATATTTACTTATTAATAAAGATAATTAAATGATTAGTTATATGTTTATAACAAATCCCCGAAAACCAAATCCTAGATCAATTGAACACCAGGTTCAAGATCTAACTTATTTAGGTTTTGGATTTGTATTTGTTTGCTGACGTGAAATATAATTCCTTAGCAGGAATTTACTAGCTTGTCAACAACACAAAGGACTGAGGTGAGTTCGTAATTGTCCCCCCTTTTTAATAATTTAAATATTTTGGGGCTGGAATACATGTCGTGATTGAAATTTCAGATTATTTTGTGAATTCTCGTGTTTCCCTTTTTACTTTGGTTTTGGGATGAGGCATGCTCTTTTAAGCTGGAACTTTTATTTGTGATATTACTTACTGTTCTTGGGATGAAACATGCCCTTTTGTTTTATGAACTATGATGGTGCTTTGCTTGATGCTTGTGTGTGGGATAATGAGTTCACCTTATAAAAGGGTTCCGACAGGCTATCCATATGCAAATAAACTATGATACATGGGCAAATCCTATGTGAAGGATTTGTTGGGCTTGTACTTAGTAAGTATGTGGGATAGCGGGTTCACCTTATAAAAGGGTTCCGTATCTTCACAAAGTAAACCTTTCTTTGAATGATAATTGATGATTTATCAAATATGTTTTACTCACCTATGAACTCACCAACCCTGTGTTGACACTTGATTTTACATGTATTCCAGGTATCTACTAGGAGCTTATGGATATGCACATAGGATCATATAAAAGCTCAAGATACATATTGGTTATTGATAAGACATGATTAGACGTATTGTTAAGAAATGATATATATATTTATTTCCGCTATGTATAAAATCTAATGCTCTGAATAATAATGGATTGGTTATCTAAAACTTATCATATAGATAACTGCATCTCATGTGTAACTACTGTGTTCGATCCTGTTTGCTCACCCCTTCGTGATAGATTCCAGACCCGGAATTTGAGGGTGTGACAGCTATGAAGTTTCAAGCAAATCCAAGTTCATCATTCAAGCCTAAGGGAAGAAGATCTAGACCTACTCCTTACTGCTTAAATTATGACATGGAGAATCATACCACTTTAGAGCGTTCATACAACAACTCTCCAACATCATAACGTAGAAGAGGTCAAACATCTTATCATCCATCAGAGTCATACTCACTGAGATTGGAGTATGAGTACTACAACAGACGTCATAGCTACTCTTCTCCTCCATCACATTGGCATGGGTATGATTTTAAACATTATGATACTCATGATTATTGGGCACAAAGACATTATCCTAGGTCATACACATAACATAAGTATGATAGATATAGGAATAATGATTGGTATAATAGCTATCATAGAAGATCACATCCATCAAATTATTATAATCATGATTATAATTCTTATGATGAATACGCTCACATGCCTAGAAGAAACAAACATAATCAAAACAAAGATCCTTTGCTACACCTCCACAAAACATTTAAAAGAAAAATAGATTTTCTAAACCAACTAAAAGATTTTCAAAAGCCAAACAAACTTCTTTTGTTAAACAAGCTAAAGTTGAGTCAGTTAGTTTAAAAGCAAAACAATGTTGGAGAAAGAAAACAATTTCAGGATGTGAATCTAATACATCATCAGATAAAGCAAAATCATACACATACGAGCAAGTCACATATAAAGATGTTAATGGACAACTCAGGACAGTAATGGCCTGGGTTGAAATATCTAACTGATTTGCTAGTGTGATAGGGACAGTTATGGAGGCATGCCAACCCAAGAAAAGTTAGTAGTGGCTGATCCCTTCTAATGACAGGAATGTTCTTCCTGCTCATGATGTTTATGATGCAACTGAGCCAAATGGAGCAGAAATTAACCAGAATTCAATGCAGGATATAAATCACTCACATAAAAAATCATGGCAATACAAGAAACAACCGATGTTTCATTCCATCTGCTTAGTCTATTTACATTGCTAAATGGACTAACTGTTTATGATCACTATTAAATTGATAACACATATGCCATTTCTTTATTTTCTCAAAAACAAATTCCTAAACATTAGAAAAATAAGAAAAATCCAAAAATATTTCTATTGAATCTTCCTGCATTTACATGAGAAATGGTACTAAACTCATCTACTATCTTCTCCATCTATTTTTCAAATCAATAAAGACTGATAAGACTTTGTTTGATATGTCAGTAGGCTCAGCTTGGATTGAAGATAAGCATATTTGTGATGAATTAAATCAATATGCATTATGGACCAAAACAATCTCAAGGTATTGGGTAAGCAATGATTTTTCCAAGCTTTTGCTTGTGTGGTTACCTAAACACACCATGCGAAAACGGTTTATAAATTTGTCATTGATAAAAGCATATGTTTCTCCTTTCTTGTATGTAAATACAGACCTGGAGTAAACATAAGGACAATTTCTGTTGTGCTGAGCACAGACCTAGTTGACCTTGCACTAAAAGTGTTGATGCTAAAAAGAATCCAAACGTGGATCAAATCTAAAAGAATCCCAATGAGGATCAACTTCCAATGTGAAGTATAAAAGAATTTCAATACGAATCAAATATAAAAGAATCCCAAAGTGGATCAAATCATGAGAATTTATACTCTAAGTAGCCTGGTTCAAGTTGCAATAAAGTGTCACCTTGCATTTTATAAGGATAGTTATTCTTCCATACTTCTGAGTGTAGGGTACTCAATTAGCATATCTAATCAAACCTAAGCATGATAAATATCACAAAGTGTTGAAAATAGATCCTTGCATGAGTTTAAGTGGACAAACATACTTACAATCAACTTTGTTCTTTGTCTATGTCTATTCAATCATTAAACATTCTTAGATGTAGAGGACTTTGGATTAGTATGATCTTATTGCAGTTGAAGGATTTATGCTTATAAATATCTTAATTTTGAAAACTCTAAAATACCAAAAAGATTTGTCATTTTTTAGTATTTTTCTTAGTTGTGGCAGATTTACATGTGTTATTGATTTAAGAGTAAAACTTCCATGCAATACCTCTACCGAGAGGATTTAGACTTTTGCAGGTGATGAATTGCACCACATGCCTGAGTTTCTTATTCAGTTTAAGATGTCAAGAGAACACTCCTGCTTCCTTCAAAGATCTCCTGCTAGTTACTGAGAACTAAGAATCCTCCTCTTGGTGTCTCATACATAAAAGTTCCTCAATCTCCAAAGCATTTGTTGAAGGAGAGTGTATGTTAAGTCTAAAGAATTTCGGATGCTTCTCCTTCACTTCTAAAGTTAAGATAAAGCTGCTGATATAGCTACCTGTGCAATCCACAGTGTATGCAAATGGATGCAATCCACAGAGAATTCAAGGTTGAGTGTGTGTGAGAGAAAGTGTTTTTCTTACAAACTCCTTTGTAATTCTCTTGAATAACATACATATGAATGAATGAAATTTATATGAAATTATGTTCTTGAATTTGTTCATCATTCATTCATCATCATACATGTTCATCTTGCAATAGATCTTCATTTGAAATCATCAACGGATCTGTGAGATTCCGCATCACAGATCGGATAAACGACAACAATACGATTGCAATATTTCATCCGTATATCGATTTCCACAACACTCGATTTGCTAATGTGGAGCTGTGTAGTTCATTTGCTCTTGAAAAACAAGCTGCATAGATTTTCACACGACCTATTTTTTTGGATCAGTTGGTGATAGATAATGCAATCAATAGTTGTGCATCTGTGAGCATTGAAACAATTGATGATTTTGCAAAGTTTGAAATCAAAGATTTCAGGCAACCATGCACTGATTACTTTAAGGTATCAATTTCTTTGTTCTTGTATATATTGTGTAATATGTTACTTGATGTGTGTTTTAGTTTATCATTATGTCACGTTTTAAGGTTCATTGTGTCATGTTTTGAGGTTCATTGTGTCACGTTTTGAGGTTCATTGTGTCATGTTAAATGTAATTGTGTATTTGTGTCTTTTGTTGTAGGTTATGTTTCGAAAGGAAGATTTGACCATATCATGTAGTTGCAATAGGTTTGAACAGTTTGTGTTGATATGTAGTCATATTTTCTATGTTCTTCGGCTTTATGATATTAGAGAGTATCCAAAGAAGTATGTTCTTAAGCACTGGACAAGGGAAGTTGTGCCAAATACTTCTCTTAGATCTAATTTTATACTTCCTGGTTGTGACAACAACTAGCATTTTATAGAAGTTGTTGTTCGTCATAATAAAAGTGTGAATGATTACATCGTAAATCAATTGGATACGAACAAAGACGAGTTGTGTTTTTGTCTTGATTATTTGAATAGTTACAAGTCCAAGGCTGATGAAGTTCAAATGTTCGACCCACCTCCAAGCAAGAGAGATAGGTTTGCAGAGTTAACTGGATGGAACAAACGAAAAGAAGCAAAATTCCATGTACTTGTTAAGCAAAAGACAAAAGGTAGGCCGAAAAGAATGAAATCAGCTCGTGAGTTAGCCATCGAACAAGCAGGAAACAAATTGAGAAAATGTGGGTTTCGCAAACAACCTGGTCATATTATACGCAATTGCAGTTTATATCTACAAAGTACCAAGGATAAACAAGCTTCAAGCAGCCCAACAGTTGATTCTATACCAATTGAAGAATAGTGATTGTGCCATAAGATTCATTCTGCCATAAGATTCATTGTGTCCTATTTTCATTGTGTCATTATAATCATTGTGTCATTATAGTCATTATGTCATAAGACTCATTTTTATCATAAGAATCATTGTGTCATATCTGTAGAGCTTTGTTTACGTTTGATTTTGACGAGAAAAACAAGTTATTAGATTATCATGAAGCATTATGCTCACATTTATTATGTAATGTAAAGCAATATATAGCAACAATTAACAACATGCTAACATATAGCAAAATAAAACAACATGCCAACCTACCAAAATACAATTGTTTCAAATTACCATTGTGTCAAATTACGATTGTGTCAAATTATGATTGTGTCAAATTACCATTGTGTCAAATTGCCATTGTGTCAAACTACCATTGTTTCAAACTACCATTGTTTCAAACAACCAATGTTTTGAACTGTGACATTCCAAATGTCAGCCTTTTACAGATTCTATCTTTTGATGTTCTTTGGAGGCTGATTTTTTTAAGAACAGGTAACTCTATATACTTCTTCACATCTTGTATTACCAAATTCTTTGTTTGATTTATGTCATGCAATAGTATTTTTGCAGCATACTTTCGGTGCAAGCCTTCCAATTCTGTCGCCTGCTTATTATCCTTCTCATCAATAAATCCACAATCCCAGACCTTCACATCTTCTTCCAGGTACATCTCCATATGTCGCATGAGAAATACTCCACAATCAATTCCATTTTTCGATGTTCCGCACGTCGTTTTTAATCGTTCAATGGATGTTTCCTTCATTTTTTTTGCTTTTCGATGTGAAATACTTGCATGGTAATCTGCAAAAACATCTCTCTGGGAAAAAAATTCAACATTGTGTTATATTTAAAAAGTATACATTGTGCTATATTAATTATATGGGTTTCGAGTACTTACTGTTTCTTGGGTAGACCAAGGTATGTGCTATATTAATTATATGGGTTTCAAGTACTTACTATTTTCTCGGGTAGACCAAGGTACTTTGCTTCATATTCACCAGATGCACTGTTGTCAATCAAGATTATCCTTGTGTCTTTTAGATTGAAACAAATCAGGTAATAATGACCCATTTGAAGGATTGATACTATCACAATATCAAACTTCTTTATATCTTTCACCAACTTCTTATTTCTTAAAAGGTTGTTCATGTTTTCTGTGAATTCCTTAAGAACAACCTCACAATCTCTCATGTAAGTATTAGCATTCTGTAAATCAAACAATATAAGATAAAATAAGACATATGAACAATGATAACATTGTGTCATGGTGTTAATGTTTCATATATGATTGTGTCACGTGAAATCATTATGTCATTAAGTTTACTTACAATCATTTGAGAATTGCAAAACAGTGTGTAATAAGACTCTCTTGCCTTCTTCTTTTCTTCGACGTTCAATATATGAACTTCAATTTCTGGCCTTAGAGTCTCCAATTCCACCCTTGGCACCGTCATGTAATCTTTAGATACAAATAAAAGATCCCTGCAAAAAAACAAAAAGAAAAGTTAGTAAACTAATTAAAATTTGAATTTATTCATAGAAGTTATTTTACCATGGTTTTTCATATCCTGCAAATAGAAAACTTGATTTCTTATTGTGTTTTTCCACATCAGTCTCATCTACAAAACAATGAATGAGTCAACATATCATATAACAAATAGTACATAAAATAAGTTTTAATAAAAGAATTGTGGTAGACACTAACTTTCAGAATGATCTTCAGGACTATCAATGATTAAGGGGTTTAACTTGTCATTTTTGTACTTAGTGAAATACTTATTTGCTATTCTTTCACTTTTTCTTTTAAGTCTTAGACCTATAATATTGTTTTATTTAAGAACTTAGATTACATGTGACACAATCATGCTTAGTTGAACCTCTAAATCATGACACAATGAACATTCTTAATTTCACACAATCATTCACATTAGCACAAGCATACAGTTATATTTGACACAATCATTCTTAATTTAACCCTTTATCATGACATAATAAAACTAACAATAATGGCACAATGAAGCTCCCCAAAGGCACGTTAGCAGTTTTCATTCATAACTACCAAGCACACAGTTATATTTGACACAATCAATTTAACCCCCTAATCATGACACAACGAAAGTCACAATAATGACACAATGAAACTCCCTAAAGACACCTTAACAGTTTTCATTCTCACCTACCCAAGCACACAGTCATATTTGACACAATCATTCTTCATTTAACCCCCTAATCATGACACAATGAACCTTCCAACCATGACGCAACGAACCTCCCCAAAGACACATTAGCAATATTCATTAACACGTACCAAGCACATAGATAGATTTGACACAATCATGCTCGGTTGAACCCCCCCAATAATGACACAATGAACCCACCAACCATGACACAATGAACCTCCCCAAAGACACATTAGCAGTATTCATTCACACCTACCAAGCACAAAGATAGATTTGACACAATCATGCACGGCTGAACCCCCCAATCTTGACACAATGAACCACCCAACCATGACACAGTGAACCTTCCCAAAGACACATTAGCAGTATTCATTTACACCTACCAAGCGCACAGATATATTTGACAGAATCATGCTCGGTTGAACCCCCCAATCATAACACAATGAACCCCCCAGCCATGACATAATGAACCTACCCAAACACACATTAGCAGTATTCATTCACATCTACCAAGCACAAAGATAGATTTAACAAAAATCATGCACAGTTCAACCCCCTAATCTTGACACAATGAACCACCCAACCATGACACAATGAACCTCCTCAAAGACACATTAGCAGTTTTCATTGACACCTGCCAAGCACATAGATAGATTAGACACAATCATGCTCGGTTGGACCCCCCAATCATGAAACAATGAATCCCCCAACCATGACATAATGAACCTCCCCAAAGACACATTAGCAGTTTTCATTTACACGTACCAAGCACACAGATAGATTTGACACAATCATGCTCGGTTGAACCCTTTAATCATGACACAATGAACCACCCAACCATGACACAAAGAACCTCCCCAAAGACACATTACCAGTATTCATTCACACCTACCAAGCATAAAGATAGATTTGACACAATCATGCACAGTTGAACCCCCAAATCTTGACATAATGAACAACCCAACCATGACACAATGAATGTGACATCCGTCACCAAAGGTCCGTCTATTGACGTAATCTGTTAATTTTTGTTGTCGGTCATCCCTCACCTTTATAGCCCATCTATGTGGATATTATGCCTGTATGCTTGCTTGGTTAACCCTATGCGTGTGCTATCATTGCTTGAATTGTTATCAACCTAAAACGTTTTCCAAGATTTGCCCCGTTATCATTAAACGCGCCGTTTTTATAAGTACATAATGTCACAAATAAAACCATTTTTAAATTATAAATATCGTTAATAACATTTTATCATTAATAAAACAAGACTAATTAATAACGTTTTCAACCGAAACAAAATTTAGGAACTCGGGGCAAAGTGTAGGGACTAAAAGTGACATTTTGCAAACTTGGGATGGGTATAAAAACCCCCCATTCCCAACCATTCTTCATCATCTTCATCTTCTCCTCTTCTTCACACTCTTCACCATCTTAGCACCAAAACCGCCCTCTTTCTTGCGTATTCACCGTCAAAACTTGGTTATCTTCGCAAAAACTCACTTCTAGCAGGTAGATAACTTTGTTTGACCCGTTTCTTGCTCGATTTCACTTCTGCATTTTCTAGGGTTTCGGGTGCTCGGGTTCATCCGAGCACATTAGGTCGTGTAGGCTTGCATGTTGCGTTTCTGAGTGTGCTTCTTGTTTAGACATATTAGAATAGGTATTCTGGAAGTTTTTGGGGTGTAAAACAAGTGCACGGAACAGCTGGAGACTGCTCTGCACTCGATAGTCTCGAATCTGCTGTTCATCGCGACTGGGTCTGTTCACGTGACTGAGTCGTGCGATTGGGCGAATCGTACGACTGAGTCATGCGTATGGGTGTATCGTACGACTGAGTGATGCGACTGGGGCGAGTCGTACGACTGAGTCATGCGGCTGGGTGTGTGCGATTGAATGTGTGTGCAAATGAGTCCATCCGAGTGAGTGTGCGTGCGATTGAGTCAGTGCGAATGAGATTGTGTGCGATTGTGCGTGATTCGTACGACTGAAAGGCCAGTCGCACGAATGAAAGTTCAATCGCACGAATGAAGCTGATTCGTGCGAATGAAGGTTCAATCATGTGTATTGAGGTTGAGTCGTTTGACTGGGTCTTGCATGGTATGACTGAATGCTTAGTCGCATGAATGAAGGTTCAATCGTACGAATGAAGCTGATTTGTACGACTGAAGGTCCATTCGTACGAAGGAAGGGTTGAGTCGTGCGTCCGGTCCTGTTGTATGACTGATGATGTGTGTGTGTGTATGGATCCCCTCTTCGGAGATCTCACGGTGACGAAGTAACATCAATAAAGTGTCATAGCTTGACCATAAAGATTAAAGTCAACGCTATCAATAGGCACATACTATCTAAAATAACCTAGTCTGATATGTGTATGTCTGCTTGTGTGTGTACTACCCACGACCGAACCGAAACTGCCCGAGCCTATTGACATCATCTTATGCTTTATGCTCATTACTAATACTTGTCAGTAACTGCCAATAGGTGTTTGACTGTTTATAGCATCCTACCATTGGGAACATTCATCATACGTGTCTATCATCTGTTCAGTGAGTTTCGTGGCCCCTTTTTACTCTTATAAAACCTTTTTAAATATTTTCAACTTGGGGGAAGAGAATGCTCACCTACTTAATTTGATTTCAGGCACCTTCCCTAGTGGACGTTGGCTGCTACTTCTATGAGTAACTTATCTTGCATATCTTGTGATTGATTCTAAATGAACTTGAACTATGTTCTATATTACCCCTATGTACGTTACTTGGTGGTATTACACTACTATGCGCTACTACTCGATGTTATGTGTTGATTGATGCTACTTATGTATGCTATTGACCTTGGATGCTCTCGGATGTGTGGTTCTTCTGTGTGGTTCTTCTAAGCCGATCATTCATTACAACCATTAATCCTGGTAATTGGGACCTAAGGATTGGTTTGGTTGTAACCTAACGTATGCGCTGTGTGGATCTTGCTACGTCATGTTGAACTTATTATACTAAGGAAAACCGTTCAATATAACCATTAATTCCGGTAGTGGGACCTAAGGATTGGTTTGGTTATAAACTATACGTATGCGTTGTGTGGATCTTGCTACGTCTTAATAAACTATTTACTTTTTGGGAGTACGCTCTTTACAGCCATCAATTCCCGGTGGAACCGATGAATAGGTTTGGCTGTAGCTATTTATAACTGGTAAAAACCGCCTATACATAAGTGTAGTTGCGGTAGCTCTTATTAAACTTACTACCTGTTTTCATCTTAACATCCTTTATTACTTAAAACCTGCGAAGCTCACCAACAATTATGTTGACCATTTTGAGCATTTCTTTTCAGGTGATCAAGGTAATTGAAGATCTAGGAGTGCTGGCTTTTAGAGGAGACCCTAGGATACATTTTGTAATCATTACCCTTGTAAAGCTTGAACATGGTCCTTTGTATACTTGTTCCCGATTTGTGGGAATTTACATTACAAGCTATCCTTAATGCTTATGTGATCATTTATGTTGTGCTTACGGCTATGCTGTCGTGAACATTGACTATACACGACACAAGTCTCCAATTGTGTTCGGGTGTCGTCATGACACACTTGTCATCATATTATTATTATTGCTACTATATTGTATACCATGGGTTATGATGATCCCGTCTAGCTCACATTCCCCGTGTTTCTGCTATCAGCGGGGGTGTGACAGACTGGTATCAGAGCCATTGGTTATAGAGAATTAGGCAATTTCACTTGACCTAGATTATAACCTAGGAACCTTCATGTAGATTTGCATGCTTAAGCTTGTGTGCATTTATATATCTCGTGTATGTGTTCCTCCTTACATGTTTGATTATCCTTCTGTCTTGTGATCTTCACCTTGTACTTGAGCCCTTGTGCTCGTCCCTTATGAGATGCTTTTTATTAGATCTTCCGTTCCCTCTGCGCGCCAAGTTATCATAACCAAATTTGGGTATTGAGACCCGAAGAGATCTTCACAGATCATGCATTGCGCTAGACCTCAGATACTGAGACCGACCAGAGGAGGCTATGTCTGAGTCCTATCAAGGATGCGAGATAGACAACCTCCGCCAGACCATATGTGATTACATGTTGGGCTCTCAGATGACTTGATGGATTATTATGGATATGATGTGAAGGAAGGTCGGACGTCATGTAACCGGATTAGGCATCAATCTCGGTACATCGTGGGTGTGGTGGGAACGCTGCGGGGAACCCTATATATAAACATCACCGATATACCGAGAATATGCTTCAAATGTGCTGCATGGTGATCTTGACTGACCGGAACATGAAACGTTAGAACTTGATAAGTGGAGTACTTGTGCATCTTAAGGTGACTAAAGCTTATTTGTTGCCTCTTGTATGAATAGAACATGCCGCCTCGAAGATCTACCCGCAGCAATAGTAGCGGAAGTGAAGCCCCGAGGGGCAGAGTCAGAGGCAGGGGTAGACCTACAATAGCAAATGAAGGCCCTTCTGGTAATACTCAAGGACTGGAAACGCTGATATGGCAGCCTTAATTGCTCAACAATTGACTGCCCTGATTCCAACTATTGTAGCTCAGGTGAGTGACGCTTTGCAACAACAAACCACCCCCACGGGGATGGTGGTAATGAAAACGAGGATAATGGGAACCCGAATGGGAATGAAAGCAATCAGGAGACCGGGAATGGTGGTACGGCAGGTAATGAAACTGGGGCTGCTAATGCCAAACGGGGCTGTTCTTACAAGGAATTTGTGGCCTGTAAGCCCGGGATTTTGATGGGAAAGGTGGGGCGATAGCCCTGACTAGATGGCTTGAGAAGATGGAGGCTGTGATCGACATTAGTGAATGCCTCGACAGCCAACGGATCAAGTATGTTACGTGCTCACTGTAGGGCAGAGCACTAACCTGGTGGAACACCCAGGTTCAAGCTAGAGGAAGGGAATCTACGATGCAGATGACTTGGGATGAATTCAAAGCCCTGATTACCGAGGAATACTGCCCTCTCAACGAGATGCAGAAACTTGAGCATGAATTTTGGAATCATGCTATAGTGGGGGATGGGCACGTAGCTTATCCTGACCGATTCCACGAGCTGGCTAGACTAGTTCCACACCTAGTCACTCCGGAATCTAAGAGGATTGAAAGGTACATTTGGGGACTCGCGCCTCAAATCCGGGCAATGGTGACTGCAGCTGCTCCTCCTACAATCCAGAGCGCAATTCTGAAAGCTGGCGCTCTCACTGATGAGATGATAAGGACAGGGGTATTGAGTAAGGGAGCAGAGAAAAGGAAGGAAGCTGGGGAAACGAACCGGTCCAGTACCGGAAAGTTTGATAAGAGGGCCAAAACGACCAGAAACTTTGTGGCCGTGACTCAAGGGAAGAAGGAATATGCTGGGCCGCACCCGAGATGTGACAGGTGCAATCTTCATCATCCCCCAGCAGCGCCGTGCCGGGTGTGTTTGAACTGCAAACGCCCGGGGCATCAAGCAAGAGACTGCAGAGTAGCGCCAAACCTGGTGGCACCCATCAACGCAGTTAACCCCGCCGGGAATGCCAGGGCTTGCTATGAATGTGGAGGCCTCGATTACTTCAGAAATATGTGCCCCCGACTGAATAGGGCACCGGTTCAGCAAGGAAACAACCAGCAGCAGATAATGGCCATAGCAGGTGCTCAAGGCCAAGGAAACCAAGGTAACGCTGCACGGGGTCGTGCCTTCATTATTGGAGCTAATGATGCCCGTCAGGATCCGAACGTTGTCACGGGTACGCACTTACTCAATAACCACTTCGCATCTGTACTGTTTGATACTAGGGCAGACCATAGTTTTATATCATCTGAGTTTGTGCAAATGCTTGATTTGAGTACCAATAGACTAGAAACTAGTTACTGTGTAGAAATGGAAAATGGTAGGGTTGAACAGGCAGAGGAAATTATTAAGGACTACACCCTAATATTGGAAGACCAGGCCTTCAACATAGATTTGATACCTTTTGACTTGGGGAGCTTTGACGTAATAGTGGAAATGGATTGGTTGTCGAAGCATGGAGCCGAGATTGTTTGCCGAGATAAAGTAGTGCGGATCCCCATGTCAGACGGGAAAGTACTCAGAATACGAGGGGAGCAACCGGGAAAGAACTTGAAGCTTATCACCTGCATGAAAGCACGCCAAGGTCTACGGAAGCAGTGTTACACTTTTCTGGCTCACGTGGTAGAAAAGAAGGAAGAAGAGACGAAACTGGCAGACATTCCGATTGTACAGGATTACCTGGAAGTGTTCCCTGATGATTTGTCTGGATTGCCTCCTCCACAACAGGTGGAATTCCATATAGAGCTGGTTCCTGGAGCTACACCGATAGCTAAGACACCGTATCGGTTAGCACCCTCAGAGATGCAAGAGTTATCAAGCCAACTACAGGAACTACTGGAGAAGGGTTTCATTCGACCGAGTCATTCACCGTGGGGAGCACCAGTGTTATTTGTCAAGAAGAAGGATGGGTCGTTCCGTATGTGTATCGATTACAGGGAATTGAACAAACTAACCGTGAAGAATCGGTATCCTCTCCCTAGAATCGACGACCTGTTTGATCAGTTGTAAGGAGCCTCGTATTTCTCTAAGATCGATCTCCGATCTGGATATCATCAACTAAGAGTATTGAGGATGATATTTTGAAAAGAGCATTTAGAACTCGTTACGGACACTATGAGTTCTTGGTCATGCCATTTGGGTTGACCAACGCACCAGCTGTCTTTATGGATTTAATGAATCGGGTGTGCAAGCCTTATCTTGATAAGTTCGTGATCGTATTCATAGATGACATACTCATCTACTCTCGTTCGAAAGAGGATCACGAAAAACACCTTCGAGCAATTCTAGAACTTTTGAAGGAAGAGAGACTTTTTGCCAAATTCTCGAAGTGTGAATTCTGGCTTCGGGAAGTGAAGTTTTTGGGTCATGTGGTTAACGAAGATGGAATTCATGTGGACCCCGGTAAGATTGAAGCTGTGAAGAAATGGGACACACCCCAAACACCCTCAGAAATACGGCAATTCCTAGGATTGGCCGGATACTACCGTCGTTTTATTGCGAACATTTCGAAGATCGCACAACCGTTAACGCTGCTAACCCAGAAAGACAAGAAGTTTGATTGGGGACATGCACAAGAACGAGCCTTCCAGACATTGAAAGAAAAGCTGTGTAATGCTCCAATACTTTCCCTCCCGGACGGAACTGATGGTTTTGTGGTATACTGCAATGCTTCACATCAAGGTTTGGGATGTGTGCTAATGCAAAGAGATAAGGTAATTGCCTATGCATCGCGACAACTAAAGGTGCATGAAAAGAACTACACAACTCATGACTTGGAGTTGGGCGCTGTAGTATTTGCACTCAAGATATGGAGGCATTATCTATATGGAACCAAATGCATCATTTACACGGATCATAAGAGCCTTCAACATATTCTTGATCAGAAGGAACTTAACATGCGACAGCGATGCTGGGTAGAGTTACTTAGTGACTACGATTGTGAAATCCGGTATCACCCCGGGAAAGTTAACGTGGTGGCTGATGCTTTAAGCCGCAAGGAACGCGTGAAACCATTACGTGCTCAAGCGCTAGGATTGACTATTTAAACCAATCTAAAGGCTCAGATTCAAATTGCGCAAAGTTAGGCTTTGAAAGAAGAAAACCTTGCGGGAGAAGAATTCCGAGGGATGGATAAACAAATGAGTCGCAAGGATGACGACGTACATTACTTCATGGATCGTATATGGGTCCCCAGATGGGGAGGTGTACGTACACTAGTCTTGGATGAAGCACACAAGACTCGATACTCTGTTCATCCTGGTGCAGACAAGATGTACCTCGATCTGAAGGAGCTGTACTGGTGGCCAGGTATGAAGAAAGATATTGCTTTATATGTGAGCAAATGCTTGACATGTTCAAAGGTCAAGGCTGAACACCAGAAACCATCAGGATTGTTGAAACAACCTGAAATCCCCGAGTGGAAATGGGAGAACATCACTATGGATTTCATTACCAAACTCCCGAGAACGCCAAGCGGACATGACTCGATATGGGTCGTGGTGGATCGAATGACAAAATCCACTCACTTCTTGCCTATCCGAGAAGACTATAAGATGGATAAGCTGGCAAGGGTGTACATCAAAGAGGTCGTGACACGGCACGGGGTGCCGGTGTCAATCATATCCGACCAAGACAGTCGATTCACTTCATGATTTTGGCAGACGTTACAGAAAGCGCTGGGCACTCGATTAGACATGAGTACAGCCTATCACCCCCAGACAGACGGCCAAAGTGAATGAACGATACAGACGCTTGAGGACATGCTGAGGGCATGTGTCATTGATTTTGGTGGCAGTTAGGATACTCATCTACCGCTGATCGAGTTTTCCTACAATAACAGTGCCATACTAGTATTGGATGTGCACCGTTCGAAGCGTTGTATGGACGGAAATGTAGATCGCCTGTATGTTGGGCCGAGATTGGTGAAAGCCAGCTAACAGGTCCCGAAATCATTCAAGAAACAACCGATAAGATCTTCCAAATCAAAGACAGACTCAAAGATGCTAGAGACCGCCAAAAGAGCTATGCCGACAACCGTCGGAAGCCGCTAGAGTTTAACGTTGGGGATCGAGTGTTGCTTAAGGTCTCTCCATGTAAAGGAATCGTTCGGTTTGGAAAGAAAGGGAAGTTGGCCCCAAGATATGTTGGACCATTCGAGATCACAGAAAGAATTGGTCCGGTGGCGTACCGATTAAGGTTGCCAGAAAAGCTTAACAGTGTATATGATCCTTTCCATGTATCGAACCTCAAGAAGTGTTTAGCTGACGAATCACTTCACGTGCCTACTGAGGATATCAAGATTGATCAAAGCCTCCATTTTATGGAGGAACCTATTGAGGTCATGGACCGAAAGGTCAAAAGGTTGAGGCGCAGCAAGATACCTATTGTTCGTGTAAGATAGAATTCCAAACGAGGGCTAGAGTTTACATGGGAATATGAAGATCAGATGAGACTCAAATATCCACACCTATTCGAGGATGACACCCTTGGACCTAGCACCAGTTGAATTTCAGGACGAAATTCCCTCAACTGGGGGATACTGTGACATCCGTCACCAAAGGTCCGTCTTTGACGTAATCTGTTAATTTTTGTTGTCGGTCATCCCTCACCTTTATAGCCCATCTATGTGGATATTATGCCTGTATGCTTGCTTGGTTAACCCTATGCGTGTGCTATCGTTGCTTGAATTGTTATCAACCTAAAACGTTTTCCAAGATTTGCCCGTTATCATTAAACGCGCCGTTTTTATAAGTACATAATGTTACAAATAAAACCATTTTTAAATTATAATTATCGTTAATAACATTTTATCATTAATAAAACAAGACTAATTAATAACGTTTTCAACCAAAACAAAATTTAGGAACTCGGGGCAAAGTGTAGGGACTAAAGTGACATTTTACAAACTTGGGATGGGTATAAAAACCCCCCATTCCCAGCCATTCTTCATCATCTTCATCTTCTCCTCTTCTTCACACTCTTCACCATCTTAGCACCAAAACCGCCCTCTTTCTCGCGTTTTCACCATCAAAACTTGGTTATCTTCGCAAATACTCACTTCTAGCAGGTAGATAACTTTGTTTGACCCGTTTCTTGCTCAATTTCACTTCTGCATTTTGTAGGGTTTCGGGTGCTCGGGTTCATCCGAGCACATGAGGTCGTGTAGGCTTGCATGTTGCATTTCTGAGTGTGCTTCTTGTTTAGACATGTTAGAATAGGTATTCTGGAAGTTTTTGGGTGTAAAACGAGTGCACGGAGCAGCTGGAGACTGCTCTTCACTCGACGGTCGCGAATCTGCTGTTCATCACGACTGGGTTTGTTCACGCGACTGAGTCGTGCGATTGGGCGAATCGTACGACTGAGTCATGCGTATGGGTGTATCGTGCGACTGAGTGGTGCGACTGGGGCGAGTCGTATGACTGAGTCATGCGACTGGGTGTGTGCGATTGAATGTTTGTGCGAATGAGTCCATGCGAGTGAGTGTACGTGCGATTGATTCAGTGCGAATGAGATTGTGTGCGATTGTGCGTGAGTTGTACGACTGAAAGGCCAATCGCATGAATGAAAGTTCAATCGCATGAATGAAAGTTCAATCACACGAATGAAGCTGATTCGTGCGAATGAAGGTTCAATCGTGTGTATGGAGGTTGAGTCGTATCACTAGGTCTTGCATGGTACGACTGAATGCTTAGTCGCATGAATGAAGGTTCAATCGTACGAATGAAGCTGATTCGTAGGACTGAAGGTCCATTCGTATGAAGGAAGGGTTGAGTCGTGCGTCCGGTCCTGTTGTATGACTGATGATGTGTGTGTGTGTGTATGGATCCCCTCTTCGGAGATCTCACGGCGATGAAGTAACATCAATAAAGTGTCATAGCTTGACCACAAAGATTAAAGTCAAAGCTATCAACAGGCACATACTATCTAAAATAACCTAGTCTGATATGTGTATGTCTGCTTGTGTGTGTACTACCCACGACCGAACCAAAACTGCCCGAGCCTATTGACATCATCTTATGCTTTATGCTCATTACTAATGCTTGTCAGTAACTGCCAATAGGTGTTTGACTGTTCATAGCATCCTACCATTAGGAACATTCATCATACGTGTCTATCATCTGTTCAGTAAGTTTCGTGACCCCTTTTTACTCATATAAAACCTTTTTAAATATTTTCAACTTAGGGGAAGAGAATGCTCACCTACTTAACTTAATTTCAGGCACCTTCCATAGTAGAAGTTGGCTGCTACTTCTATGAGTAACTTATCTTGCTTATCTTGTGATTGCTGCTATATGAACTTGAACTATATGCTATGTTACCCCTATGTACGTTACTTGGTGGTATTACACTACTATGCGCTACTACTTGATGTTATGTGTTGATCGATGCTACTTGTGTATGCTATTGACCTTGGATGCTCTCGGCTGTGTGGTTCTTCTGTGTGGTTATTCTAAGCCGATCATTCATTACAACCATTAATCCTGGTAATTAGGACCTGAGGATTGGTTTGGTTGTAACCTAACGTATGCGCTGTGTGGATCTTGCTACGTGATGTTGAACTTATTATACTAAGGAAAACCGTTCAATATAACCATTAATCCCGGTAGTGGGACCTAAGGATTTGTTTGGTTATAAACTATACGTATGCGCTGTGTGGATCTTGCTACGTCTTAATAAACTATTTACTTTTTGGGAATACGCTCTTTACAACCATCAATTCCCGCGTGGAACCGATGAATAGGTTTGGCTGTAGCTATTTATAACTGGTAAAAACCGCCTATACATAAGTGTAGTTGCGGTGACTCTTATTAAACTTACTACCCGTTTTCATCTTAACATCTTTTATTACTTAAAACCTGCGAAGCTCACCAACAATTATGTTGACCATTTTGAGCATTTCTTTTTAGGTGATCAAGGTAATTGAAGATCTAGGAGTGCTGCCTTTTAGAGGAGACCCTAGGATACATTTTGTAATCATTACCCTTGTAAAGCTTGAACATGGTCTTTTATATACTTGTTCCCGAGTTGTAGGAATTTACATTACAAGTTATCCTTAATGCTTATGTGATCATTTATGTTGTGCTTATGGCTATGCTGTCGTGAACATTGACTATACATGACACAAGTCTCTAATTATGTTCGGGTGTCGTCATGACACACTTGTCATCATATTATTATTATTGCTACTCTATTGTATACCATGTATTATGACGATCCCGTTTAGCTCACATTCCCTGTGTTTCCGCTATCAGCGGGGGTGTGACAATGAACCTCCCCAAAGACACATTAGCAGTATTCATTTACACCTACCAAGCACATAGATAGATTCGACATAATCATGCTCGGTTAAACCCCCAATCATGACACAATGAACCCCATAATCATGACACAATGAACCTCCCCAGAGACACAATAGCAGTATTCATTCACACCTACCAAGCACAAAGATGGATTTCACACAATTATGCACAGTTGAACCCCTAATCTTGACACAATGAACCACCCAACCATGACACAATGAACCTCCCCAAAGACACATTAGCAGTATTCATTTACACCTACCAAGCACACAGATAGATTTGACACAATCATGCTTGGTTGAACCCCCTAATCATGAAATAATGATCCCCCCACCATGACACAATGAACCTACCCAAAGACACATTAGTAGAATTCATCCACACCTACCAAGCATAAAGATAGATTTGACACAATCATGCACAGTTGAACCCCCAATCTTGTACAATGAACCACCCAACCATGACATAATGAACCTCCCCAAAGACACATTAGCAGTTTTTATTCACACCTACCAATCACACAAATAGATTTAACATAATCGTGTAACACCGGATATTTTCTTTGAAGCCGACGAAAGAAGAAATGAAATAAAGTCCAAAGTCGGGGGACCAAACTCGCCAATGTGAGAAAGTCGGGTAAGTGGGGGTATATAAAGGGAGAGGGCAGCCTTTACCCTCTCCCCACACCCACATTTCAGCCAAAAAAGAGAGAAAGAAAAGAGAAAAGGGAGAAGAGGAGACGAAAGCCTGATTCGAGCGGGTTCGAGTGAGCAAAATCGTCATGTAGCGGGTCTAGACGAAACTCTTCTTCTTGGGGTAGTTTGTGTGAGTTCTAGGACCCCTATTTTACTCGTTTTCAACTGATTTGGGGCTGGTACACATAGTATACCCGTTTTTGTATGTTTGTGTGTTTGACCAATTTGGGTGTGATTGCGTGTGATACGTTTGGAGTTTGATTTTGAGCTTGTGCATCCTTGAATGGTGTTATAGTATGCATTCCTAAGGTTTAGGATGGTTGATTTGGGCTTAGAATGGATTTGGATGAGCTTGGAGGTCGAAAATGGCAGATTGGGGTCGGGATGAACTGCATTCTGCATCAATTAGGGCTAGGCGACCGACTGGAGGCCACACGGCCGACTAGGGGGCGATTGAGGTTCAGTCGCACGATTGAAGTTCAGTCGCATGACTGGAGGGCCAGTCGCATGGGAAGTCATGCGACTGAGAGCCCAGTCGCATAGGTACTCATCCACATTAAGTCCATCCGCATGAGGGCAATTCGCATAATGTCCACTCGCATAGTGTCCAACCGCATGAGGTTCAAACACACGACTGGGTGTTCATCCGCATTGGTGTTCATCCGCATAGGTCTACTCGCATGATGTTCAGTCGCCTGGAGGCCATGCGACTGAAGGGTACCCAGACGCCCCAATAGGGCTATTGTACCCGAAGAGAAACATAGTTAAAGTACTGACTTTCAGGGGAAAGTGCAGATGTAAGCTTTGACATGGAAGTTCCCATAGGTACATGTAAGATGACCGTTGGGATCTTAGAAGTTATGCAGGGCATGACGATGATGATGTTGCGTGTTTATGCATAATGTATGTTATGTATGTATAATGATGTCCTGTATAGTAATGCTATAGTGTATGTTGATGTTCCCTATTATGATGTATGTTTATCTTTCCCGTGGCTTTACGTGTTATGTTAAAGAATGAAACGAAAGTATTATGTAACATAAAGTAAAAGATAATAAAGAGGAACATGATGAATGAATGCTTGCATTAATAATGAATGAGAGTAATAAAGGCTTGCAAGCAAATATAGGAGGTGAGTGACCTTGTTGTTGCAACAGACTTGAAATGGACTCCTTGTCTTTCGACCTCAGTAATCATGGCTATGTGCAACGAAGAGGGTAAAGCTTGACACTGGGATCAACCATTGTATAGAATCATCGCTGCATATCCTAGGTACTGTGGCCAGGAGGGTGCGGTGCGCTATTATAGAAGTTCTATGATAGGCCTAGGTTCAGTACCACGATACAGAAGGATATTGCATGTGGCAATGGTACACTTAAACTTTACCTTAGGTACTGTGGCCAGGAGGTGCGATGCACCGTTATAGAAGGTCTATGATAGGCCTAGGTCCAGCACCATAAAACAGAAAGGTATTGTATATAGTAACGGTACACCTAAACTTTACCTTAGGTACTATGGTCAGGAGGTGCGATGCACCGTTATAGAAGGTCTATGATAGGCCTAGGTCCAGTACCATGAAACAGAAAGGTAAGGTTTATGGGTGATGGGAAGAAAAGAGGTAAAGATGGAAGAGTAAGAAAGTTAAAGACGTACGATGAACGAATGAAAGTTAATGAATGAACGAATGAAAGTAATGAATGGAAGAAACATAATGATAAAGTATTAAACAGGATCCTGTTACTCAACCTCCGTAATCATGGCTGCGTGCTGTGAAGAGGGTAAAATTGACAGGATCTATATAGAAGCAAAAGATAATGAATGATGAAGATACTAATGATATTATCTATGTGTATGTATGATGTGTGATAGCAAGAAAGTAAAGAAACGGTTTTAAATGAAAGTAAATTATGTCTTATTATAAAAATAGAACTCACTCAGCAACGCTGACTTTTTATGTGTTTCCAGTTGGTAGGTAAGGTTGCTGAGGATGGCATGAGGTGGCTACTCAGCTCTTTTGGATGGCATTCTTTTGTATAATGTTTTTGCACTGTAATACGAACAAACGATGTTTTGTAATGAATGTTGTATTAACCTGCAAAAGCATTTATAGTAAAATGAAAAGTTATTTCATTGATTCCGCTGTAATGTTTATTAAAGTTAATGAAATTATATGTTTTAAGAGCAATGAATGGCCAGCTGTAAGCGTCCCGGGATCGGGGCCTTACATGTTGGTATCGGAGCCAAAGTTTAAGTGAAATGGGTAAATTTTCAAAAGAAACCTAAACTTAAACTGAAAATGGGACGGAAAGGGAAGGGATGCCAGACTGAGTAGCTGCGTGCCAACAGGTATTTTGTTAATGTTAACCGGTATTACATGCGCATGTTATGTGGTTTATGTGCTGCTTGTAGATTTAGATACTGATGTAGTCAGGATAGGTAATGCTTGGGGTATGAAAAGTAAAGTAAGTGGCTAATCAAACTGGCCACTGTAATTAGGGACTTACTATACTTGACATAAACTGAGTTGTTTCCTTGAATGACCGTGTTGGTGTTTGAATCTTTCAGTGTGTGATAGAGGATGGCCGGTGGTAGATCATCTAAAGCCTCGCGTGGTGGGCTTGCTGCTGCATCGCGGCCCAAAAGAGGCAGGCCTAGAGTTGAAAAGGTGGTTCCTGAAGAACCCAAGACCCCTCATCCGGAGGGTGTGGATGAGAGCGCTAATCTGAGAGCCTCGGTAAAGGAGGCTGTAGTGGAGGAGGTTCATCAAGTCATGCAGATGATCTTACCGTCTGTTGTGACCGAAGTGATAAAGGTTGTACGGGAAGGAGAACGGAAAGAGAGGAACAGGTCCACGGGAGGACGGGAGCAACCAGAACCTGAAACGGTTCCTTCGGATGATGAAGAAGAGGAAGAAGAGGAGCCTGCGCTGGAGGCGGCATGAGGCTGTAACTACGGGGCATTTCAAAGGTGCAAGCCTCCTACTTTTGATGGTAACGGCACTACTGCTGCTGCTCACTGATGGGTGAGGGAAATGGAAGCTGTTCTGAATATCAGTGAGTGCCGGGAGGACCAAAAGGTGAAGTTTGCTGCCCATTCTTTTGTGGACTCGGCTTTATGCTGGTGGGACAACATAGTCCAAGCCGAGGGTAGCAGGGCCATTGGGAGAATGAGATGGCCGGAACTGAAGAAGTTGGTTATTAAGGAGTTCTGTCCTCACCGGGAGATGGATAATGTTGAGAGGGAGTTCCTGCAGCTGGAGGCGGGAATGATGACACATCAGCAGTACACCACAAAGTTCAACGAGATGGCACGTGTAGTGCCGGATCAGGTGACGCCTCTGTCATGGAAGATCAAGAGATACATTCAGGGTTTGCCAGCGGATATTTGTAGGCACATGATCGTTGCCCGACCGAGCACGTTTAGGTCGGCGGTGGACTTGGCAGAAGGTTGTATGATGAGAGGGCTGTAGTGGTGGTGGCTGAAGGTAGTAAGAAGGGTGGTGGTGATCGAAACTAGAATGGGAATAGGTTTGGTCGGGGTAATGCCTCGACGAGTAATAAGAAGGCACGGGTGGATGACCGCCGTGTGGTCACATCGGGTGCGGGTATGAAGAAGTGTGGTAAGTGTGGGAGAGAGCATAGTGGGGAATCTGGATTGGGGTTGAATGTGTGCTTTAGATGTGGGAAGCCGAGGCATATAGCCAGGGACTGTCGTGCGGTCTGATGCTTTAACTGCAGCTTGGAGGGCCATGTAACTAAGGATTCTAAGAAGCCTAGGGCTGAAGGTTCCGGAGTGAAGAAGACGGGGAGTGAAGGACCGAGGGTGAGCGCCAGGGCATTCACTATGACACAGGAGGAAGCTAGGACGGACCCTGATGTTGTGCCTGGTACGTTTCTGGTGAACCAGTCTTTAGCTTCTGTGTTATTTGATTCGGGTGCCAGTAGAAGTTTTATTTTGCTGCTTTCTGTGCTAAACTGCCTGTTAGTAGTAGACGTGTGGACGCGCCTTTCGATGTAGAAACTGCTATAGGTAAGTCTACCATGATTTCTGAGATGATAGAGAACTATGATGTGGAATTAGAAGGTCATAAGTTTCCTGTTCGACCATTTGTGATGATCCTAGGCGGTTTCGGTTTGGTTCTTCGGATGGATTGGTTGGCGGACTTCGAGGCAAATATAGTGTGTCGTAAGAAGATGATTCGTTTGATAGCGCCTAACGGGAGTTTGGTAACTGTTTATGGGGATCGGGTCACGACAATCCCGAAAGTAATCTCAATGGTGGTGTCGGGAAAGTGTATAAGGCGTGGATGTAGCGCCTACTTATGTCATGTAAAGGATGTGAAAACGCCAACACCACAACTATCTGATGTTCCGGTGGTGTGTGACTTTCCATACTTGTTCCCAGAAGACTTATCAGGAGTGCCACCTGACCGAGAGATAGGGTTTCAGATTTACCTGATACCGGGTGCCCAACCCGTTGCCAAGGCACCGTATCAGTTGGCTCCGACGGAGATAAAAGAGTTGATGGAGCAGTTGCAAGAGCTGCTTGATAAGGGGTTCATTAGACCGAGCATCTCTCCTTGGGGTGCTCCGGTCTTATTTGTAAAGAACAAAGATGGTAGTATGAGGATGTGTATAGACTACCGTGAGCTGAACAAGTTGACGATGAAGAATCGATACCCATTACCGAGGATAGATTATTTGTTCGATCAACTGCAAGGCGCCAGTTGGTTTTCAAGGATAGATCTTCGATCTAGCTATCATCAGTTGAAGGTGAAGGAGCAGGATATCCCTAAAACAGCTTTTTGCACGCGCTATGGTCACTACGAGTTTCCCGTCATGTCTTTTGGTTTGACCAATGCGTCGGATGCTTTTGTGGATCTGATGAACCAGTGTGTCGGCCGATATTGGATAAATCAGTGATTGTGTTTATTGATGATCTCCTGATTTATTCGAAGAGCGAGATAAAGCATGCCGGTCATATTCAAGAGGTGTTGGAGACGTTGAGAAAGGAGAAGTTGCATGCTAAGTTTTCCAAGTGCGTGTTCTGGTTGCGCGAAGTTCAATTCTTGGGACACGTGGTGAATCCGGAGGGGATCATGGTGGATCCAGCAAAGGTGGAGGACGTGATGCAATGGAAGACTTCAAAGACGCCATCCGAGATTCGCAGTTTCTTGGGTTTGGCGGGCTACTACCGAAGGTTTATTCAGGACTTCTCTAAGATCGCTTCTCCACTAACCAAGTTGACCCGTAAGGATGTAAAGTTTGTATGGGGTCAAGCTCAAGAGAAGGCGTTTGAAGAATTGAAGACGAGATTGACTCAAGCTCCTGTTTTGTCATTACCCGATGGAAGTGAAGATCTGATGGTTTATTCTAATGCTTCTTACTCGGGATTGGGCTGCGTATTAATGCAGAGAGGGAAAGTTATAGCCTATGCATCCCGACAGTTGAAGGTTCATGAGGTTAACTATCCTACTCATGGTTTGGAGCTAGCAGCAGTGGTCTTTGCGTTAAAGATTTGGAGGCACTACCTGTATGGGATGAAGTGCACCATATTCACTGACCACAAGAGCTTGAAGTATTTCATCAAGCAGAAAGACTTGAACATGAGGCAGAGGCGATGGTTGGAGCTTATAAAAGATTATGACTGTGGGATCCATTATCATCCGGGCAAAGCCAACGTGGTGGCGATGCCCTTAGCCAAAAGGAAAGACCCTAGCCGATTCGGGTGAAAGCGTACCAGTTGATTATGACCTCCGATGTGATGAAGCAAGTCAAAGAGTTTCAAGATGAAGCATTGAAGGAAGATCATCTTAACTCTGAAAGAATGAGAGGTCTGGTTGCGGAATTGGGTGAAAACACACTTGGTGTTAAAACCCGATTCGAGCGGATGTGGATTCCTCGTCTTGGGGACCTACGCGTGAAGATTATGGATGAAGCTCATAAGACTCGATACTCTATTCATCCCGGTGCTACAAAGATGTACCAAGACATGAAGAAAGATTATTGGTGGTCGGTTATGAAGCGTGACGTGGTGGAGTATGTGAGTAAGTGCCTTACTTGCTTGTAAGTGAAGTCCGAGCATCAAAAGCCGTATGGGAAGATCCAACCTTTGGATATACCGGAACGGAAGTGGGATCACATCACCATGGATTTTATTACGAAGCTGCGGTATACTCCGAAAGGGTGATTGTTGACCGCTTGACGAAGAGTGCTCACTTCCTACCGATACGCGAGACATATTCATCCGAGAGGTTGGCGGATCTTTTCATCAAGAAGATTGTAACTCGTCACGATGTGCCGGTGTCTATTGTGTCTAATCGTGACACCCGGTTTACATCCAAATTTTGGAAGAAATTCCACGACGCCATGGGGACGAGGTTACATATTAGAACGGCTTATTATCCCCAGACTAATGGTCAGTCAGAAAGGACCATTCAGACACTGGAGGACATGCTTTGGGCATGTATGATTGATTTTGGGGAAAGTTGGGATGACCACTTACCGTTAGTTGAATTCTTATACAATAACAGTTATCATGCCAGTATTGGTATGCCACCTTATGAGATGCTATACGGTAGGAGATGCAGAACACCCGTCTGTTGGGGTGATATTAGGCATAAAGAGTTAGGGAGCATCAAGGTGATCGAGGCTACGGCTGAGAAACTTGAAAGGATCAAGGCCTTCATGAAGGCAGCCAAAGATAGACAGAAGTCATATGCTGATAAACGACGTAGGTCAATTGAGTTCCAGGTGGGTGACCGGGTTATGTTGAAGGTCTCACCTTGGAAGGGTATCATTCGGTTCCGAAAGTGGGGAAAGTTGAGCCCGAGGTATATAGGTCCTTTCCGAATCATTGCTCGAGTAGGAGAGGTGGCCTATAGATTGGAGTTACCAGATGAGTTAAGTGGAATTCACCCGACATTCCACGTATCTCATCTAAGGAAGTGTTTGGCAGATGAAGATATGATTGTTCCATTGGAGGATATCAAAGTATACGAACGGCTCAATTATAGGGAGCAACCAGTGGCAATCATCGATCGAAAAGAGAAGAGGCTGAGAAATAAAGTGGTTCCTCTTGTGCGTGTACAGTGGAAGCACAGGGAGGGATCCGAGTCAACGTGGGAGACCAAAGAAGAAATGAGACATCATTACCCATGTTTGTTCAAGGAATGACAGGTTTCAGGGACGAAACCTATATAAGGGGGGTGGACTTGTAACACCCGGATATTTTCTTTGAAGCCGACAAAAGAAGAAAAGAAATAAAGTCCAAAGTCGGGGGACCAAACTCGCCAACATGAGAAAGTCGGGTAAGTGGGGGTATATAAAGGGAGAGGGCAGCCCTTACCCTTACCCACACCCACATTTCAGCCCAAAAAGGGAGAAAGAAGAGAGAAAAAGGAGAAGAGGAGAAGAAAGCCTGATTCGAGCGGGTTCGAGTGAGCAAAATCGTCGTGTAGCGGGTCTAGATGAAACTCTTCTTCTTGGGGTAGTTTGTGTGAGTTCTAGGACCCCTATTTTACTCGTTTTCAACTGATTTGGGGCTGGAACACATAGTAAACCCGTTTTTGTATTTGTGTATGTTTGACCCATTTGGGTGCGATTGCGTGTGATGCGTTTGGAGTTTGATTTCGGGCTTGTGCGTGCTTGAATGGTGTTATAGTATGCATTCCTAAGGTTTAGGATGGTTGATTTGGGCTTAGAATGGGTTTGGATGAGCTTGGAGGTCGAAAATGGCAGATTAGGGTCGGGATGAACTGCATTCTGCATCAGTTAGGGCTAGGCGACTGACTGGAGGTCATACGACCGACTGGGGGGCGATTGAGGTTCAGTCACATGATTGAAGTTCAGTTGCACGACTGGAGGGCCAGTTGCATGGGGGAGTCATGCGACTGAGAGCCCAGTCACATAGGTACTCATCCGCATTAAGTCCATCCGCATGAGGGCCATTCGCATAAGGTCCATTATCATAGTGTCCAACCGCATGAGGTTCATACGCACGACTGGGTGTTCATCCGCACGACTGGGTGTTCATCCGCATAGGTCCATTCGCATGATGCTCAGTCGCCTGGAGGCCATGCGACTGAAGGGTACCCATACGCCCTAATAGGGCTGTTGTACCCGAAGAGAAACATAGTTAAAGTACTGACTTTCAGGGGAAAGTGCAGATGTAAGCTTTGACGTGGAAGTTCCCGTAGGTACATGTAAGATGGCCGTTGGGATCTTAGAAGTTATGTAGGTAATGACGATGATGATGTTTCATGTTTATGCATGATGTATGTTATGTATGTATGATGATGTCCTGTATAGTAATGCTATAGTGTATGTTGGTGTTCCCTATTATGATGTATGTTTATCTTTCCCGTGGCTTTACGTGTTATGTTAAAGAATGAAACGAAAGTATTATGTAACATAAGTGAAAGATAATAAAGAGGAACATGATGAATGAATGCTTGCATTAATAAGGAATGAGAGTAATAAAAGCTTGCAAGCAAATATACGAGGTGAGTGACCTTGTTGTTGCAATAGACTCGAAATGGAATCCTTGTCTTTCGACCTCAGTAATCGTGGCTGTGTGCCACGAAGAGGGTAAAGCTTGACAGTGGGATCAACCATTGTATAGAACCATCACTGCATATCCTAGGTACAGTGGCCAGGAGGGTGCGGTGCGCCATTATAGAAGGTCTATGATAGACCTAGGTTCAGTACCACGATACAGAAGGATATTGCATGTGGCAATGGTACACTTAAACTTTACCTTAGGTACTGTGGCCAGGAGGTGCGATGCACCGTTATAGAAGGTCTATGATAGGCCTAGGTCCAGCACCACGAAACAGAAAGGTATTGTATATAGTCACGGTACACCTAAATTTTACCTTAGGTACTGTCGCCTGGAGGTGCGATACACCGTTGTAGAAGGTCTATGATAGGCCTAGGTCCAGTACCACGAAACAGAAAGGTAAGGTTTATGGGTGATGGGAAGAAAAGAGGTAAAGACGGAAGAGTAAGAAAGTTAAAGACGTACGATGAATGAATGAAAGTTAAAGAATGAACGAATGAAAGTAATGAACGAAAGAAACATAATGATAAAGTATGAAACGGGATCCTGGTCACTCGACCTCCGTAATCATGGCTGTGTGCTGTGAAGAGGGTAAAGTTGACAGGATCTATATAGAAGCAAATGATAACAAATGATGAAGATAATAGTGATATTATCTATGTGTATGTATGATGTGTGATAGCAAGAAAGTAAAGAAACGGTTTTAAATGAAAGTAAAGTACGTTTTATTATAAAACTAGAACTCACTCAGCAACGCTGATTTTTTATGTGTTTCCAGTTGGCAGGTAAGGTTGCTGAGGATGGCACGGGGTGGTTACTCAGCTCTTTTGGATGGCATTCTTTTGTATAATGTTTTTGCACTGTAATACGAACAAACGATGTTTTGTAATGAATGTTGTATTAACTTGAAAAAGCATTTATAGTAAAATGAAAAGTTATCTCCCTGATTCCGCTGCAATGTTTATTAAAGTTAATGAAATTATATGTTTTAAGAGCGATGAATGGCCAACTATAAGCGTCCCGGGATCGGGGCCTTACAAATCATGCTCGGTTGAAGCCCCCAATCATGACACAATTAATCCCCCAACCATGACACAATGAACCTCCCTAAAGACACATTAGTAGTTTTCATTTATACGTACCAAGCACACGGATAGATTTGATACAATCATGCTCGGTTGAACCACCCAATCATGACATATTGAACGACCCAACCATGACACAATGAACTTCCCCAAAGACACATCAGCAGTATTCATTCACACCTACCAAGCACAAAGATAGATTTGATACAATCATGCACGGTTGAACCCCCCAATCTTAACACAATGAACCACCCAACCATGACACAATGAACCTCCCCAAAGACACATTAGCAGTATTCACTTACACGTACCAAGTACACAGATAGATTTGACACAATCATGCTTGGTTAAACTCCCAATCATGACACAATGAACCACCCAACCATGACACAATGAACCTCCCCAAAGACACATTAGCAGTATTCATTCACAGATACCAAGCATAAAGATAGATTTGACACAATTATGCATGATTGAACCCCCCCCCAATCTTGACACAATAAATCCACCAACCATGACACAATGAACCTCCCCAAAGAAACATTAGCAGTTTTCATTAACATGTACCAAGCACACAGATAGATTTAACACAATCATGCTCGGTTGAACCCCCCAATCATGACACAATAAACCCCCTAATCATGACACAATGAACCTCCCCAAAGACACATTAGCAATTTTCATTAACACATACCAAGCACACGGATAGATTTGACATAATCATGCTTGGTTAAACCCCCCAATCATGACACAATGAACCCCCAACCGTGACACAATGAACCTCCCTAAAGACACATTAGCAGTTTTCATTAACACGTACCAATCACATAGATAGATTTGACACAATTATGCTCGGTTGAACCCCCCAATCATGACATAATGAACCCCCCAACCATGATACAATGAGCCTCCCTAAAGACATATTAGCAGTTTTCATTCACACCTACCAAGCATAAAGATAGATTTGACATATTCATGCTTAGTTGAACCCCCCAATCATGACACTATGCATAGTTATATTTAACACAATAATGCTTGATTTGGTTATACCAGTTGGTGCTTGTTTTTCGACTGGAGTTACGCAAAGTGTTTTTGAGTTAATGCTTGTTGTTTTGAGGTTGCGGAACGTTCAATGGACGGTGAAGAAGTTTTCGTCGGTAATGCTGGTTGATCGGAATCCATGGTTACGGTTGAGGTTTTCATCGGAGATGGATTTTGTCTGTATGTTATGGAATTAAAATGACGATGTTGGAAGGGGTAATGACGATTTCTTGTCTCAAATTACCTTTTTGCCCCTCCACCTGTTAGAAGATTTCCACTTATTTACAAGTTTGTCACCGTGTTTTTTTGAACCATTGATCCATTTTAATGAGTTGATCCAATGGTAGAATTACTTCTCACCCTTTTTAGTAAATATACCCTTTGTAGCATATCATCTCCCTTATTAAAAAACAAGAAAATGTATAAAAGTTTGTCATGTTTAAGAAAATTGTTGTAATCGGTTTTTAATTAATAAATTCAACAAAATGTCACATTATCACCCCTCCAAGCAATTAGTAAATTGCATTAGGTATGAAATTATTACCGGCTAAGAAGATATGTTAGGGTATTTAGAAAACAATGGAATTTAATGTATTTGATTTTTTTTTGAACATACCTCTATATATCTCGATACAGTTAGGAGTTAGGAGTGCGATCAATTGACTCAAATGCAATTGATAATCATGCCTCCAAGAATCTGAGAGATTCAAAAACACAAAGTTTATATAATAGAAATTCAATCTAACAAAACTAAGTTCTTCAATATAAACTATTTAAAGTCAAAGTCCTAAATACTAAGAATTTGACAGCAGTTCAAAACTAAAAAATAAAAAAAACTACATAAATGGATAAATGAAAAACCCATCAAAGAAGAAGATGGCTGACTTCTAGCCCCTACATCATGCTCCTCATTTTTATAAAAAACTTGTCATCAAGTTTTGCCAACGGATCAAAAGGGAACATCAACCCACTTCTTGTCTACAACCTTTTAGATCCAATTAGATAGTTCAGCTCCATGGTTTGACTTGCTCGGCTCATGGCCAGCCCGTCCTGGGTCTATCGGCTTGTTAGTTGGATACGACAACCAACCGAATAACAAGAACAACCCGTATACTATCGTGCTCCTTGGGACTAAGAATGAAGACCAAAAACATGAACTTGTAAGGCCCAAACCAGATGTTGATCTTCTCAAACTCGAATTTCACGCTCATCCTGCGAGCTGACTTAGAAGATGCCGATGGGGGCGTTCAAATTCGAATATCCGAAAATTTCAGATTATGGATTTCACTATCCGAATCCGTATCCAAATCCAAAATTTTGAATTCGGATTTGGATATCCGAATTCTAAAAATATTATAATATATTATTTAATATTTTTATAAAAAATTAACATTTTTTATTAAAAAAGATTTCGGATATTCGAAGTTTTTATAAAAATAACTGAAAATTATAATTAATATTTATTATTTAATAATTTTTTTGAAAATTATTTCAAATAATTAGAATATCCGAAAATCCTTAAATCACTATCCGAATTCGAAACATTCAAATTTATTTTGGATATTTTGAATTTGAATAATTTGAATTTGGTTTTGAATTTCATATATTTTTAAACACCATCAAAGGTTGCAAACCAAAATGATGAGAGGTAAATTCAGCAAGTCATTTGCCTTTTGAGCTTGTACATTAGGCTTAATAGTATTATGCGCTGCAATGCTTCACCATGTTTGGACCCTTGTTCTTTTAGTTTACTCACAAATTCACAATCATAGATGGCCCAATAGTTCTAATATTATTTTTAATATTTATCTTAATATATCCACCTGTTATTGTGAACCATTCTTATTGAGACAAATTTTTTCTTAAACGGTTAATGTACGATATTGATTTGAATAATAGATATTATTTAAAACGGGTCCACATATCCGTTTTCTCATTAGGACCACACCTCCAACCCCTTCACAACTAAAAGAAATCCCTTCACTCGACCCTAAGTATTTTTATTTGAAGTGAGACTTAAATCTAACACCACAATTCGAAAATTAATTCTACTTTGGTTTCTACATGCATAATTAATTCCATCCTTATACATATAAACTTTAAATATATATATTATTTTATTTTAATATAGATATACAAGTAACATATTATACATATATATATATATATATATACACATATATACATACATACATATATATATACATATATACATACATATATATACATTTATACATATATACATACATACATACATACATACATATATATATATATATATATATATTTATATATATAGAGGAGTAATCTCTTGAAAACCAAGTTATTAATGAAAACCATAAATACTAAGGGTTACGTATATGTAAATACGTGTTACAAAGTGTACAATTAAGAGTTACGTATATGTAAGAGTTACATATAAGTAAGTACGTGTTACAAAGTGCACAACTAAGAGGTACGTATATGTAGGGTTAATTATATGTAAGTACGTGTTACCAAGTATACAACTACGAGTTGCGTACATGTAACTGATACAAGTTACTTATACATAAGTTATTTCGTAATCATTGTCGTTCCTTGGTGTTTAAACTAAAAATATATAATGATCTCAAAAAATAAAGTTGAAATCTACTAAAATATACTTTAAACAATTAAAAGTTTAAATCACTTATCAATTATGTGATTGGTTAGTGGTGGTTTTTACGATTTTCAATTTTAATCATGGTTTTCATTTGATCCATCTCCTATACACACACACACATACACACACACACACACATATATATGCATATATATATATATACATACATATATATATATACACACACACATATATATATATGTGTGTGTATGTAGATATATACAATTTACAAAAGGGACCTAGGATTAGTACACCAGTTTAACTTAGTAAACTGTCGTTTACCTTTATTTGTCCTTATGCATTTATCAGCTACCTATATGACAAGACATTAATGACGAATTTAAACCCTAATATACCAATGTAAACGCCCATTTACATTACAACTTCAAATAAAGACTGTTTGCAGCTATCCCCGACCTCTCATAAGCTTTTTTTATTCAAGGGACCGCCTACTTCTATTTTCAGTTCATTTTGAGGTTTTAAGTGGATTTTGATCTCGTTTGAAGGATATTTTCAATATCTACAAGGTTACTATGTATTTAGTTGACCTTGTTTTCTTATAATATGTGTTTGTGTATGTTTTATGATTAAAGTTAGTGTTTTTATTTATTTTAGTGTGTGTATGGAATCATTAAATATAATCAACTTGATACGTTACAGGTTTATGAAACATTATATGTTTCATTAAATCTATATTCATATGTAATAACTTTTATATTTAGTTGATTATTTGTTAATAATATATACTCAACAATTTTATACACAATAAGAATATATATATATATATATATATATATATATATGTGTATATGTATATATATATGTACATATATATATATATATATGTATATATATGGGGGGGTTGTGTGTGTGTGTTTCTACATACGAGTTTTAGACACCTGTCAATGTTGTTAGGTATGGTCTTTGTTTAAATGTTATTTGTTTATTAGTCAGGTAGTTTAATGTCATTGTATTTTGTGTTTTGTATTGTAGTTACGAGTATACTATCACATTAATGCTTGGCGGAAAAGCAAGGAATTGTTTTCTTGCTGGCTTTTGGTGTTTTAATGGGGCTATATACGGATAAGGAGATTAGATATTTGGATTTTTTGAGTGCTCTTATTATATATCCTTTAGGTGACTCAAGAGGGGTTTTGGCAAGAGATTGGTGAGAGTGGGTACCAGGCCTATAACAAAACGAAAGCCACTTCATTAAGAGACCTAATACATCGATTCCTCCATTGAGTTATTTCACATAGTATAGCTAGGTGTAAGATGACTAGTGGGGGGTGACTCAAAAGGTCTTGTTCCTGCTCTACTATTTAATAAGTAGGAGATCGTGCAACCTAGCATATACTCTCGTCGCTTATTTCATAACTATGCATGGGTGCTAACAAGACTGGGCATATTTGCGTAGATGTCATATATGACGCGCTTGGATCGACCCTTAGATGTCCTGACTCTTGAGAACCTGTCCATCATGTCTGAGCCTGATCTAGAGTCTGGGTTTGTTGATCATGATAATCTAGATCGGATGGGTATGATTAAAGAATTTGAGGGCTACGGGTGGAGGTTTGTACATGGTGATCAGATATGGGTTCCGCCGCCAAAGGATGACATCGATGATGAGCAATTTGACGATCACGTCTTGCAGGTGAGCATGGTGTTTACAAAGGTCAGGCAGGTCGTCGTGTGCATGGGCGAGGACGTGGTAGAGCAGACGAGGAGAATATTCAACAGCTGTTTTGAAGGATTTCTTTTTAGAACCAGGTAAATATAACATTTACATTCCTTTTAAATTAAATATTATATTTACATTAGTTCAATTTAAATTTAACAATATTTGGTGTATCAGTCCATGTTGACCCAGCTTGAGACAAATCATCAAATGTACCTTTCTTGATTTCAACATCAAAATCAATAAAATTAGTGGATGTATGACCAACATTAGAGTATGGGAGGCCCAGTCGTACCTCCGCGACCATAGTGGTTGTAGCCTCCACAGCAAGACCGTTCTCAAGACCCTTATCAATAGACAGTATTAAATTTTAATGAACTGCTATTTTATTTTACCATGATGGATGTTTTTTCTACCTTTATCATTATGTTGAATGATTTGATTTAACTGTATGACTCTATAACTATGTTAAATGGTTTTATGACTTTATCATTATGTTGACTGATTTCTTTTAGTTTTATGACTTTATTATTATGTTGGCTGATTTTATGACTTTATCATTCTATTTTAGTTACATGATGGTTTATAGCAAAAAAATGTGAGTAAATGACAATTTACTTTTTTTTAAATATGAAAAATGTGAGTAAACGATGTTTATTATTAATACAATTAAAAAGAATATTTAATACAATTAAAAAAATATTGTTAAAGAGATGATAAATGGCAGTTTAAGTGTATAAACTGTAGTTTACTTTTTAAAACTCGACAAAAGCAATGTCCCATCAATGTTATTTTCGTCAGAATGCTATAAACTGCAGTTTGCTATGTGTAAACTGTCGTTTACTCTTTAAACTGTAGTTTACTATGTGTAAACGGTCATTTACACTTTCTAGTGGTGTTGAATTAAATTCAATGTTTCTACAGAAAAATACAACTTTTTATTGCAAACAAGGTACAGGTTAATTAACATAGATATTGTTAATTAACATAGATATTATTACATGCATGTGATATATCCAGATCAACCACATCCTTCTTTTCCTTAATTTATTATATTTTGGATGCCCATCAAGGCATTAATGGTCATTTTATGTACCTATGCTTTTATATAATATATATTTACATTATTAGGCATAAAAGTAATCTTTCTAAACATAATCTTAAAATTTATGATTATCTTATCTAAAATATGAAATTATGAGGGTTTTCACTTTAAACACATAATTTATATAAATTATAAAGTATTGTCACATTACTTTTATTTCTTTTTATGTTTCCATTTCTTTTATATAAAATGATAGGATTTAATAATATTTCGTGAGGTGTGAAATACCAACCAAAGTTCAAGTGTGCCTTCAATAGGAAATTTTATTTTTCTATTATTTGAATGCTATAAATTTTAACATCACCTCCGTTGCATGAATGTTTTGACATATACAATGATGATTTACAACTATAAATAAGAAAAAAAAAAATATAGCCCCGTCTGCTTCCCTGCCGCGAAGCGCGGTGACAATCTAGCTAAATACTAATTAATAAATTTATCATTACTTTTAATAATATCTATAGTAAATAGTTAATAATTATTTATTAAATAACTATAATATAAATTATTAAATTTGCAATCATCATTTTATTAGATATAAAATTTAGAAATAGAACAACTTTTTAATGATTTGAACAACATTACTCCTAAATAGACGATAGATTCCAATAAAAACATATTACAATCCTAAACTGATACTAAAGCACACTTAATATTAATCGAACACCATTCGTTTAATCAAACAACTAACTGTGTTTCACCGATGAGCCTTACTATGGAGGTCATTCTTTATTTTCTTACCAACCACACAATAAAAACAAGGGTTCATTAAGTTTACTTAAAAATAGAATATATCTTTAGTTAAAAAAACATAGGACGAACGGTTTATGAAATTTACTCAAAACTTAATAAAAAGAACTAGCCGTATGCGCTCCTCTTTGTTAATCATTATTATATCTAAAATTAAAAAAAACAAAGTTCAAGGTAGTAATATTTAACTACATTGAAATATATCATAAAAATAGGCAAATTGAATTTTAATAATCTAAACTATTAGTCATTGGCCGATAATAATCCATACTATTAATTTGGCCGTTAATAATCTCAACTTGTATGTTTATTACCAACAAAATCTCATTAACATAATTAATAAATATTTGTGCTGATTTGCACTCGATTTCGTTCATAATAATGATTATAAACAAAATAAAAAGACATAGAGCCAATAATAGATACAAATTAAATGTGAATGTATTATAATTTTACTATTGGGATTATCATTGGTAACAAAAATTAAAGTTATGATTATTACCGGTAGAAATAAAAGTATGGATTATTACCCGTATAATTAAAAGTATGGATTATTACCGACCAATTAACATTAGTTTGGATTAGTAAAATCTAATTTGCCTAAAAATATTAAAGGTGTGGTATATACGGTTAAGTGTCTAAGTATTCAAAATAACTAAACACTATTTACATAATTTATATTTATCTGTAAAACATGGATGAATATAATTAAATAAAGTATACTATGTTATATGAAAAAAAAATTATATGTAAATGCATAATTGTAAAAATACATAATTTAAGTAAAAAATAAAAAAGTTACAGAAATCCATCATTTATTTTGAAATTACATAAATAGTCTTTTAGATATAGAAAGACCAAATTATTGTCTCCGTAGTTATTAAACATGGGAGGAGAATCATAGATAAAGTCGTCATTAGAAGGACACTCCACAGACCTTGGATAACTCATCCCCAACGAATGCTTCCAATTCTGTTTCCTTCCATGTTGACGATGTCTTAAGATCTTAGACCCGTTGGAGTCGTCGGATCTCATGTTGTAACTCGAGGCCACGGACTCGCAATTGGAGTCATTAGATTTTAAAATCTTGGGGTCAGTATTCCCGATCTTGTTTCCTTATTTGTTGAATTGGATTTACAGTCATTATTGAATCGATCTCCACAAAGAGCTATTAGATTAATGGTAGCTTTGATATCAAATAATACAGTTAAAAATGCGATCAAATGAATCAAATGCAATCGATAATCATATCTTCAAAAACCTAGTGGTTTAAGAACATATAGTTCGTATAATAAAAATATAATTAACAAATCTAAGTTCTTCGAAACAACCGAACATATTTAAAGTCAACGTCTGAATTACTAGGAATAAAATAAACAATTTTAAAAAGAATTAATAAAAAATAAACTACTAGATAAAGGGTAAACAGAGTCGTTTGGCACCTTGAAGTCGACTCATGGTGCAAAGCGAGTTCGATCCCTATCTTATTATTATTATACGTAATTATAAGAAAGGGGAAACGAATCTCCTCAGTTTACACAGAAAACCTAATTCACCTATAAACATAAAAGATAAATCTTAATACTTCCTAATTTAAGGGACAGAGTGAGGTTCGACGTGGTTGACTGCACAACAACCGTTGTTTTGCTAGCTTCTCATTTCGACGAGAGGCCTACGAAAAGTCGTCACGGTCTCAGAAGGTTCAGGCGAGGGATTGGAGGGGGGACCCCAGCCAGGTTCAATTTTAGTAGGACTAGCCTTTCTTTCCTTATTTATAGAGAAATGTCATTTGCTCATTTTCAACTAGATCAACGATTAGAAGATCGGATATGTCCCATCGCCTTAGTCGAATTATTATTGAGATAAGAAAGCTTGACTCGCTTATCAAAGCTTGGAAAGAGACTATGCACTTAAAAGCCCTACTCCATTGTGGTTGCTAACCTTCATAACAGTAGATTCGGCCAGCAGAGGGCTCTACGCAGAGATTGATGTTGCGAAAACCATCAAAGTAGATGGTCAACTTCTAGCTCCTACATCACACACACACATATATATACACACACACACACACACACACACACACACATATATATATATATGTGTGTGTGTGTGTGTGTGTGTGTGTGTGCGCGCGTATATATATATATATGTGTGTGTGTGTGTGTGTGTGATAGGATTATCTTAACAAACACATTTTTTGTGAAAACTATAGAAACCAATACACAATTTACATCACATGCAAGTCACATGCAATTTTCACCTTATTTTAAAACGTTCATAGTTTTTTTCACGATATTATTTTTTCAAAAAATTTTCACCATTAATTTTATTAAATTTTATCTTTCCAACGCATATCATATTGAGATACCTTTTTTTTAAAAAATCATCCATCGGTTATTTACACATGTGTAAATCCAATATTACGCATGTGTAAAACGAATTTCGTAAAAAAACGAGGTTTTTTATTTTTTTGTAAAAGAGGGAAACGAGAAAAAATTTTGTGTTTTTACTTCTTTTATTTTTATGTTACTTTTTATTTTATAATTTTTTTATATTTTATTAATTACTATTTTACCATTAAAGACTAGTGATTCACATTGTCTGCTAGCGTTCTTACAAAGAAAAGAGTTATCATTTGATTCATTCCCTATACACACATGTATACATGGAAGGTTATTAATAATCGAATAAAGTTTATTTTACGTATAAAGTATACAAAATAATGAGATGCATTATCACAAAAATAATAGTATATCCTTACTATTATATAATGGAAAACTATAGGGAAAAATTAGAACTTCAAACTTTTTTTGTAAGATGAGCCCCTTCACATTCATCCCTCGCCCTCAGCTCGTCATGCGTTAGGCCTCACTGAACACCGCCATTGAAGCCTGTGTTCGTTACCATTGAAAACCCGTCGCTCCCTTCCTCCTCAATTCAATTGTTGGCTGCATGACATTCATTTAATTGCTAGCTTTCAGTGGTATCATTTACTCTTAAAATCAACACCCAACTCCTTTCCAATCCCCACCACATATATGTACAACTAGGGAGGCAGATTAAGATGACCCTCATCCCACTACACGTCGCCTTCATCATATCAAGTAAGATCCCTAATAGTATGAGCTCATTTGATGTCATAATTTATTATAAGGATTACAATTAGAGGATGATGCAACCAAAGAACAACTTAAAGAGATCTTAGCATGCACATGTGAAGTACTAGGAAAGTCCTTCAAAATATTTGATATATCTCAGTGAATTATGCTAAGTATCGAATCTTGTGAAGCCAAAAGACCAATTTTCTGAAGCCAAAGATGAAGTCTTTCATAGCTTCAAAGAAAAAGTGTTTCAAAACCAAAGACTGGTTTCTTCTGAAGATGGAGAAGGCATGTCTTCTCTAACATACTTTTGACAAAAGTTGAATCACCTTTCTACTGCTATCTCTTAAGACTCATCAACTAGCATGAGTTGGTGCAAAGTTCATGCTTTTATCAACTGTAGGTTAAGGTGTTGAGTCTGTAACTTTCCAACTATGTACTTTTATCCTTTTTTATAATAGATAAGGATGTGAGCCATGATATGTCATAGTCACTAGTCAAAAGGCAATCTGCCTTTTGACTCTAAATTGATCTTATTATGTAGATAGTATTTCCAACTGGCCTTTAAAGTACAGCCAGCTATAGGATGTAGTATAAAGTGTCTCAAGTACTTGTAATATTTAGGTAAGCTTTGTAACACTAGTAAGAACTTGAGAGCAATATACATCATTCTTGAAAACCATATTTGAGTATTCTTGTTATTGTTCTTTTACTTGTGTTCATTTTTTCATCCTAACTGGTTCCCTATTAGATCTACTAAGTGTTCTAAGTCTCTCCACCTTCTAAAACTATTGCATTGACCCCCTTCACTGGTCCTGCAATTGGTATCAGAGCATTTCAGGCTCTTGATTGTAAGATCTCACCATATTAGATCTCTTTAGTTTCATAAAACACTTATCAACTCAAATGGCAGATATCTTAAAGGCTGATATGGAAACCAGTACTATGACTAAATCTCCACTGATCACTCCTGATGAATTTGATACGTGGTGCCAACGTATGAAAGGGGTCATCAAGTCTCAAGACAGCAAGATATGGAGATCTGTCATAGATGGACCTCACATCCCAAGACCACTTCAGCCATAGCTAGAGGTGGGATGATACCAAAGGAAGTGGCTAATTATTCTAAAGAAGATTAGAAGAAAATTGATATAGATCAAAAGGCCATGATCGCTTTTCAAACTACTCTTCCAAACTCTATATAAAGAGGCTTCAAGAAGTGCAAAACTGCTAAGCAACTCTAGGATGCATTGGAGCTCATGTATGAGGGGTATGAGGAAGCCAAAGAAAACAAGAAAGACCTCATGAAGTAGGAGTTTGAGAAATTCACTTACAAGACAGGTGAAACTATGACTCAACAATACTCGGTTTTGTTGAGATTGTGGACACTCTAATGGATGTTAGAGTAAAACTTGAGAATAGGGACATTATGAGGAAGTTCATGTTCTCTCTTTTCAGACAATGGACTAACTATTGTGTGGCCATTAAGAAAACTGAAAACCTCATTATCCTTACTCTCACAGAGCTATATGGTATCCTTAGTGGCTACCAGATGGAGATGAACATGCAAAATCCATCAAGCATCTCTTCTAATAATCAGCAGAGTTTAGCCCTTCACGTGGTTGAAAGGGATGGTAAATAACCATAAAATCATCTTATATGATACCCTGACAACTCACAAAATGGTCCTTTCATCACCTTCCCTAAGACACCAAGGGAGAGCTACATCCAAGGAAGCCCATTCTAAAAGACAAGCTCTACTCAAGCCTTTATGTCTTCTGATGAAAGTTGTGGCAACTTTCTCTTCACTCTTGAAAACTTGGATTGTATCCATCCAGATGATCTGGAGTACATGGAGATAGTCCATCAAATGGCTATTCTCACTCACAGAACTAAGAAGTTCTACAAGAGGACAGGAAGAAAGTTTCCCAGCAATATATCAGTGGAAAGTTTAGACTGGATAAAATCAAGGTGAAGTGTTATAACTATAACCAAATGGGACACTTTTCTAGAGAATGCAATGCACCAAGGACGAATGGTGTCCAAGCATAACCCAGACCAAACTACAGTACTGAGGGTGTTCCCAGACCTGAGAAGCCTAGCCAACAAAAACAACATGTTGTTGAAGAGGGAGGCTTTGACTGGAGCTTCTAGGTATAAGATGTTTCCCCCAACCAAGCACTGATGTCTGACCATGAAGAAGTCAAAATATTAGAACATCTTTGTACTCTTGAATGCATTACTAAAGTAACTATGTATGGTCCTATAACTTGGAAGTGAGATCCGACCTTGAAACCTTGAATATTTTAAAAGCTGACTTTAAAAGAACTGAAAATGATTATAAACTTACAGTAGAAGATTTAGAGTAAACTATTTTAACTCTTAAGCATGAGTACACAAATTACAAGACTCAAATAAAGGATCACATTACCAAGTTGGTTGAATGCCAGACTGAGCTTGTGATCAGCAAAGCTAAGGCAGAAAAATATGTTCTTGAAGAGAAGACTATCAAGAACATCATATCTTCATATATGAATGCAAAGATTTTTTATCAGAACAGGCAAGGATTGGGTTCAAGTAAGATAGCTCCTCCACACATATTATTATCTGTGATGTGTGAAAATATATCTTTAATTATAAAACCAAGTTTTAATTATTTAAAACGACTCACTAGTTAAACCACACAATAACGGCAAGTGTACCGATCGTATGTAGTAAAATAAGCAAACCGAGTATCGAACCACAGACACGAATATGGAAATGGCGGCCCTTGTTACCAGACTTTCGTCGACTCCTAACCGATGAATTGTGGCAATTAAATACTAACTAACTGAATAAAACAAGTGACCAACAACGATGTAAAACTAAAGATAGAGTAAACATGCAAATAATATCAAATAATAACTAAACACAAAAAAAATAAGATGCAAGTACTAAAACTATAAGCAAATATCAAATATAAGGAAAATACTACCTAGACTTGGAATCGGGTTGACTAGTTTGACTAAACTCGGTTAGACTGACTGATCAACTCTAGAATCTTAAATGGACACCCAAAACACACCAGATTTCCTCTCGGACTCACTGATACATCCCAAATGTCCTAAAAGTCAATTAAATCTCTAGATAGGTCGTTTTTCACCTCTCGGTCTCAAAACCTCCTAAAACTCTACGTACTCAAATGAAGTCTCACCTCTCAGTCTCAACTAAATCTATGCGAAAAGGTCACCCTAAGCAACTCTAGACACACGGAGTAAACTAATGCTAATGTTTAACGACTTACATTGACAAGGAAAGTTATTGGTTTTAGGACCAGTCACTCTCGCACACTCATTACCCAAACTGTTAACTCCCAAGACCAACAAATCATCTATCTCCTCTCGGACTCAAGACGAGCAAATCTCTGGAATTTGAATTAAAACGCAATTGCTCCTACGGGTGATCAATCAGTCTATACCAAAACACAAAGTAGTGATCCTAACATGCAATCCTAGTTCATAACACAAAAGCAATTCACCAAAACCGCAAGAGAAGCAATAAATATGACAAACTCAGATTCAAACAGAAATTATATGCATCAATAACCATTAAAGCATCAACCTTTTTACACTAGAATTCGTCTAACAAGTCAAAATGAACCGAAAAACGTCAAACCAAGTCAACCGTCAACCAAATCTAGATAGATTTAAGTTCTAGCCACTAAACATAATCATAACAGGTACAAATCCAATATTTATGTGTATTAAAACTGAAACAAAGTCTAAAAAACTAAGAACGAGAAGAACCGGATGAAGAACGTGTATAAACTTGATCAAAACACGAATTAAACTTCAATCCAAACCTTCCAAATGATCTCCAATGCTCCAAAACGAACCAAAAACGTCTCTAGTACTCAAATACCGCCGTCACCAGTCTCCTTAGTCGAAAGAACGAGTAAAGCATATAAACCCGTAGGTTTTTCATGCAGATACGTTGCCTGCGGACCTCAGGGTCAAGTTCCTGCGGACCGCAGGCAAAATGGTAATTATGTGCATATAAAGCCTGCCCTGCGGACCGCAGGGAAATGTGCCTGCGGACCGCAGGGAACCTCCTGTTCAGCTTCATCTTTCGTTTTGCTCCGTTTAAGCTCCAAACTCCGTCTTTTCCGCTCGTTTCTTCCACGTAAGCTTCCAATAACCTGAAATATACTAAACACGCAAAAAGTAACCATAATCTAATAAAATTAAAGTAAAACTAACTAAAAACTAAATAAAACAATCGAGAAATAAGATGTGTTTTCAACACATCAATCTGTAAGACCTCCAAGGTGTAAAACCTATCAAGATAAGTTGCCTCTAATAGACCCTATTCAAGAAAAGGATGAAGATGAAGAGGAGATAGTGAAGGATGGATCTAAAATGAGTGAAGAGGATCATCCTAAGAAGGGTCACTATTCTTCTGAGGAGAGGAAAGAACCAAAGATGACCAAGTCTGCAATAAAGAACTTGATCGGGTTAACCAAAAGAAAATCAAAGAAAGCCCAAGAGATCAAGACCACTTTCAACTTCAAGCAAAAATAAGTATTCATCTCTGTTGGATTTAAAGTGGTGAAATGAAAACTCAACCATGGATTCTAGTACAAGGAGTCCTAGTTCATGTTCAAATCATCTTGCTCAAGAGAGGAAAGCTGATCAAATGTGCACCACTGTTACGTAGCCTGAACTATCCAGTTACAAGAGCAAGGCTCACACTAAGAAGCCTGTTTCATCATCTATGAAGATGAAGATAGAAGTGGAAAGTGATCAAGCTCAGCCTTGTACATAGAAGAAGACTCTAAGAAGGAAGTCAACTGAATGCATCATGTGTGGTAGTACTTCTCATTTTGATAAGGATTGCATATACAATCCCAAAAGCACTATTCATATGACTAAGAAGAAAAACTCTAAGAAGAAGAAGAAGAAGAAGATAACTACGGAAGGAAAATATCTTCTTTCTGGAAGCTCCAAAGTGAAGAAAAAGATAAGTGAAAACTTACCTTCGAATGAAAAACTGGTCTCTGAAGAAAAGAATGCTTCCGAGGTACTGAAGTCTATTGTAGTGGATGCAAAATCTTCCGAAGGCCCAGTCTCCAAAACATCCAAAGTCATCAAAACTTCCAAAGTATTGAAGGTCAAGTCTAGTCTTCCAAAGATGGTGTGGAAGATGAAGGAAGGCCATGTGACTGAAATTTTTTCATCAACAATAGAAAATGATCTTTAGAGCTTGCATATAGGATCAATTACTATTGCATTATCTTTAGTTCACTTTGACAAGCCCAAGACCAACAAGGCTTGGGTTTCCATATATAACTAACCATCTCTTTCTGTGCGGGAACAAAGACCGAAGGAAATGTATGGATCATTGATAGTGGTTGTTCTAAGCACATGACATGCAATGACTCTTTGCTTCAAAAATTTGAGAAAATTTATGTAGGACCAGTTGCTTTTGGAGGAGATTCAGGTGGTTACATCACTGGAAAGGGAAAGCTCACAAATGGAAAGCTCACAAATAGTAAGCTCAACATTGAGAAGGTAAACTTTGTTAAGGAGCTTCGGTATAATCTTCCGAGTGTATCCAAATTTTGTGATCAGATACATAACATGCATTTTACTGAGCATGATGCATTGTTCTCAAGCCCGGGATGGTCATTCCTCAAGAGCATATCCTACTCAGAGCCTCCCTGGAAAGGGAACATGTACAAGATGGGCTTGCTGGAAACATTTCCTTCATGAGAAGTTTCTTTCTTTTATCTAAGAATGATTTGGTAACTGGAATGCCAAACAAAGAGTTTACAAGTGATGACTATTATGTTGCATCCCTAAAAGGGAAGCAGTACAAAGTGTCTCATAAGCCAAATGAAAGAAACTCAATCACTACTCCCCTACACTTATTACATATGGATCCCTTTGACCCCACTAGTGTAATGAGTCTAGGAAGGACCTCTTATTGTTTGGTGATCAAAAATGATTTAACAAGATACACTTGGGTCTTCTTCCTTAGAACTAAGGATGAGACCCTGAGATTTGAGGAACTTTATTCTGAAAATTGAGATTCAATATGATCATAAGGTTAAAATCATAACATGTGATCTAGGAACTAAATTCAAGAACTAAATCCTTGATGTATTTTATGATGAGAAAGGTATTACAAGACAATATAGTGCTCCCAGGACTTCTCAGCAAAACGGTGTTGCTGAGAGGAGAAATAAGACACTTATTCAAGCCGTAAGAACTATGCTATCTAACTCTAATTTATCCATCACCTTCCAGGGGTAGAGGCAGTTAACAGTGTCTGTTATGTGTAGAATAGAGTTTTAGTAGTTAAGACTTATGGTAAGACACCTTATGAGCTGTGGCATAAAAGGAGATCTTTCATTGGTTTGCTCGGATCATTTGGATGTCCTTGCGCCATCTTGAATACTAGAGATCAGATAGCCAAATTTACTGAGAAATCAATTGATGAACACTTTATTGGATACTCTTCCCAAGCTAAGGTTATAGAGTATACAATCTCAGAACTATAGTAGTTGAGGAGTCAGTCAATATGACCTTCAATGAGCTCACTCCTAGTGTGAAAGGTTATAGCCCGAATTGGCTGGTTGGTCTTGATTTAGTTACCAATTGTTTTAACAAATCTTGTGAAGATGTTTCGGGATCTATATGTAGCTTATCAGTAGGAGATCCCAATCCAAGATTTGAGCTCAACTGAGAATTTCATCTGAGGTGCCTACAAATTCTTCAGCTAACAATAATGACAAACTCTTCAACTGACACATCTGAGGTGCTTACAAATTCCAGCACAGAACTCAAATGAAGGAGTTTCTAATGTAGGAGGAGATGGTGGTGGTGATATTGATCAAAAATTTCTTGATACTGATAACCACTCCATAGAAGACAACATCAATGACGTCATACCCTCAATGAATAAAGTTTCTCTTGATAAGTGTGATAATGTGGTGGGTGATACTCAATCATTAGATCTGAATTTCACCAATTTAGATCTCTCCAACCAACTTGCTGTGACTCCTTAACTGAGAACCCACAAGTCCTATCCCATCATAAATATCATTGGAGATTTAGGAAAGGGGTGAGAACAAGAGTACAAACCCATGACAAAAATGTTTGTCTTCACTCTTGTTTCTTGTCCCAAATTGAGCCTAAGAAGATTGATGAGGCTCTGAACGATGGAAGTTAAAGTAATACAGGAGGAGTTGCTTCAATTCAAAAGGTTTCTAAACTATGTCCTTTTCTCAAGGGAAGATCACAATAGGTACCAAGTGAGTTTTTAGGAACAAAAAAGATGATAGATGACTTGTCATCATGAACAAGGCAAGACTAGTTATTCAAGGATGCACACAAGAAGAGGAGATTGACTACAGAGATGATTTTGCTCTTGTAGCAAGACTTAAAGTTGTTAATATATTCCTTGCTTTTGATACATCTAAAGATTTCAAGGTCTACTAACTTTATGTCATTTGTGCTTTCTTATATGGGGTGATTTATGAGGAAGTGTATGTCAAACAGTCATCTAGCTTTGCAGACCCAGATCATCCTGATTATGTTTGCAAGCTTGACAAAGCTCTCTATGGACTTCATCAAGCTCTAAGAAAGTGGTATAAGACACTATCTCAGTACCTTGTTCAGCATGGATACAAGAGGGATACTATTGATGGATTCATTAAAGGAACAAGGAATCAATTGATGTTAGTTCGAGTTTATGTAGATGACATTATCTTTGGTTCAACTAATCCAAGGCTATGTAAATACTTTTAGAAGCTGATGAAGAATAGATTTGAAATGAGGGCTATGGGGAACTCAATTTCTTTCTAGAAATTCAAATGAGGTAGGTTATCAATGACATCTTCATAAACCAATCAAAGTATGTACAAGACATACTCACCAAATTTCATCTGACTGAGTGTAAGGTTGCAAACATACCCATAGCCAGAAACCACTCCCTAAAACCTGATCTTGAGGGGGAGTGTGTTGATGAATATCACTACAGGGCTATGACTAGGTCTTTTATGTACCTCACAGCTAGCAGGCCTCATATCTTGTTTGTTACATGTATTTATGCAAGATATCAAGCCAACCCCAGGATGTCACATCTGGTTACTGTCAAGAGAATTCTTATATATCTCAAAGGGGTTCCCAAGCAAGGCCTTTGGTATCCTAAGAATTCTGACTTCAATCTGTATGCTTATAAAATAGTGACTACGGTGGCTGCAACATGACTTTAAATTCTACATCTGGAGGATGTCAATTCCTTGATGGAAGGATAGTCTCGTGGCAATGCAAGAAACAATCCTGTGTGTATACATTAACTACTGAATCTAAATACATTACTACCGGAAGCTGTTATGCTCAAGTGCTTTAGATTCAGAATCAAATGTTGTACTATGGATTCAACTTCAAATAGACTCCCATCCATATTGACAACAATAGAGCTATCTCTATTACAGAGAACCCTGTGCAGCACTTAAAGACAAAACACATCAACAACAGGTATCATTTGATTAGAGATAATTTTGAAAAATGATTGATAAAACTAGTCAAAGTTAACATAAATAAACAATATGCTAATCTATTCACAAAAAGTTTTGATGAACAAATATTTAAGTATCTTATATCAGCTATTTGAATGATTAACTTTGAGTTGAATTCCTTAAACTAAACTCAAGATTATTCTTAATATGTGTGTCTTAAGTTGTCTATATCATCACCTATATAAGCCCAGTTTACTTTGAAAGAAATTGTTTAAAATTTATATTCCTTAGAATTTTAAAAATTTAAGATATATTTTCTCTCAGAAGACATTAAATTAACTTTGAAAGAACATTATGTCTTCAAATCTAATAACTACTTCTAAAACATTTACCTTCGGATGAAATTCTGATATATCTTCCTTTACTTTTAAGCTACTCAGAATGGCCAAACCTAATCACAGAAATCAACCCGGTTTTTCCATGCATTTACATAGGCAACACAACCAAGTTACTCTGTTATCATCTGAGAAAGATCCTGGTTTCTCATATGTTTGCTGCTTCTTATCTCAATCAAACTACCTCACTGCACTCATAATCAACCCTCCCTCGTATGAAGATCAACTGTTAGAGTTCTGGAGGACCTGCCAAGAGGTCATCTTGAACGGTGATAAGGAATTGTCTACCACAGTGCAGACAAGACAATTTTCATCACTCAAGCCATCATCAACTCTCATCTGAGGCTGGATGATGAAGAAGGAGAATTGTCTTTCCCCATGGATGGATGATGAAGAAGGAAAATTGTCTTTCCCCAAATCTACTGTAAATAACTCATTCTGGCATATGAGCTATGAAGGGGACTACTCAGTACGACCCTTTAAAAGGGTAAGGTTTCCTCTAATAGAAGTACCTCCTCCATGTGGTCATTCATTCTCTAACCAATAAACATGGAGGTTGGGACCAAATTCCTGAGGACCTATCCTACATAGTCCATGGGATGGCTCAAGGGGCCAAGTTCAGGTACTATCAGTTTGTTTATAAAAACTTGCTTGCTAATTTGGACTCCTTAGAGTATTACATGTTCCCTGGATATGTTCAACACATTCTTAACTATGAAATGGCAACATAGTTAAAGGATACATGTAACACTCCTAAACTGGGACAGATGAAACCCGACATCTTCAAGACAATGAGAAAATCCACTATTGATTCCTCAAGGTAGAAACAGTCCTGGTCCCAAAAATGTTAGAGCTCATTGCTAAAGGTGAAAACTTGACAACACAAGCCAATGTTGAACCCACACCTTCTACATCTGCACCATACACTCACCCATGCAGGAAGAAGTGGACACTAGAGATCTCACTTCTCTAAAGGAGCAGACCACTCCTATCATTTCTTTGATCAGTGCTAAGGTTCCTCATGCTTAGCCTGATGAGCTACTATACCATCCTTAGGCCTTCATTCTGAGTCTCAAAACTCTAGTAATCAACCTTCAGGGGAAAGCTACCATTCCCAGCCTTTAGATCTCAACCAACCAATCCAAAACCTTTAATTCTATGATGATGAAGATATCGGCTTCAGTGAGTACCATGAGTCTCTCTTCTCCACCCTTCTCAAGGAGAGATGAGTGCTCCTAAATCACCCATATCCAGCCCACATCATCCAACCCAAACTGAGGTGGACCTCCCTAAACCTGTTTAGCAAGTCCGTATGGAAGAGGCTCTCACTTTTATGAATGATTACATCATTAAGACCTCAACCATGACAACTCAGCTCATTGACACTTCTCTTGAAGTTGTCATGGTGCAGGAAAAATCCAGCAGCCAAAAACTCCATGTTGTTAAGAAGGAAGAAGACCTTGGTCTTAGTCTCTCATACCCTCATGATTCTTCTGCTAAAGATGAGGGGAGTCTGCAACTAAAGGTGTAAAAACTGTCAAGAACATGCACATATTTACTTTCAAAGGTGGGTCACCTGGAATCTCAGGTTGCTACCTTACAAAGAAGGGTGAATGACCAGCAACTTGAGATCACCGATCTCAAGGGCAAGTAAGATGAGAGACCCATCAAGAGAACTCAACCTGGCCCATAAGAACTTGTGGATATGGTGGACCTAACCCTTAGCTTCCCTGTGCAAGAGGGTGATGCTACCAAAAAGGGGGGAAAAGTCCTACCTGCAATCACAGAACCTGGGAGTTCCTCCCAGAGTATGGACATGGAAGACTCACCACCCTCATTTGCAGTTTCCATACTCAACAACCTCTTCAGGTCCACATTGATGTGCACTCACTTATTCAAAGCTTATTTGAGGAGGGTATACCAAGGGCAATGTCTACTCTATCTCACCCTACTAAAAATCCAATTATGGGATGGATTTATGATGCTGAAAGGAGCTGGTAATCTCTAGGTCTCGAGGATAACAATAAATCTTCAACTTCTATAACCTGAGATACTATGAGAGCACCTATCTAGTTGACCTCCTAATTTCCAACCTAAGTCAAAGCAGGCAAGCTGGAATGTTAACTGATAAGATTCAAGACAGGGTGCTTGAAGAGTTCAAGAGGAGAACCAAGCTATATAGACAAAGACTTGCAGGCAAGATTGTTGGTCAACTGGATGTTGAGGTGGACCCTAACATTAGGTTTCAAGGGGAAACCTTGGCTGATGGACTAGTAGTTGAGCCTGTGAACCTTAAGGCTAGAACTGCTTTAACACCTATTACCCTCAGTGAGGCAACAACTGGTGAAGGTGTCTCACATCCTCTCTCTATCCAGAGCTCAAGTACAGCACCAAGCAATGAAGGGCAAAGCTCTCTCCACCCTAAGTCACACAGGCCTGTGAGTGACAAAGGGAAGAGAAAGTTGACCTCTGAGGAGATTCAGGAGGATATGAGAGAGAGAAAGAGGAAGATAATCGGAGATAGTTCAAATGAGACCTCTGGCTTCATGGAAGCTGCAATCAGGGCTACCCCCAAGCCAAACACTCAAGATGATGAGTTGAGGGCAGCCAGATTGAACTAGCTCTACGCCTTTTCATGATAGTTTTGTTTTTGAGTTATGTTTACTCTAGTTGAATTAGAAGAATTGATTTTAGCATCAGATTCCATCTTTATTACTTTATTAATCCCATGTGTTTAGGATTTTGTTTTGAAATTCTAAATACTGGTTGATATGTGTTGGACCAAAAGAACCAATGAGCCAAGATCAGGAAAACCTCTAAGTCCCACATGACATCACAACAACTGCTGAAGGCTTCATCAGTAGTTTCACAAATGCTGAAGACTCAACAGGTGAAGACCAAAGATCTGAAGAACAACAGCTGAAGATCCCAAGTACTGAAGATAAGTACTGAAGTCTGAAGTATTGATGAATACAAGTACTGAAGACTTCATGTACTGAAGACAAGTGCTGAAGATCAACAACTGAAGAACTGAAGAGCTGATGATCAACAGCTGATGCATAAAGTCTGAAGACAAAGACTGAAGACATCAGCTGATGACAACTACTGAAGTCATCAGCTGATGAAACATCTGAAGACCAAAGTCTGAAGACCAAAGTGCTGAAGCTTCAGAGTTTGTCACAACAGCTGAAGAAGTTGTCTTCAGTTGTTGTGATGGTTTTTACTTTTCAGTTGTTTTGTATTTTTCCTTTTCAGTAGCTTGTACAACAGCTGAAGAGCTTATTCTTCAGCTGTTATAGTTCAGTAGTTGTAAATGACTGAAGAGTTTGATCTTCAGTATCCTTCAGTAGTTTCTTTTCCTTTCAGTAGTTTGTAATAAGTTAGAACACTTAGCATTTTATAAGAAGATGTCAGTTGTTTGACATCTTCAGTAGTTTAGTGTTCTATCAGTAGTTTGTTAATAACCGTTTGATGTCACTGTCAAGTGACATCAGCCTACGTCATTTCTGCCTATAAAAGGTAGATGACCTAATTGTATTCTGGTGCCGAAACGTGTGAGCAATAGAAAATACCTTTTGGTAGAATTATTCTCTCTTTATATATTTGTACTGTTACATGCAAAATTCTTTATGTTCTTGTTGTAATTGCTAATTCTCGTGCTAAATCCGCTGCGAATACAACCTAATTGATCAAACTAGAGGCTGAGATCCTGTCAAATGGTATCAGAGCTGGTTGATCATTAATCGATTTCATCATTGATCATTGAAACTGCTCTTTTGATCTCTACGTTTGATCGAATTAGCAATTTGCAAGAATTAGCTATAGAGATTGAGATTCTGCTGTTTCGGGCCATTAAACTTGAGGTTCTCTGTGGTTTTGAGCTACATTTGTTTTGTTAAACTTGATTTTGACTGAAAACTAAGATGGCGACACCAACGAACGATCCTCACAATACTGGTTCCTCAACCAAGCCTCCGATGCTTGTGAGGAATGAGTATAACATATGGCAACGTCGTATGCTTCACCACTTGTCTGTCAACAGTGCTGGTTGTTAGAAGTCAGTGGTGCATGGACCATACCAGCCTATGGTGAGCGTCCCTGAATCAAATGAACAGGTTCCGAAGAAACCTGATCAGTATTTGGACGAAGATCTTAAGCTGTTCGAGATTGATGCTAAATTCCATGGAATTTTAGCTATGGCAATTCCAAATGAGATCTATTCAGGGCTTTTGCATCATGAAACTGCTCATGATCTCTGGGTTGCTCTGAAGGAACAATTCGGAGGAACCAATGAGGTCTTAGCAAACACAAGGGAAATCCTCACCCAACAATATGAGACATTCTCTCATAGGAAGGGTGAGACTCTGACTCAACAGTATGAGCGGTTCTCATGTTTGATCTCTGAGCTGAAGATGGTCAAACAAGAGTACTCTAATAGCCAGATGAACAACAGATTCCTCAGATCACTGCCTGAGAGATGGGACACTTATACCATTGTCCTACGCTCCAGTGAAATCTGGATACTCTATCTCTCACCCAACTTCATGGGAAACTGCTCACATTTGAGAGAGAGATAGAGCAAAAGAGGAAGTTGTCCATCTCTGGCAAGCTCACTGATGACTTTGTCACTGGCAATGCTGCCTTGATAGGTCAGGAGTCGGAATATGCTGCATCAGAGAGTTCTTATGATGAGCATATTGATTTCTCTACCAACTCTGAACATGCTTTTGTTGGTGTTAATAGTAGTTCAGGAGGTAGCAATGATAATCTGTGCTTTCTGATGGAGGACTTGAAGGGCATTCCAGATGATGATCTGGAAGAGATGGATATTTTGAGTCAAATGGCAATGATAAATATCAGATCTCAAAAGTTCTACAAGAGAACTGGCAGGAAATTTCCTGGTCTCTCTGGCAAAACCAAAGTTGGTTTTGACAAGAGCAAGTTGAGGTGTAACAAGTGCCAGAGGCTTGGACACTTTACTAGAGAGTGTAGATCATCTGGATCTAACTCCTCTGCACCCTTTGTGACCTTTCCAAGCAATAGCTCACAGCACAGAGGGCAACATTCCTCCAGTTCTGCCCATCCATCACCAGCACAGGCATCACCTGCTTACTTTGTGCCTCAGGGTCATATGCCATACCCATACCCCTGCTACTATATGCCTCAGCCCAGTCAAGCTCAAGCACCTTCTGCTCAGCCACCACATGCTCTCCCTGAGCCTCAATCTTCCCAATCTCATCATCAAACCCAACCTCAACAACACAGCTTCTTCACCCCAGGAGTTGTTGACTGGAGTAGTTTGCCAGATGATTTATCTGGTCAGGAACAACTATTCCAAGGTGCTGGTCAACATGGTGGTGATAATCCATTTGGGAATCTTGCTCTAATGGCCTTTGAGTCTGCTGATGGGTCATCATCCAATGCTTCATCACAGGTATCTTCTGAGGCTAAAGCCAAGCTTTGTTCTGATTCATGCATAGCAGCATTTGCTTCTATTAGAGAAGCAAATGTAGCTTTAATTGATAAAAACCTTGAGCTAGAGCAAACCATTTCCAAAAAGAAAGTTGAATTTGAGGCTGCTCTTAATGATAAAAATGATGAGATTTATAAGCTTAAATGCCAAATAAAAGATGATAAGGCTAGGGAAGATGTACTTCTAGAGAAGTACAGAGGCCTCAAGGAAACTCTTGCAACCACCCAAGTAGAGTGTGATCGATGGGTGCAATCAGCTTCCAATGTGAAGTTTGGCATTGCACACTGCTCCTCCTACAGATTTTACTTCAAGAGCAGAAGTTGAATCTGATGGAGAGAGCAATAACCAATCCTTCTCATCATGTGACCTACTATATTCTGATACAGCATCATCAAAGGTAGAAGTCAGCATTAATTCCACTCAAAACCAATCAGCTGATGCTATAACAGCTGTTGGTTCAAATGCTGACTCTCACATGATCAAAAAGTTGATCAACTCAGGTGTTGTCTCTAGAAGTACTGAAAGTACTGGAGAGCAAGTGATAACACCTGAAGTTCAAATCTCAACTACTGCCAGCACTGAAGAGAAGAAAACTGACAGTAGAAAGGGTTTGAAGACAACTAAAGAGGATGTTAGGAAAGCAGGTACTACAAGGAAAAAAACTACTAGTACTGACAGCAAACAGCTGAAGAACAAGTCTTCAGCAGTTTCATCCTCTTCAGTTGATGGTCAACATAAGATGAAGAAGAAGCCATGTGAGATATGTGGCTTGTTCAATCATCTTACTGATGACTGCTGGTACAAAAGGGGTTCCAAACTCAAACAAAAGGGAAAATTAAAGAGCATAGGAATACAATGAAAAATGAGTTTGAGACCAAGTTTGTACTGGCAACATCAAAGCCTGAAATCCCTAAGCCCAAAGCTAAATCTAAAAAGAAGGTAGGGGTTACTCAAGCAACGACTGAGGTTGCTCAAAAGAAGATGGTGCAACACAGGAATCCATCATCAGCAAGCCCCAATGTGTCTGAAGAGCTGAAAGCTTTATCACAAAGTCAGACACAACTGGTGATGATGGTTCAGCATCTAATGGGAAGAGTCAACCATTTGGATGCTCCTGTGTTGAAACCACAGAAAAGGAAATCCAAGCCAAAGGGTTCCTCTTCTACACCATCTCCTTCACCTCAGGCTGTCACACATAACACACCTGTTAGTGTTGCACCTGTTGTTGAGAACAGACCCAAAACCAAAAAGGTTTGGGTCTCTAAAACTAACTAACTTGTGGTTATGATTGCAGGGTCCTTCAACACGCCAAAGAAGCATCTGGTATGTAGACAGTGGAGGATCCATGCATATGACAGGAAGCAGTTCTCTTCTTAATGACTACTCTCAAGGAAAGAAGGGATTTGTTTCCTTTGGCAATGATGCAAAGGGTTACATCATCGGAAAAGGCTTTGTTTCCAATGGGGAAATAAGGTTTGATGATGTTAACCATGTGGAGAATCTCAAGTACAATCTCTTGAGTGTCAGTCAAATGTGTGATAAAGGCCATGTTGCCCTTTTCACAAGCCAGAACTGTCGGATTCTGTCATCCAAAGTTCAAAATTTGATTGACAAGGTGTTGGATGAATATACTCTCCTGAAGGCCAACAGGACAGGAAGAGTATATGCCTTCGATCTTTCCAAAAAGATAGATCTAAAAGGCCATCCTTGCCTATTCTCCAAGGCCTCTCCTCAAGAGTCTACTCTATGGCATAGAAGGCTGGGGCATGTTAATTTCAAGAACATGAATCAGCTAATAAACCATGGTTTAGTAAGAGGATTGCCATTGAAGGAGTTCAAGTGTGAAGACAACTGCACTGCTTGCTTAAAGGGAAAACAACACAAAGTTTCATTCCCTTCAATAGAAGAACCAAAGTCCACTGCCTGCTTGCAGCTCCTGCACATGGATCTCTTTGGTCCTGTCAGAGTGATGAGCATGGCAAAGAAGAAATACTACCTGGTAATTGTGGATGATTACTCCAGGTTTGTATGGACTTTCTTCTTGCACTCCAAAGATGAAGCTGCCAAGGCTATTATGAACTTTGTGTTATTTGTGGAGAAGCAGTATTCCCTGCAGGTCAAGTGTGTGAGGAGTGACAATGGAACAGAGTTTAGAAACCACACACTTGATGACTTCTACCTGTCTAAGGGAATTAAAAGGCAGTTTAGTATTCCGAGAACTCCTGAACAGAATGGAGTGGTTGAGAGAAAGAACAGGACTCTCATTGAAGCTGCAAGGTCAACGCTGGCTGACTCAGGATTGCCACTGACCTTTTGGGTTGAAGCTGTCAACACAGCTTGCTATATGCAGAATAGAGCATTAGTAAATCAGAGGTTGATGAAGACTCTTTATAAAGTACTTCATCATTTGGCCCCTCTGATTTCCTTCTTTAGAGCCTTTGGGTGTCCATGTTTCATTCTCAACTCTAGCAATCCACTCCAGAAGATTGCTAGTAAGGTGGATGCAGGGTATTTTGTTGGTTATTCATCAACTTGCAAGGCATACTGAGTTTTCAACTGTAGGACAAAGATGGTTGAAGAAACTCTGCGAATCTCCAAAGGACAAGATTCCACAAAACCCTGTGGAGTTGTTTGATCTGGACATACTGTAATATGTTCCTTATCAACCTCCAACTGTTGTGCTGTCAACAGTTTTCCACCTGGTGGTACTGATGATGATGTAGTCAGTACTCACCTTTTCAGGTTTAGTGACAACCTGCCTGAGTCCACTAAACCTGATGCTCCTGTAGCTTCAGCAGCCCCATCCACAACAAATGCTGATGAGATTTCTGCATGCTCCACTTCATTTGAGCTGCCATCTCCTACATGGTTTCAAGAATCTTCATCACCATCTATTGCTGCTAAAAGTCCTACAAACACTTGCACTGATATTATAGTCTATCAAGAGCTGAAGAATCACCCCACATCTCAAATCATTGGTGATATCAATGCTGGAGTTTCAACCAGGAATCAATTGTCCAACTTCTGCTTCTATGCTCTCTTCATCAGTCAGCAAGAGCCAAAGAACTATCATGTTGCCTTAAGAGACAATGGATGGGTGGAAGCAATGCAGCTTGAGCTTCTTCAGTTCAGAAAACAGCAAGTGTGGGAGCTTGCTCCTTTACCCCAAGGTAAGTGTGCAATAGGCACCAAATGGGTATTTAGGAACAAAACAGACGAAAAGGGCCAAATAGTTAAGAACAAGGCCAGACTGGTTGTCCAGGGGTTTGCACAAGAGGAAGGCATCGATTATGATGAGACCTTTGCCCCTGTAGCCAGACTGGAGGCAATTAGATTGTTCTTAGCATATGCTGCCTTTCACAGTCTTAAGGTTTATCAAATGGATGTCAAAAGTGCTTTCTTATATGGTAAAATAAAAGAGAAAGTATATGTGTGTCAACCACCAGGCTTTAAGGACAATAAACATCCTGATTGGGTGTATAAGCTTGATAAGGCTCTTTATGGGCTGAAACAAGCACCTAGAGCCTGGTATGAGACACTATCAACTTTTCTTCTGGAGAATAAGTTCACTAGAGGCACCATTGATAAAACCTTATTCATAAAGACTGTAGGACAGCATAAGCTCCTTGTTCAAATATATGTTGATGACATCATCTTTGCATCCTCTGATCCACAGTTGTGTGATGAATTCACAAAGCTCATGAAACAAAAGTTTGAAATGAGTGCTATGGGGGAATTACAGTTCTTTCTAGGTTTGCAAATCAAACAAATGGCTGATGGAATCTTTATTCATCAGTCCAAATACACAAAAGAGTTGTTGAATAAGTTTGATTTACAAACCTGTAAGCCCTGTTCTACTCCCATGAGCAGCATCACACAACTGGATGTAGATCAGAAAGGTAAAGCGGTTGATGAAACCCTTTACAGATGTATGATTGGGTCCTTGATGTACCTTACAGCTTCTAGACCAGATATCATGTTTGCAACATGTGCCTGTGCTAGGTTTCAGGCTGCACCTAAAGAATCCCATTTGATTGCAGTCAAAAGAATCTTTAGATATCTGCTAGGTACCCAATCACTAGGTCTTTGGTATTCAACTGGGCATTCTTGTAAATTAGTTACTTTCTCTGATAGTGACTATGCAGGATGCAAAGTCACCAGAAAATCCACTTCTGGTGGTTGCCAATTCCTAGGCAATTGTTTAGTTTCTTGGCAGAGTAAGAAACAAACATCAATTGCTACATCCACTGCTGAAGCTGAGTACATTGCTGCTGCAAGTTGTACATCTCAGGTACTTTGGCTTCAGAACCAACTCTTGGATTATGGCATTACAGAGACTAAGACTCCATTACTAATGGATAGTGCTTCAGCTCTTTGTATTGTTAAAAATCCAGTCCAGCACTCTAGGACCAAACATATAGAGATCAGACATCATTTTATAAGAGATTGCTATAAAAAAGGTCTGATTGATCCCAAGTTTGTGCCTAGTGCTGATAAGCTTGCAGATATCTTTACTAAGCCTTTAGATAGTGCCACATTTCAAAATTTGGTACTAAGGCTTGGTATGCTGTAGCTAGAATAATTTGACTAATGCTGATGCTCTCAGTTCACAAGTACTGATGGGCATTGGTATGCAAAGGTCAAATATAAGTACTGATGAGTAATTTAGTCTTCAGCATTTTCACAACTACTGAAGGCTAAAATGCTTCAAAGTACTGAAGTACATTATTTGTTGAAAATAACTGATGTAGTGATATGGATTATAACTACTGATGTATAGTTTTCAAACAAATAAGTACTGAAGAACAAATTTGGTCACAAGTACTGATGTGTAATCTTTCACATAAGTACTGAAGACAATTTGTTCACCAGCTCTGAAGAATATCTCATCAGCACTTGTGAACATCTGATCACAAGCACTGAGGCATAAATATTCACAAGAGCTGAAGGACCAATGAAACATCTAAAAGTCGGCCAAAGAGCTGATGAGTAAATGTGGTGGTCAGAATGAAACAACCGAATTGACGGAAACAGCTCATGAGTAACTTTACTCTTCAGCTGATACCAACATCTGCTGTTTCATACCCAAACAACTGAAGGACAAAACCATGTCTTCATTAGTTTCACAACTATGAAGACTAACACCAAGTCCTCAGTTGTTTACAACAACTGAAGCAAAACCACGTCTTCAGTAGTTTACAACTACTGATGTCAGTAGTTTACAACTACTGAAGGCTAACACCAAGTCTTCAGTTGTTACAACGTCTGAAGATGAAAAACATGTCTTCAGTAGTTTATAACTACTGATGACTAACAACAAGTCTTCAGCCATTTACAACATCTGAAGGACAAAACCAAGGTCTCAGTAGTTTCAACTACTGAAGACTAACACCAAGTCCTCAGATGTTACAACCACTGAAGGTTAAAACCACGTCATCAGTCGTTTCAAGAACTGATGACTAACACCAAAACCTTCAGTAGTTTTCTTTCAGCCTTTGCCATACCCTATAAATACCCAACCTTCAGAGCTTTTCATTCTCACTTGACCTAACCTTCAAAAACCTCTGAAACTTCCCATACACCATTAATGGCGACCATGCAACTCAAACCTCGACACAACTGCGTCGCACACCTTACGAAATCGCCATTCTGGTCAAAATTCCACCATGCTGTCGATCTGATGGTCGACTCACCCTACCAAACGGCCTTCCTACTAAATCCCATCATTTACGCCGATTCATTAGCACAGTTCTGGACGAATATCACCATCCAAACTGGAGAGAACGACGGCGAGGTCTCTCTCCGGTCGTCCGTGAACAATCATCCAGTTGTTATCACTCCAGCTACTATTCGACAAACCCTAAAGCTGGAGGATGCCACTTTCCCAACCTCTTACCCCAAAGGCACCCTTGATCTCACTTTCACTGCCAATGACTATCAGGGTGACCTCGCTGCTTCCACCTTACTAAAGAAACATTTTCCAGATCCTCAACGACTCATATTCCATATGGTGAATGTTTGTCTGGCCCCGAAAACATCTGCATGGGACCAGATGTCGACAAGGTGGCAACAGGTATTGTATTCCATCCTTGAAAAACAACCTTTGAACTTTACTGTAATAATATTTTTGGAAATCAAGGATATGGCCACGAAACCTATTTCTAACCGTTAGATCTTGTATCCTCGGTTCATAATGGCCATCATAGAGAGCCAGCTTAGTGCTGAGGGACTTGTTGGCACTAGGGTCCCTGACATGGCTGTTTTAGCTGAGGTATACTCCAGGCACAACACCGACCAGACACTCAAATAGGCTGCCAAGCTGCGAAAACCCACGCAGCTGGAACCCACAGCCTCCACCTCAAAATCTAAAGTCCCCACCAAGCCCAAAACCAAAAAGAAACCAACAAAGGCTACTCAGGGAAATGATTCCCCTGAGGATGCCCCTGCAACACAAATGCAGGAAGTGACTGCTGGTCAGATTCTCCCAGCAGTCACCACGACTCCACCTACCATAACCGCACAGGTTTCCTCTCAACAGGAGCCTGATGCAACCATTTCTGGGGCTGCAACACTTCTGGAACCTTTCTCAATTGAGGAGGTTGCCATTGAAATGCACACTCCTCCCCATGTGCACACTGCTTCAAACCCATCCCCCACTGAAACCGCCCCATAAAGCCCTACCCTAATAATCGCCAAAGTGTTGACCCATCTAAACACTCCACCCTCTCCCCAGAAACCAATTACAACTGGGAAAACTCCAACCAAAGAGAGGGTGGACACAAGTGTTGATGGGAGCTCATAACACAGAGAATCACATGTCTCATCTCCCAGTGTGGCTAGGGAGATAGGACAATCTGGTGAGGCTGCCACTTCCCCTGCATCAGCATTTGAGCAGGAAGAAGCTGGTAACATCAATAAGACCTCACCAGAGGCAACTGCCAATGATGGATTCAATCCGGAGGCTGGAAGTCCCCAGATCCAAGAAAAAGGGGCACATGCAACTACTGAGCCACACTCAGTGCATGTACATCCTGACACTGTCAGGAGGTCAGGTGATTCAGTGCAAACTGATGATGACCTAAGCTTCTTCTATGATATAGTTGCTCAGAATACCATCCTAGAGGATGAGGTCAGCAGACTCAAAGAGCTGCTGGCCAAAATGTCTCAGGATGTAAGTCCATCTGCCACCATTCACCCACAGATGGCACCTTCACCTGAAGGTCTCACATACACTCAACCACTCCCACAAACTCTGCCACCTGCCTCTGCTTCTGGCACTAGTTCTCAGGAACAGAACCCTCCTGAGCAACTAGTTGCTATCTTCCAAAAATCCCTGCCTCTCATCACACCAATAATCACAGACATTGTGATGAAAACCATTGATGAGAGGCTTCCCTCAAAAATACAACCCATGGTGGAGGTTGCTGTTGCTAAAATGCTTGCTGATAGTCAAACCCAAACCAATGCACCCAAAAAGGGGGAGACATCAGTGCAAGCCAAGAGGAAGAGGGTAAAGGAAGAGAAAGAAGTAGGGAGAAAGGAGGAAAATGAGAGGGAGAGGTCTGAGGAGACTGAGAGGGTGAAGGGGAAGGAGAAGGTGAGGGAGGAGAGTGCTGAAAAGATAGAAGTGGCTGAAATCCAAAAAGATTTCAGTATCACTTATCAAAAGAAGAGAGGAGAGAAGGAGGGGAAGAAGGTAGAGAAGGTGGATACTGATCTAGCAGTCCTAGTCAAGGAGGCTGATGTTGAGCATAGCCGATCAATGGACTCTGTCATTGATCAGCTGTTCAGGCAAGGCTTTGACATGGACACTGCCTTGCTAGATCAGGAAATTAGGAAGATGGAGAGAAAGGAGATAGAATTCCGATGGACCACTTGTAGCCAAGAGGAAAGAAAGAGACTCGAGGCTATGAGTAGGTTTATTTCGAAGTATCTGAGGAGACCAGTCCTAGATGTGAAGGCTTGGACCAGGGACAGTCTTGGCTATAGCCACCAAGATCTGTTCGGCTGCTATTTTACCAAGGGACTGGTCGCAGAAGCCCTTTCAGAAGCCGGTGCTGGGAACAGGACTTTGCTAGTCAAACAGACTAAACCTGCCCTCATCTCTAGGCTGCTAGTAAAGCCTGCCCAAATTCCCACACCAACAACCCAAACACAACCCACAAAACCAACCCCTTCACCATCAAAACCTATTGCCGATAATCCACCCTTGCAGAAGAAGAGAAGGGTGTTGAGGCTGTAAGAGGAAGAAGAAGAGGAGGATGAGGAGGATAGACTGCCTCTTTCTGCAGTCATACCTCTACCTAAAGCCAAATCTAAAACCATCACTCCCACCTCACAGATGGATACTTGTTAGGTCCCTTAAAAGATTAACATTTAGTCTTTATTGTTTAGTGTCTATTTTGTATTTTATACTAGTGTAGGGACTAGTTATGTAAATAGTTCCTTAGGTTCTAGTATAAATAGCTTAGACGTAGTATAGATTGTAAGTTTTTGCATATGTTTTATGAGAACTGCTTTCTATCATTTGTAATCGTCTTTGCTATCAATGGAATATGAATTTTGTTGATTTGGCTTGAATTGATTACAATTGATTGTATTTTGATTTGAATTGTTCATATACTTGATACAGATTGCTCTAATTGATCCTATCAATTGGTATCAGAGCTTTCGGTTGAGTGTTTTTGAGGTTCTGTTGAAGATAGAAACTTCAAAAATCCACTGAAATCTGTAATCAATTGACAATTCAAGTGAAATATTGTGAATCGAAGCTGTGTTTCATCATCAGAAACATGTTTTGAATCACAAATTGCAGTTTATCTCATAAAAATCGAGTGAATTAGTGAAAAACAGTTCGAATATGTGTTCTTGAGTGTTCGACCTAAATCTCTGAAATTCATCGAAATTTGTTGATGATTACTGAAATTGACGTTATAGGATTGATTATCGGTATAATCATGAACTAATTGTGAAATTTCAGCTCAATTAATCAACAATTGAAGGTTTTTGATATTTCTGAGTTCGTTACATTCATATGAAGCTGATGAATGTGGCGTATTAGGGCTGAAAAACACTGAAATTTGACCAAGTGTTTGGTCGTTTGAGAACTGTTGGACTTTTCTCAACTATTTCAGTCGTTTCACCCTAGCCGTATAACCACTGTGGACTTGTAATCACTTGTACTTGGTTAGACACATCACTACTGTTAGTCGTATTACCACTGTTGGTCGTTTCAGCTTGTGGTCGTATAACTACTGTTGGTAGTTTCAGCATTGTGTTGGAAATTTTCTAAGGCAATCCCTTAGACTCATCACTGTTGGACTTATTACCACTGTTGGACGTTTCACTGTTGATCGTATCATCACTGTTGGGCGTTTACTACTGTTTCAGACTTTTCAGCCTTAACACAGAAATTTTTCATAAAATTTCAAAAATCCAAAAATATTTTTTCTTTTCATTTCTTAATTCAAAAGATTAGAAAAACAACAAAAATATAAAAAATGGCTAAATCAGAAGATTCTGAGAATAGAGTTCCAAAACTTAAAAACAGAGCTGATTTTAAAAATTGGTCTCTTAGGCTGAAACATCATTTGAATTCCATAGACACTGATCTGTGGAAATCAATTGAAAAGGGTCCATACATTCCTGTGACTACTGATGGTCCAGACAGAGGATTTGTGTATTCTAAAGATTCACAAGAGCCTTATCCAGAAGATAATCTTCATGGTGATGATTTAAAAAAGGTAAAGAATGACATCAAAGCATATTCTCTCATGTGTAAAGGACTACCACTGGAAGTTCTTTCAAGGCTTGAAAACTATCAGACTGGATATACAATGTATAAAGCCTTGAAGATTATATGTGAAGGAGGGAAAGAGATTCAAGATCTGAAAAAGCAGAAACTAAAAAGGCAATTGGAACTTTTTGAGCACATCTCAGGAGAAACAATAAACCAAATGATGAACAGGTTTGTACAATTAACTACAGAGATGTTACTTTAGGAATCAAGAATGATCTTGAGGACTTAAACAATAGACTTCTGAATGCACTACCATCTTCTTGGAAACAAACTGTCACTTTATTAAAACATACTGAGAAGTTTCCAATGGATCTTGATCTGCTCATTGCTAAAATTGAATCTGTAGAAATTGATGAGAGCTCAAGAAATAATGATAGACATGCATCAACAACTCAGTATAAGTATGTTGCTTCACCAGCAAATACTGTTGAGAATGCATTTTTGGCTAAAGACCAATCTACTCCTGAAGATGAAGGTGATCTATTTGTGGGAGCAGGATTCTTCACCAGTACACCTGCTTACTCCACTCAACCACAACCACAATCTTCACCTAAAGCTCAAATGCCTAAACCTTCAACTGAGATGCCATCTTCCTCAAACTCTCCCAATCCAAGCAAAGTGAAAGATGTGATCAACATTCTTTTACAAGATGAAGAGTCAAAAACTGCTTTCACTGCTTTCATGGCAAGCTTTCAAGCTTATCAAGGCAGTCATCTGACTCAAATGGAGCTAGTTCTACAGGATTTGTTTGAAATGGATCCAGATGATGTTGAAGAAATGGATCTTAATTGGCAGATGGTCATGATAGCTTACAGAACTCAAAAGCATGCTTACACTAACAGAAATTACAAACCCAGTGCAAACAAAACTGTTGGGTTTGATAAATCAAAATCAAGATGCTTTAACTGTAACAGCTATGGTCATTTTTCAAGAGAATGTAAAGCTCCAAGAAATCAAGGAGGAAATACTCAAGGCAGCTCAAATGGTCAAAAATATCAGCAACAGGCAAACAAGACTTTTCAGAAGCCATACCAAAGTCTACCAATGCCAGAACCCAAAGAAGAGAAGAACAGTGAGGAAACTAAGAAGGCACTGGTTGTAAACATCAAAGATGGTTATGACTGGAGTGCATATGCAAGCAATTTACTGCTGATCTCACTGCTAATCTGGCACTAGTTGCTGAAGTTGATGATGAAGACTGGTCTGAATTTAAAGATCCTAAATATGATGAATCAGATCAAGAAGAAGAGTATGATTGGAGCGACAAATCAGACCCAAAAGATACCACTGAAGAAGTTGCTCTTATGGCTCAATCAGAACAGCCAAAGGTTGTTAATTCTTCTGATACTGAATCTTCATACTCATATCCTGAAATACCAGTAGAAGTGAGAGAGAAAATGTGCACAAAAGCATGTTTTGAGCTAGTTGAACACTACAGAACATATTCATTTAAAATTTGTGACAAGCTCAATCAAGAAGAATCAAAACACAATAAGCTAAAATCAGATCACAAAATTGCTGATGAAAAGATCATGTCTCTTCAAGCATCATGGAACAAAACCATTAAAGAACTTGAACTTGTCAAACAACAACTTGAAGAGATGAACAAAACACTTGAAAAAGAAAAATTGGCACATGCAGCAACTCAAATAGACTTGGCCAAAGTTAAAAGCTCAAAGAAAATTGTTGAGCAACTGGTGAATGGAAGGAATGAAAAAGACAAAACAGGACTAGGATTCACACATGAACCTATGCCTGAATCTATCTCAAAAACATTACCTGATAATTTCAATACTCATGATCATTCACCAGAAAACAAAGCTAAACTGAAGGAATTTCAAGATCAAAAGAACCTTCAAAAGAAAAATGTTGAAGTTTATGAAGAAACTGATTTAACAAGATCAAAAATGGTCATCCAATCAAAGTTAAATCTTATGAACCTCAACAAAACAAAAGAAGCTGTTCGTACCAAAAAGTGAAAATGTTATTGAACAAACTGAACTAAAGAGTGAAAATTCTGATGTCAATAACAAACTGAAAGAAAAATATGAAGAAGTTAAATCAGATAACAATAATTCTGATAATTCTAGTTCTAATGAACTAACTGAAGTGAAAGAATGTCAAAAGGAATCTTCTCAAGATTCAACTAAACTTCAAAGCAAGAAAACTTCATCAAGATTGAGAAATCAAAGACGAAGAAAAGCTGCAAAAGCAAAGAAAACTGAATCAACTAATCAGTCACAGAACAATACTCAAATTAAACCTGTAAAGTTTGTGTCTGCTGGAACTTTTGACTTGAACACAAACACAAAAATAACACCTACACCTAAGATCAAATCTAACTCTGATCTGAGAACAAGTCCAGATCATAAGACTTCCGCTGTGTATAAAAGATTTGAATCAAAGGAGTCAAAGAATTTTGTTCAAGTTCAAAAGAAAAATCCCAAAGATCAAAAGACAAAATTTACACCAATTAAACAACAAATTAAATTGCCTAACCCAAAATTCAAACAAGAATCAAATGTTGCTTCAACATCAAGGGTTAATAAAATGTTGTTTAAACATTCTGAAAAATATTGTGATATCTGTGACATGTACAATCATGACATTTCAGAATGTTACTTTAACAAGTATTGCTACATATGTGATATGACAAATCACACCACAGCTGAGTGTTATTTTAACAAATACTGTGCCTTGTGTGATGAAAGAAATCACAATACCAATGATTGTTACTTCAGGAAGAACTCTACAAGGAAGGAATTCAATAATCAAGGTTTTGTAAATCCACAATTTATAAGAAATCAAAATATTGGATTTAAATTTTCACAACAACAATCTTCCTTGGGTTTGAGATCTTTTAGAAGAAACAATTCAGATTTTGTCAAATCACAGCAATATCATCAAGAAAAGTTTATTCCTCGATCTGTGAGAATAAACCAAGGAACATTCTCAAATGATTCATACAAGAGTTCAAGATTTCTTAATAATGCTTTGAAATCAAAATCTCAAAGAGATAATCAGTTGTTTTCTCAAAAAGGATTTGAACATGATAAACTTCAAAAGAAACCAGATGTCAACAAACTTCATTTTAAACAATTTACAATTGTTGACAATTTTGGCAAGCCCAAGACCATCTCGGCTTGGGTTACTAACTCACCTTAAATGTTTGTGACTGCAGGTACGCCCGCGGAGACCAATCAACTCATGGTATGTTGACAGTGGGTGTAGCCGGCATATGACAGGCAATCAAGCCTTGTTGCAAGACTTTAAGTTAAAGGACGGTACTCATGTTGCTTTTGGAGGAGATGCAGGTGGAAAGATAACAGGAGAGGGAACAGTGTCCAATGGGATTATCAGTTTTGATAAAGTCAACTTCTGTTCACAGTTGAACTTTAATCTTCTAAGTGTATCCCAAATTTGTGACAAATCTTATTCTGTTCTTTTTGATGAATCTCACTGTTATGTCTTGAAACCAGGTTTTCAGATTAGCAATGACTGGGTGATAGTTAAAGCTGCTAGAGACAGAGATGTATACAAATTGGATATGTCTCAAGTGGATCCTGCAACTGAAAACTACTTGCCTGATTGCTAAAGCCTCAAATGATGAAAGTCAGCTTTGGCATAGACGTCTTGGTCATTCCAACTTCAAAAACATGAACAAGCTTGTAGCAGGAAATCATGTTATTGGACTTCCTTCCAAGAAGTTTTCAACAACTGATCATTGCTCAGCATGTCTGAAGGGAAAACAACATAGAGCGTCTTATAAGTCCAAACTAATAAACTCAAACTCCAAACCACTCCAGATGTTACATATGGACCTTTTTGGACCAACTAATGTTAGGAGTATTGGTAGAAAATCATATTGTTTAGTCATCATAGATGATTATACAAGATTTTCATGGGTTTTCTTTCTTCAAGCTAAATCTGAAACTGCAGATCTTCTAAAAGAATTTATTAATAAAGTTGAAAATCAGCTTGATCAAAAAGTAAAAATAATAAGAAGTGATAATGGAACTGAATTTAAAAATGCTAACATTGATTTGTTTTGTGCAGAAAAAGGGATAGTTCATTAGTTCAGTGCTCCCAGAACTCCGCAACAAAATGGAGTTGCTGAAAGGAAAAACCGAACTCTGATTGAAGCTGCCCGTTCTATGTTAGCAGATGCTAAACTTCCAATCACTTTCTGGGACGAAGCAATATCCACAGCATGTTTTGTTCAGAACAGAATCTTGCTTGTTAAAGATAAAAAGAAAACTCCATATGAGTTGATGTTTGACAGAAAACCAAACATAAATTTTTAAAATCATTTGGTTGTCCAGTTATGATTCTTAACTCAAGTGATCATTTAGGAAAATTTGAAGAAAAAGCTGATAATGGATTTTTCGTTGGTTATTCATCTGTTTCAAAAGCCTATCGAGTGTATAACTCTAGGACAAACACTATTAATGAAACATTCAACGTTAAATTTCTGGAAAATTCCTTTCCATCAGTTTCAAATGGTCCTGCATGGTTATTTGATTTGGATTCTTTGTCAAACTCATTTCAGTCTAACTTGTTTAATCAATCTGATGATTTTTCAGGTAAGAAGAACTCAAGAGGAGATCTTGGATCTTTTAGTGATGATTCAGATTCTGATGATTCAGATGATGCTCATCCAGATTATCCATTTTTTTCATTTGTCAAGGATTCAACAATCCATTTCCATGACAATGTTCCTGATTCTTCAGCTTCAGATCATTCTATTTCAGCTGCTCAAGAAGCATCACAACCTTTTCCTAATGATGGTACAGAAATTGGACATCCTGAGTCTGGCACATCTTCTATCTCTGGAGATGCAATTGATCATAATAACTTTGATTACTTTCTCAATTCACCGACTCAAGTACCAAATTTCACTCCACATTATTCTACCTTATTGCAACAGCTCTCCAATCTGAACCAAACCAATCTTGATGTTACTGTTCAAGGAAATGAGATTCCGATATCTCGTATCCACCGGAACCATCCAACATCACAGATTATAGGTCCTCTGAATGAAAGAACTACTAGGAGTAAATCTGAACATGCAAATGTTTGTTTATACTCTTGTTTCCTTTCTCAGATTGTTCCTAAAAATGTCACCGAGGCATTACAGGACAATGGTTGGATTGAAGCTATGCAGGAGGAACTTCTTCAATTTCGAAAACAAGAAGTGTGGAAGTTGGTGGAATTACCTGAAGGAGAAAATGCCATAGGCACCAAATGGTTGTTCAGAAATAAAACTGATGATCGTGGCATTGTAATCAGAAATAAAGCAAGACTTGTTGCACAAGGATACACACAGGAAGAAGGAATTGACTATGATGAAGTATTTGCTCCAGTTGCAAGACTCGAATCTATTCGTGTTTTCCTGGCTTATGCATCATTCATGAAATTCAAGGTGTATCAAATGGACGTCAAAGGTGCATTCTTGTATGGTCCAATCACTGATGATGTGTATGTCAAGCAACCTCCGGGCTTTGAGGATGCAGAATTTCCACATCGTGTGTATAAGCTTAGCAAAGCTTTATATGGACTACATCAAGCTCCTAGAATTTGGTATGAGACATTATCTCAACACTTGATCCAACATGGATATACAAGAGGGAAAATCGATCCAACTTTATTCATAAAGAAGGATAATGATGATCTCTTATGTGTGCAAGTGTATGTAGATGATATCATCTTTGGTTCTACCAGTCCAACTTTGTGCAAAGAATTTGAAGAGATCATGAAATCTCGGTTTCAAATGAGTTCTATGGGAGAAATAAATTTCTTTCTTGGATTGCAAGTTCAACAATCTACAGATGGTATTTTATCAATCAAGAGAAGTTCGTTGATAAACTCTTGAAGAAATTCAAACTGCATGATTGTCAATCCATAAGAACTCCAGCTGACGTAAATACCAAGATTGAACCTGATCCTAAAGGAAAATCAGTAGACCAAACATTATACAGATCTATGATTGGTTCTTTGATGTATCTTACTGCATCAAGACCAGACATAATGTATGCTGTTTGTGTATGTGTAAGGTATCAATCAGACCCGAAAGAATCTCACTTAATTGCTGTTAAAAGAATATTCAGGTATCTCAAAGGTAAACCAGCCTTAGGGCTTTGGTATCCTTACGAGGGTAATTTTGAGTTACATGGATACACAGATAGTGATTATGGTGGATGTTGTCAAGACAGAAAATCTACAACGGGTGGTTGTCAGTTTCTTGGACCCAGATTAGTTTCATGGCAATGTAAGAAACAAACAAATGTTTCTGTCTCAACTGCAGAAGCTGAGTACATAGCTGCATCAGCAGGATGTTCTCAAATCCTTTGGTTGCAAAACCAACTGCTAGATTATGGGTTCAATTTTCTTAAAACACCCATTTACATTGACAACACTGCTGCTATGTTCATTACAGCTAATCCAGTTCAACACTCAAAAACAAAACATATCGAAATTCGATATCATTTTCTAAGAGATAATTCTGAAAAAGGTTTAATCATTTTGATTCAAATAGCAACTGAAAAACAGTTGGCAGATCTATTTACTAAAGCTTTTCTACCAGGAAGGTTTGAGTATTTAGTGGAGTCAATTGGCCTTATTAACCATGTGTAAACCTGGTTACAAATTTGAATCTTTTCATGATCAAATACTTTTCTAACTCTGACAAATTTTCATAAGGATAACTTTTCATTGTTATTTGCCTGATTGTTTGTGTGTGTGTGCTTTCTTTTATAGAAAACAAAATACAAAATTAGAAAACTCAAAAAATCAAATAGAAAATTATAAATCAAAAATCCAAAAATAGAGTGCTTTTCATTTTTCGTTCATTATTTTAGGAATGAATCTGTATTTGCCTTCTGTGAGAAATGATAGTACATTAGTAAGATCAGTTACATACTTCACTCGCTAATAAAGTCTGACATGATCAGGATTTGTTGTGTAGACACTATCATGCTAGTATACTGAACAAGTAAATTCTTGTGATTATCCCACATCCTTATGCTTGTTTGTGTATTCATCTAAGTACATTTGAGTGTATTAGCTTATCAGATTGACTGCTTGTTAAGCTACACCTACTCACACCTGATGGTAATGTGACTAATCATGAGATCTGTTACAAGCATCATTTACTTCTCTGTTATGAGTCATCATAGACCTGAAGTACTGAGATATCCTCTGTTGTAAGTCATTACAGACCTGGATATTCTCATTTGATGCAAAAGATGCCAATGTGCACAACCCATTCAAAAGGATGGTTAGAGTTGATCAAATGGTTATCCATGATCATTCTCTGTTAAATTAAGTAACATGAACTCTGATTATGCATATTTGTTAGGTAATAAGTTGAGAATATGTGCTTTCTTGCATGTCTTGATGATGGTTTTTCCTCTTTGTCTTGGTATGAGTCACATCTTGTCATATACCTCTACCATACTCATCCAAGAAAGTGAGCTGATAGTTTATGTCAAAAACACTCATTTGCTGTCCTTAGATCTTGTGTCTCCTTTGCTGTGATATCACTACCTGGAACACACTTGATCAGGATTTAATCATTGTCTATGACTATCCACATATTTTTTATTTTAATGTCTGATCTTATCTAATATGATCTCACTGCAATCAAAGATTCTAGTGTAAATATTAGATTTTCATTCTGCTTTAATTTTGATTTTATGCATGTTTTCTTGTGTGCAGGCAATATAACAAAGTTAAGTATGATATTCTTATGATCTATTAATAAACTTCTAAGTTTTGTGAAACTTAAAAGTTTAGGGGGAGTAATAATCCAGTAAGAATAATATCAGAAAATCAAAATGAAAATGATCATGTTGAATTGAACGGATGATGCTTTAATTTCAAAGTATGTGTGTGTTTATCAAATGATAAAATGATCTCATAATTTTTAGCAAGGAAAAGCTTCTTTGAAAAGTTTAAATCAAGACAGATGTTGAAATATTTGGTTGTTCATTTTGAAACTAAGATGAAGGGTCAAATTTGAAACATTGAGGGTCAAAAGTGTAAATTTGAAACCTTGAGGGTCAAAAGTGTAAATTTGAAAATTTGAGGGTCAAAAATGTAAAAATATGCAATATTGTTTGAATATTAGTATGAAATATTACTAATTTGTTTAAACAGTGTGCAGGTGGAAGATTTGAAAATTCCAAGTGAAAAAATGCACAAACAGTTGTTATATGTCTGATTAGTTGATGTGTGGACATTTCAGATTTATTATGCTACTAATAGTGCTTATGCTACTAAAAAAGTGCTTATGCTACTGAAACAGTGCTTATGCTACTGAAACAGTGCTTATGCGACCAACAGTGCTTATGCTACTAACAGTTCTCATAAGTCTGAAACAGTTCTCATACGGCTAACCTAATGTGTCTAACAGTGCTAATACGACTATATTCACAAGGCTGTATAGTGATCATATGTCTCAATACTTAGTGAAATTTTTAACCTAATGAGTCTGAATGATCCTAAAACGACCAACAGTGCTCATAAGTCTAAAATTTTTATACTTAGTATAAATAGAACACTTGTGATATTCATTTCATTCTAAATTCAAAAACCCTCATAAAACCCTCATAAAACCCTCTGAACTCTCGAACTTTCGACCTTTCTTCGAACAAAACCCTTATTCATCGATTGAATCCATTTTGAACAAAAATTCCAGATTGTTGATAGTATTCTTGTTATTGTGAATGTAAGTGAATGAATCATATTCAACTGATTTCATTTTAAATGAAACACTTTGATGGTCGTTCGATCCCTGTACGGTCGTATGAACCCTAACACTTGTAAAATCACAGATTACTTCAAATCAAGAAAAAATGTGAAAAATTGATGATTGATTCTTGTTCATCTGATGATTTCGATCATGATATTAGGTTAAGCTTGTGATAATCTGATATTTGATTGAAGTTTTGATTCATGGCCACCGATGAACATTCTCGGTGATGATGAACTTGATGAAGAAGATGAACAGTTTCATAAATTTTCAAAATAAAATAAAACAAAATTCAAAATAAAATCAAAATGATAAAAATCATCATCTCAGGAATTTAAGAGTTTTTAATAAAGTGATATAAGATAACTTAAACAGAAGTGTTAAACTGTTAATCAAAATCAATCTTGAAAATTCATCCTTTATCAAAATTTAAGTGTTTACACTTAAAATTAAAATTCAAGTTGTTTTTAAAATTCAAATTCAATTTAACACATCAGTTTATAATATCTTAAATCATCATAATTTTAAACTCACAATTAATCATTTGCTTCAAAATACACAGTGTCTAACATCATTGTTCTTAAATTTTGCAGATGGCAGAATTGAAGTTTGTACCTAAGCATAACATTGCTGCATTTTTGGATGATGAAGCTCAAGATGCTTTTTCTTATGAAGAAATGATCAGATTTCTTCTAAGAACAAAATATGTTTATGCAATGTGTTACCAAACTGTAATCTATGACAGACTTATTAGACAGTTTTGGAACACTGCACGGGTTGAAGTAGAGGATGGAAGAAAAGTTGTAAGAGGCTTTGTGACTAGAGATAGAATGATAGAAGTGTCTGAAGATTCTATCAGAAATGCTCTAAGATTGGGTGAAAATGATCCAGAAGATCGATGTGAATTTTCTTTTGATGAATGCAGAGAAAGTTTATGGCTATGGGTCATCCTGATCAGTTTCCTAAGAAACAATTCTTTAGAGCAAGGGTTTATAATCACTGGAAGCTTCTTTGTTACATCTTCCAACACTGTTTGTCCAAAAGGAGTGCTGGATGGAATTCATTTCCTGTGGACATAGCTTCACCTATTGTTGCTTTAGCTACAAACAGGAGGTTTAATATGTCAAAGTGGATACTGAATGGATTTGCTTTTAATTTGGAAAAAGGAACAAGGCATAAATACTTAATGTATCCAAGATTCCTCCAAATGATTATTAATGAGGAATATCCTGACATACATGTTTATGGTGTTGGTGGAGATCGATTGGAGTTGGAAAATATGTCTGAAATGACATATAAGAAGTTATCAATGATAACAGGTGCTCAGAATGTTCCTATGTTTGACTACATGTTAAATGTAGCAAATGATGAAGTTGACATTAATGTAGAGCATTATCATTTGATAGAAGGTGAACCAATTGATCCTACTGATCTGATAGATGAGTTTCCTTTGGAAGAAGATGATCAAGATGATGAAAATGATCAAGATGATAATGATCAAGATGATAATAATCAAGATGATGATGATAATAATGATGATGATGATGGTGATGAAGCTGAGACTCACCAGGATAAGTCATGAACCACCAATTTCTGAGCATGAAAATGAAGCTCAAAACGACGATGAAGAAATAGTGGGTGATGAAGTTCATGAACAGGACAGTGAGCATGAAGCAGTTGATAATGCAGATGCTTTCATTATTGATGAAACTGCTCATGAAGAGGTACATGAAGAGGAACAGGCTCACTTTGAGACTGAACAAGAGATGAATGTTGATGATCAAATTTTTGATTATGAGTTCATTGAGACATTCCAAATTCATCAAGATATACCTGTTTCTACAACCCATGTGGCCGTTCAAACTGAAGAAATTCTTGATGTTGATGAACTTGAAAGCCTAAAAGTTGAAAATGAAGCAAAAGAAAAGAGATTGAAGAACTAAAGGCAGAACTTGATTTGTTGAAGAAAGCAAATGAAAATTGAAAGAAGATAGTATGTTAAAAGATGAAAAGTGTTGGGTTTGTTAGAACACTAAAACATAGTTTAACCTTTTAAACTTTCAGAAAACGCAGCGGATGTTAAGGATTATAACAAGTTTATAATCTGAAAATTTGTGTTCTAAATGTAGTTTTAAGATGGAAAACAAAACCCAAAACAATAGGATCTTAAATATGTGAATGGACAAGCTATGAATCATACACAAATGTACATAAAATCACAGCTATATAAAGCTGTGATTTGCTACCTTTCTCCAGCAGAAAAGTCGACCAAGATGAAAGCTTTTGGATGTTTGAAATGGCCAAGAACTCAAGTGTAGAGGTCCTCAAGTGTCTATACCCCAAACTCTTGCAATACACCTTCTTGTTAGGGAGAAATCACACCAAATGCAACTCAAAATTCAGCACAAAACCCTCCTTACTTGCTGCTGGAAACCGTAGGTTTAGAGAGAGTGTTAGGAGTGTCTTGTTGTGTTGCATGCATATGAGAAACATGATCATAGAATACAAGAACATTTCTTGTTATTAGAACACTTGATCAACAACATATGAACACTTCAAGAAGCACATAAATCAGCTCATAATTTCTGCTCCATCTTGCTGAAAAACCGTAGGTTTAGAGAGAGAGGGAGAGATTTCTTGTGTCTTGTGTGTCTTACATGCATATGTTTTTAATGATCAAGTTAGTGGAGCATGTGTTGGTGTTTTTTTGGTTTATAAAGAAAAGTTTTCTTTTACTTTTTATAAACAAACATAACACATGCACATCACATGCACATGGATGTTTCTTGTATATAAAAGTAAAACTTTCTTTTATAAATCTCAACCATTAACACACATATACTAGTCTTTTATAAATAATAACATACACATATGTATTGTCTAGTATTTTAACTAGTTTATACAATTAACCAATTAATTGTATAAGTAGTATACTCTCATTATTATTTGGTGTTATACAACTAATTTAAATAACACTTCAAATAATATTATTGAACAAGATATCCTAATAAATTGTTCCATCTCATATGCAACTTATTTAGAAAACCCATTTTTCTAAATTTGGTGTAAATATTTAATTGCATGATCATATCATCAATTAAATATTAATTGGTGTTTGCTAAGCTTGTTATTGGGTATAACCCGACTTGGATCATAACGTACTAACCACATCAATATTTTATGTGTCTTGGGCACATAGAATCCTACAATCTCCCACTTGCCCAAGATTCATAGAATATTGATGCAAGTAGTAAATGACGCCTAACAACGGTTTACTACCCTTAATACGCATGACTTATAGCCATTCAATAACATCATCCCATTCAAGTACCCGACTTGAAATGATTTAGGTGAATCAATCATCTATCCTTTTGTTACAGATGTCATGTTAAATCCAAGGACACAGAATGATCATTCCTTATTGATTTAACTTAATCAGGCCTTAGACATCTAACTCTCAACGAATAAGAGGAACAAATTCCATCTTGACTACATACGTTTCTCACAAACACCTCGTGTTATACCTGAACATACCCTTATATACTGTCCACTATTTCAGGACAGTGAAGAATTAGCTCAAGGTATAATATTTAGTGAATATCAAAACCCAATATGTATCTCAGGTCGGAGGATACCAAATGATATTCGCCTTTACTCAAATTTACTTATGATCAATCGATAAGATTCCATGTAGTAAAATTTGAGATGCGGGTTAGTCCAATATTTGTATCCCACAAATATCTATAAACCTTGGTAGCAACTCATTGCTCTATATTCATCCTTATGAATATCAACCAATCCAAGTTCATAATAGTCTTACCCTCACACTTGTTCCCACAAGTGTGATCGACTACGGACATTTAGAGTAAATAATTTACTCATGGATTAAACATGCTAAATTGAACATTAATTGAAACATTATAACCAAATAATTTCCCTCAAATAATAAAGAGTTCCACATATTCAAATACAAAATTTGATCAAGTCCAATCACTAGAATATCGAAGTCCTAAGGCATAGGTATGACTTTCATGCTTTGCTCTTTCGAGGAACTTCGTGAGTGGATCCGCAATATTTTTGATCAAAGTGAACTTTACGAATACATACCTTTCCCTTTTCAACTTCATCCCTTATGTAGTGAATATCCGCTCATTGTGCCTAATCTTTTGATGTGCACGGGGTTCCTTGATTTGAGCAATCATACCCTCGTTATCACAAAAGATTTCTAAGGGGTCTTGAATGGTAGAGACCACCCTTAGATCGGTGATAAACCTTTTATTCATGCAGCTTCCAAAGCTGCTAATGAGGCGGCTATGTATTCTTATTTTGTAGTGGACAATGCTACCCTTATCATAATGGAGACGTACCCCGTTTATGATCGAGGATCATCTCGATTAGTTTGGAAACTAGCATTCGTGTAACCCTTTACAACTAGTTTCTCTTCATCAGATCCATATATTAAGAACATATCCTTAGTGTTCCTAAGGTATTCCAATATACTTTCAACAGCCATCCAATGGGTGTTACACGGATTCCGCTGATATCTACTTGTCATGCTTAACGCGCATGACATGTCCAGTCTAGTGCATATTATCGCATACATGACGGATCCTATAGCAGACGCATATGGGATGTCCTTCATACGATGTTGCTCATCCTTTGAGCTTGGACATTGAGATGCACTCAATATTGTCCCTCTTTGAATAGGTACCATACCTTTCTTAGAGTTTTCCATCTTGAACCTTTTCAAGATTTTATCAATGTATGCACTTTGGTTTAACCCTATCAACCGCCTCGATCTATCCCTATAGATCTTTATTTCCAAAATATAGGCGGTTTCACCGAGATCTTTTATGGAAAAACAACTTCCAAGCCAGGTTTTAACACCTTCCATGGTTGGAATGTCATTTCCAAAATTTAGTATGTAATCAACATACAATACTAAGAACGTAATTGTGCTCCCACTAGCCTTCTTATACACACAAGCCTTGTCAGTATCCAAGTTTCCATGCATATTTGTTTTCTTCTCGAAAACCCACTTGCATCCAACCGGTTTGGAGTTAAGTGGAGTGTCAACCAATTCCTAAACTTGGTTGTCATACATGGATTGCATCTCTACATTTATGGCTTTCAGCCATTTGTCACAATCCGAATTGGACATTGCATCTTGGTATGTAGTTGGCTCATCGGAGTCAACCTCATAGCATCCATCCATGAAAAATCCCCATATATTCAGGTGAAATGCTAACTCTACCAGATCTATGAATGTTTTGTGTGATTGATCAACCTCTTGATCATCATCAACAACCTCTTGTTAACAGCTAGTGTCAACCAAACGTGTATCGGCTTGTGGATCTTGATCTTCATCAATTCCATTGTTCTATGCGTCACTCCTTCCATAAGGAGCTTGGCTTTCAAGAACTCTGCCCTTCGAGCAATAAATTCCTTTTGCTTTGTTGGATCAAAGAAGTAGTATCCTATACAGTCTTTGGGATATCCAACAAATATACACGTAGTGGATCGACTTTCAAATTTGTTTTGGGTGTTAAGCTTAACATAAGCTTCACTACCCAATACCTTTTAAATATGATAGTGATGGAACTCTTTCCATGCCATATTTCAAAAGGGTGTCGAATCCATTTTCTTGGTTTAGGCCATATTCAAAATACGAGCTGTGGAGATTAGTGCGAAAACCCAAGATGATAAAGGTGGTAAGCTCATAGCCTTAATGAATTGAACCATATCCAAATAGGGTTCAGTTTCTCCTTTATCAGAATGAAGAACTTAGATAGTTATGTAGAGTTGATTTTCTACTTCATTATTGAAGATTTTGAACATTTCAAATTCTTCATGTTTATGTGCAATCAAGTACACATGACCATAGCGACCATAATCGTCGGTAAAGGTAATGAAGTAAGTTTCATCATACCTTGTCATTGTCTTAAAAGTACCACATACATCCAAATGTATGATTCCTAATAAGTCTTTTGCCCTCTCATTAGTACCATTAAAGGGCGTGTTGGTCATCTTACCTAGTAAACAAGATTCACACTTATCAAATGAACGATTTTCATTTGTTTTCAAAAGACCATTCTTTTAAAGTGTTCAAATCCGATTCTTGTTTATGTAACCAAGATGACAATGACAAGGATAAGAGTTACTTAAACCATTTTAAGTCTCTTGCTACATGATGGGTATGATGTGTTATTATAGGATGAATCTTTATGAACCAATTCATAAATATCATTAGAAGGCATAGCCTTGAAATAATATACATCATCCTTAGCAACATAAATACCATCATTTTCAAACTTTAAATCATAACCATATCGTTTTAAAAGGGAAACTTAAATCATGTTCCTAGTCAAACTAGGAGCATATAACATGTTTTGAAGAACAACTTCCAAACCTTTTGAAAGTTTCAAAACATAGTCTCCTTTCTTAAAGTGCTTATTTCTTTTGAACCCTCGCAACAGATTGCAAAAGTGAGTTCCACATGCGGTATCCAATTACCCATGTGCTTTGAGGAAATAACATTTAAGTCAATATGGATTATGAAAGTTGTGCTTGAGGTTTGCCTAGCATCCCTCTTATTTCTCAACTCATTGAGATAGGTTGGATGATTCCCTTTCAAATGACCTATCTCACCATACTCAAAGCATGGATCGTTTTTAGTTATCTTAGGCTTCATAAGCTTAGGTTTGGAGGTTCCGCTTTGATCTTCCCTTTCCCTTTGCCTTTGATGTGCCCTCCTCCTTTGGCAACATTTGCCTTGGGATCGGGAATGTCCTCAACATCGTCGGGGTCGGGTTGGTTAGAAATAGGATCGTCAAGGACATTTGCATTTGCTCTTGCTTGAGAACAATTCTTAAGTTTCGAGACTAGTCCATAAGGTTATTATGGTTCAGACGATCCCTCTCTAAAATAGATCTCAGTGATAGGGTATGGACGGTCGGGGTGGTAGCATTATTGTTTGCGGTCATTCTACAAATTTTACAAAGTTCCTTTAGTATTTCTGAAAAATTTCATTTTAATTATTAATACCCTTTATGTCTCATAGACAATTAATAATTAAAATCTAGAATCCAACGTTACATTCAAATAATGGTTAGGTGACCTTTATCCTATTATTCAAATTAACAAGGTAGTCAACATTTGACAATTGCAACCTTTTGCAACTTCTAGCGGTATGGGATCGACTTTAAACATCATATGTAAAGTCGGCATGTTAATCCCATCAACACCATTTGGAAACCATATTTAGGTGATCCATTCAACATGGTTTGCAAATCAAGTTACCCTACTTGCACACACATGTGAGTTTACCAACACAAGTGGTTAGGTGACCTTTATCCCACCAATGTGGTATTCCCACCTTAAGTCATAAGTTCCCTCAAAATGGTTAGGTGACCTTTATCCCATTAAGAGTTTCCAAATGACTTAAGTGTTGTGCAAAAGGACGGTGTTAAACTTGTTTGAAAAGGGATTTTTAGTTTTCATTAATTCTAGTTTTGAAAACTCTATGTACCTTGTATTTGCATGCTTTCAAATACAAGGTATCCTATGGTTCATTTTAATAAAACCTCTTTTATTAAATCATCAATCCTTTTAATAACCTCTTATTAATTACTTAATGATTAAGAACCATAGATGCAAGGTATCTTATGGTTTATTTTTAATAAAACCTCTTTTATTAAATCATTAATCCTTTTAATAACCTCTTATTAATTACTTAATGATTAAAACCATAATTTTCAGCTTGTTAAGTTTGATAATGAGTTTGTTATGCATATCCAAATATCAAACAACAATCATACAACAAACAACCAAACAAGCATAATATAAACAACCACAATGTGCATATGTGCATATGTGCATAACCATAGCATCTAAAGTGGTCCACACTTGTTTGCCATCACAAGTGTGGTCCATAGGTCTTTCCTAAGGGTCACAAACAATCACATGGAAAGCTTCCAAAAGCCTCCCACTTGAAACCACATCCAAAATGCTCCATGTTTCTCTTGTGACCTTCCTTTGTGCTTCCAATGTGTATGTCTTCATATTACAAGATATAAAGTCCTAATACAAGATATCTAGTAAAATGAAAATACACCTAATCTATTTATTACAACCCAATAATAAATAAATTACATTTGAAATAAAGCACAAATAACAAATAATACAACCCATTGAATGAATGAATACAACCATCACAAATATCCAAACAATCACAAGGTCAATGGCTAGGTTATGCACTAAAACATCCAATGATCAAATCATCAAAATATATAATGAAACCCCACTTAAAACCTTCAAATTTCAGCCAACATAAACTGAAATTTTGGTTTTAAATATTGTCCAAACAATCAACATATCAACATACATATCTTTCAAGGTTTAATCACAAGCATGTGTAATGTAACCTTGAAAGTTGGGGTTTCAACAAGACATAATATTCCAGCCCAAAAACAGCCTATAACATGTCTAATAACATCTTTTAAAACCTATTTCAAAAGATAAAACAAGCAAGTCATCCACATAACCGGCTCTTGATGCCATTGTTGGGTTGTTAGAACACTAAAACATAGTTTAACCTTTTAAACTTTCAGAAAACGCAGCGGATGTTAAGGATTATAACAAGTTTATAATCTGAAAATTTTGTGTTCTAAATGTAGTTTTAAGATGGAAAACAAAACCCAAAACAATAGGATCTTAAATATGTGAATGGACAAGCTATGAATCATACACAAATGTACATAAAATCACAGCTATATAAAGCTGTGATTTGCTACCTTTCTCCAGCAGAAAAGTCGACCAAGATGAAAGCTTTTGGATGTTTGAAATGGCCAAGAACTCAAGTGTAGAGGTCCTCAAGTGTCTATACCCCAAGCTCTTGCAATACACCTTCTTGTTAGGGAGAAATCACACCAAATGCAACTCAAAATTCAGCACAAAACCCTCCTTACTTGCTGCTGGAAACCGTAGGTTTAGAGAGAGTGTTAGGAGTGTCTTGTTGTGTTGCATGCATATGAGAAACATGATCATAGAATACAAGAACATTTCTTGTTATTAGAACACTTGATCAACAACATATGAACACTTCAAGAAGCACATAAATCAGCTCATAATTTCTGCTCCATCTTGCTGAAAAACCGTAGGTTTAGAGAGAGAGGGAGAGATTTCTTGTGTCTTGTGTGTCTTACATGCATATGTTTTTAATGATCAAGTTAGTGGAGCATGTGTTGGTGTTTTTTTGGTTTATAAAGAAAAGTTTTCTTTTACTTTTTATAAACAAACATAACACATGCACATCACATGCACATGGATGTTTCTTGTATATAAAAGTAAAACTTTCTTTTATAAATCTCAACCATTAACACACATATAACTAGTCTTTTATAAATAATAAACATACACATATGTATTGTCTAGTATTTTAACTAGTTTATACAATTAACCAATTAATTGTATAAGTAGTATACTCTCATTATTATTTGGTGTTATACAACTAATTTAAATAACACTTCAAATAATATTATTGAACAAGATATCCTAATAAATTGTTCCATCTCATATGCAACTTATTTAGAAAACCCATTTTTTCTAAATTTGGTGTAAATATTAATTGCATGATCATATCATCAATTAAATATTAATTGGTGTTTGCTAAGCTTGTTATTGGGTATAACCCGACTTGGATCATAACGTACTAACCACATCAATATTTTATGTGTCTTGGGCACATAGAATCCTACAAAAAGATTGTGTCTTATGCCAAAGACAAAGAAGATGTTATAAAGAATTTTGAAGTGATGATCAAAGACTATGATCTTCTTGAAGAAAAATTCAAGAAATTGTCCGAGGAAAATGAAGGATTGAAAGAAGAGTTGATACAATTGAAAGAATTAGCAAAACCAAAGTCTCCAGAAGTTGAAATTATTTCAGAAACCATTCCAATTGATGTTGAGAAGGTATCTGCAATGGAGAAAGGGAAAAGAAAAATAGATGAAATAGATGCAGAAGTTGTACATGAATCATCTTCAAAGGTTCAGAAAACTGAAGAGTTAATTGAAGAAGAAATTCAAGAAAGTCAAGAACCAAGTACTCAAGATAAAATTGGTGCTTTGGAAGACTTAGAAGATGAATTTGATGATAATTGGTATAATGAAGTTCTTGATGATGAAGATATGGTTGAAGAAATTGAAAATCTTCCTTTGGAACATGATCAAGGATTTGATGATATTCCAACTGACTTTGAAGAAAGATACAACTTCTTGGTGAAAATGAAGTACAACAGAGTGTTCTTAGATGGGCTAACTGTTTCTCAGATAAACGATGAATATGAGAAGTGTATAGCTGCTGAGTCTTCTGCACCTGTGGATCCAAATGAAATAATCTTGGAACATGGTGAATGGGATAGAAGACAGGAGAGCATAAATGTTGAAGAAATTTCTAGGTCTGAATTGCACCATCCAGATCCAGATGAGATGAGCATAACTGCTTTACGATCATGGTTGCAAGCTAGAAATTATCCATGGAAAAGATTAAAGAGATTACAAGGAGAATCTTTAAGAAATTTAGTCAAAAGCTTTCAATCGACTGAAAAACAATCAAACAAAATGATCATTCTAGATACTGATAATCCTCAGTATTTAGACATTACAAAAAGAACTCGGATCTTGAAACCCCAAGAAATCAAACAGATGGCTCAAAAATCCAGCATGATTGAAAGGAGGAAAGAATTGATTAGCATGTTTCCACAAACAGAAAAACAAGTATACAAAGCTTCTTCTGATCAAATTCAAATTTTTGATAAGTCTAGATCAACTGGTGATCTAGTGAGAAATGTGTTACAGAGAGGACAATCAGTTGCTGAGCTTTTAAATGCAATGATTGCTCCAGATTTTACAAATCAAGTTAAAATCGTAGCATGGAAGTATGATGAGATTTTTGATGCATTTTTGATAAAACGAGTAAATGCTGTGTGTGATGTATATCACTTCTACTCGAGCATCATTAAACTTCCAGTGCAAGATCTGAAAGAGTTAAGTAAGCTTGACTTGATAAATCCTACTGAATCAAAAAGAGGATCAATGTTTGTAGAACTCTTGAAAAGAGGATTAGCAAGGACTAGTAACTTCCTTGAAACAAGATGTGATCAGGAAGACAAGGAGTATTTTGCTTTGCTGAAGAAAAACAAAAAGTTAAGGGGTTTACAAACAGAAGAAGAACATTTTATGATTGAATTTTCTGATAAGTATTTCGAGAAAGTAACTTCACCGGGATTGAAGGTCATTGAAGGAAATCAAAAGACAAAACCAATTTTGAGATGGTTCTATAACACCTCAACTTTTGAGTTGAAGTTGGTCCGAAATCTCACAAACTGGGATGAGGACATGATTTCATTGTTTGGTACTTTTGAACTAAAATTACTTCACCCGAGTTATATTTCATTCTTGGTTGTACAAAAGTTTGAGAAGGTGACTCCTGATATTGCAGAACAAGATAAGAAATACTTTATCTCAATTATCAATGTGATGAATGCTGCAATGGAGCGAATTTCATTGAGAAAGGTTCTTGCTTATGCAAACATCGTGAAGAAAGATATTCCAAATATTGAGTTTATGAGAATATCAAGAAAAGGAGTGCTTGAGTTGTATACAAAAGACTGCGGAATTCCAATTGAGCTATATGCTAATGTTGATATAGCATGTATGTCAAAGAACACGTTGGAAAGAATGAAGCAGTTAGATATAAAAACCAATGAATCAAAACCAGAGCAAGCTGTGCTAGCAAAGAAATTCAAGTCAGCAATTGAGAATGCATTGAAGGAAATTGAAATATACAAGCAGAAGCCGATGTTCTCTGTAAAAGAAGAACCTGAAGATTTCTTTGCAGATTGAAGAATGAAGAGAGAAGAGTGAAGATAAAAGAAGAAGTCAAAGGATGCAGAGAAGATAAAATGAAGACAAAGACAAGATCGAAGATAAAAGAAGAAAAGAAAGGATGGAGCTGAACTGAAGACTGAAGACAATGTAAATCTTAGGGGGAGTATTGTTAGGTCCCTTAAAAGATTAACATTTAGTCTTTATTATTTAGTGTCTATTTTGTATTTTATACTAGTGTAGGGACTAGTTGTGTAAATTAGTTCCTTAGGTTCTAGTATAAATAGCTTAGACGTAGTATAGATTGTAAGTTTTTGCATATGTTTTATGAGAACTGCTTTCTATCATTTGTAATCGTCTTTGCTATCAATGGAATATGAATTTTGTTGATTTGGCTTGAATTGATTACAATTGATTGTATTTTGCTTTGAATTGTTCATATACTTGATACAGATTGCTCTAATTGATCCTATCAATACTGTGAGGGTTAAGATAGAAGAAGAAGAGCAGCAGAAACGATATGATGAGGAGATGCTGAAAAGCATAGACAAAGCTTATGTTGTTACTTCTTCTATACTTAACATGAAGAAGGAAGCTCTGAGACTCTTCACTCTCAAACAAACTTTCCAATATGATAAAGAGAGAGTGAGGACTTGGCCTGATCCTAGGGTGGCTCACAGGATCAAAAAGAAAGACATTCCTATGAGATACAAGAGCCAAATTAAGAAGATTGTAGATGAAGTGATCTCAGTGGCTCTTGTAATAACACCCTGGGAGATTGTGGAGGAGTTCGAGAAAGCCTATAGAGCTAAGCAGCCACACCAAACGATGTTGGAGAATAGGGTGGTTAGGAAAGGCTTAGTCTATAAGAGGCTTGAGAACTTCCACAAGGATGAGCTCAACCTGCTACTAGAAGGCAGACATCCTGATGAATTCACCTATAGGCCATAACTGTTGAGCTCAAAAATGGAAAACAGGCCAAGTTTGTCTCAGAGTTGTACGGTCGTGAAGGATTATTCGAAGGTGAGGATGAGGACCTATCCAAAGAAGAACAAATGACATTCCTTCAAGCCTACTCCAGAGAATCCTACAGGCTCATACGTGGGAAGTAGGTCTTATGGATGGGACCAAAACAGAGTTCCCATCCATACTATGCCAAACAAATTCTTAATACCTCTTCCCAGGCCAGTGCTTATCAGGGTCAACTTCTGATCTGATCCAGAAGGAAATAGACCAACATTTCTGCCATCAATACGTGGGACCAATAAATTTCTTAGAGGTTTTGGCTGCATTGGTTCAGGTGGAGATTGTTGGACCAAAAGAACCAATGAGCCAAGATCAGGAAAACCTCTAAGTCCCACATGACATCACAACAACTGCTGAAGGCTTCATCAGCAGTTTGACAAATGCTGAAGACTCAACAGCTGAAGACCAAAGATTTGAAGAACAACAGCTGAAGATCCCAAGTACTGAAGATAAGTACTGAAGTCTGAAGTACTGATGAATACAAGTACTGAAGACTTCATGTACTGAAGACAAGTGCTGATGATCAACAACTGAAGAACTGAAGAGCTGATGATCAACAGCTGATGCACAAAGTCTGAAGACAAAGACTGAAGACAAAGACTGAAGGCATCAGCTGATGACAACTACTGAAGTCATCAGCTGATGAAACATCTGAAGACCAAAGTCTGAAGACCAAAGTGCTGAAGCTTCAGAGTTTGTCACAACAGCTGAAGAAGTTGTCTTCAGTTGTTGTGATGGTTTTTACTTTTCAATTGTTTTGTATTTTTCCTTTTCAGTAGCTTGTACAACAGCTGAAGAGCTTGTTCTTCAGCTGTTATAGTTCAGTAGTTGTAAACGACTGAAGAGTTTGTTCTTCAGTCGTTGTATCTTTCATTAGTTTCTTTTCCTTTCAGTAGTTTGTAATAAGTTAGAACACTTAGCATTTTGTAAGAAGATGTCAGTTGTTTGACATCTTCAGTAGTTTAGTGTTCTATTAGTAGTTTGTTAATAACCGTTTGATGTCACTGTCAAGTGACATCAGCCTATGTCATTTCTGCCTATAAAAGGTAGATGACCTAATTGTATTCTGGTGCCGAAACGTGTGAGCAATAGAAAATACCTTTTTGGCAGAATTATTCTCTCTCTATATATTTGTACTGTTACATGCAAAATCCTTTATGTTCTTGCTGTAATTGCTAATTCTCGTGCTAAATCCACTGCGAATACAACCTAATTGATCAAACTAGAGGCTGAGATCCTGTCAATATGTTATTGTATCAATAAAACAATGCATCTTCTTCCAACATAATTGTAATGCACATTGATCTCATTCAGCCTAATACACTCTCCAAAAATATTCATAAATTTTTTGATGTTTATGCTTCCCTAAAAGATGCAATAATATTCATAAAAATTTTGACGTTTATGTGTTCCCTAAAAGATGATTTTTAAATGAATAAATTACACGTATGGTCATTGTGATAAGGCCTTAAGCTAGGGACTTTTTGCATGTGCTTGAGGGCTGCCTTTGAATTTAGCTTTCACAATTGATCTTGAACATCCCCCTGCACTGCCGGCAGCCCTTCGATCGGCACCCGCTTCACCGCCGACAGCGCCCTCGGTCGGCACGGCAGCCCCCTCGATCAGCACCCCATTCACCGCTGGCAGTTCCCCCGGTTGGCACCACCCTTCACTGCCAGCAGCTCCCTCTATCGGCACCCCCTTCACCATCGGCATCCCTTCGATCAGCACCTCTTTCATCGCCGGCAGCCCACTCGATCGGCACCCCCTTTACAGACGTGAACCCTCCCCCCTGCGATCTCATCTAAAGGCTGCTAAAATATAGAAGGTTTAAGCTATTGGCTATTTATCTTAAGAATAAATTCATATTTGGTCTTCACTTGGGTGTGCAGTTATTGGGGGCTTAATCGAAGAACCCTAACTTGGGTGTGCACTTAGTGAGATCGTTCCATCCCTGCTTTTCTTCTTGTTTACTTTTATCTTTCCGGGTAGATTGTTTGGCTGGGTTACGAGTACCATCATTTGGTTTTAAATAGAGAGAGTCATCCTCTATTCTTATGCTATTTCTGCTTTCTTGTGATCTGATTGGGCATCACTTGTGTGCTGTTTACCTCTTATGAGTGACTGCATTTGATTTTGCATTGCAAGTGCTACACTTCTATTTTAAGGTGTTATGCGACAATAGTGGTTGCATTTATGGGCTTGGTCTGGTATTTCTTTTGCTAGGGTGGGTTAGTGCGGTAAAATAGATAGGAGGAGTCATTATGCTGCCCTGAGATGATGTTCGGTGATGAGAAGTGCAACTATAGGGGAAAAGGGTTATAGATTAAGATTGGCATCGTGAAATGTAGGAACGTTAACTAGTAAGTTATTAGAGCTAACAGACATGCTGAAGTGACGTAGGGTACAGATAGCATGTCTTCAGGAGACTAGATGGCGGGGTGGGAGAGCAAAAGAGTGCAACAGGTATAAACTATGGTATTCAGGATTAGATGGAACAAATAATGGAGTAGGTTTCCTAGTTGCTAAAGAACTTCAAGATAATATAGTGGAGGTGAGAAGATATAATGATAGACTTATGCTGTTAAGAATAGTAATAGGGGATGAAGTAGTGGCAGTAGTTGGTGCGTATGCACCACATATTGGATTAGGGGAAGCGGAAAGAAAGAAGTTCTGGGAGAGTCTAGATCAACTTATGAGAGACATACATCGAGAAGAAAAAATATACATAGGAGGAGATTTTAATGGACATATTGGAAAGGATAATGATTACTCCTGTTGATGCATGGAGGCTTTGGGTATGGTCTTAGGAATGACGGCGGTAAGGAGCTTCTTGACTTTGCATTAACACATGACCTAGGCGTTATAAATTCGTTTTTTAAGAAAATAGACTTACATTTATTCATGTTTAGCAGCGGCGGCAGACACACGCATATAGACTATCTGTTGATGAGAAGAGAAGACCATAGCTCATGGAAGGACTATAAGGCAATCTCGGGTGAGATAGTAGTGACTCAACATCATATGTTGGTGGTGGATCTACACGTGAAGAGGGCAATTGTAGAAACAACCAAGAGAATTAGACCTACGATCAGATGGGGCCAACTCAAATATGAAAACATTACCACCTTTAGAGATAAGGTCTGTAACACCCGGTTATTTTCTTTTAAAGCCAAAGAAAGAAGAAGAAGAGAGAAAGAAGAAGAAAGAAAAGAAATAAAGCCCAAAGTCGAGGGACCAAACTTGTCAAAACGGGAGAAAGTTTGGAAGAGTGGGGGATTAAGAGGGGAGGGCAGCCCACACCCTCCCCCATACTTGTGAAAATCAACCAAAGAGAGAAGAGAGGAGAAAAAAGCCAAAAACTCCGGGTTTTCTTGCGAATCAAGGTGCAAGAGTCGAAGTCAAGTGGGTTAGATTGAAGCTCTACTCGACGGTGTTGTTTGTGTGAGTTCTAGGACCCATCTTTTACTTGTTTTCAACTAATTTGGGGCTGGAACATATAGTGAAACCCGTTTTTTTGAAGTGTGTGTGTTGACCCGCGTGTATGTGTTGTGTGTGATATGATTGGGTTTTGATTTCGAGCTTGTGTGTGGTGGTATGTGTTTATAAGGTTTAGGATGGTTGATTTGAGCTTAGAACAGGTTTGGGAGGGCTTGGAGGCTGAAAATGGTAGATTGGGTTCGGGGAAGAACTGCATTCTGCATCAGTTAGGGCTATACGATCGAATGGCATGCGACTGGAGGTCATGCGACCGAAAGTAACGCGACTGAGAGTCATTCACATATGAGTCGTGCGACTGAGGGTCATTCGCATATGAGTCGTGCGACTGAGGGTCATTCGCATGTGAGTCCTGCGACTGAGGGTCATTCGCATGTGAGTCGTGCGACTGAGGGTCATTCACATGTGAGTCGTGCGACTGAAGTTCATTCGCATGGGAGTCATACGACTAAGGTCCATACGCCTGAGTGCTCATTCGTATAGTGTTCATTCGTCCATAGTATTCATCCGCATAGGTCCATCCGCATAGGGTCCATTCGCCTGATGTCCATTCGCCTAAGTATTTAGTCGCCTGGGAGGTCATGCGACTGAAGGGTGTCCATACGCCCAAATAGGGCTCGGGTGCCCGAGAGAACATAGTTTAACCTTCTGACTTTCGGGGAGATGTGTAGAGGTAAGCTTTAACTTTGGAGGTTCCCAGGGGTTCGTGCAAGTTGACTTTCGAGGTCATAGACGTTATGATGGTCATGATGATGATGTATGATTGATGTTTATGCATGATGGTATGTATGATGTATGTTATGTATGTATGATGGTGCCCTGTATGGCGATGTTTGTATGCTTATGTTGATGTTCCTTAATTTGTATTATTATTTTCCCCCTGGCTTTACGTTGAATGTTAATGAATGAAATGAAAGTACTATGTAACGTAAAGTGAAAGATAATGAAAAGAGGAACATGATGAATGAATGCATGCATTAACGAATGAAGGAAGGTAAAGTAAGTCTTGCAAGCCTTGTAAGTGGGAACATGCTCAATGAAGGGTGTTAGTCCAACGGTGTGTGGGTTAGCTACCCCAGAAGGATGCACATCGGGGTCTTTCTTTGTGATTGACCATTTGTATAGAACCTTTGTCGCTTACCCTAGGTACTGTGGCCCAGTATCCGCTTTATGCATGACGGTGGGTATAGCATATGCCAATGGTACGCCTGAATTTACCCTTAGGTACTGTGGCCAGGCTGCTGTGCGCCATGACGGAAGGTCTATGATAGACTTCGGCCCAGTACCCGCTTTATGCACGACGGTGGGGTAAAGTTCATGGTTTCGATGGAATGAAAAGAAGTAATGAAGAACGTATGCATGGAAGTAAGGAAGTATGAACGAATGAAAGTTAATGAACGAATGATGAAGATAATAATGATATTATCTATGTGTACGTATGATGTGTGATCACATGCAAAAGTAAAGAATGGTTTTTAAACGAAAGTAAAGTATGTTTTATTATAAAACTAGAACTCACTCAGCAACGCTGACTTTTATGTGTTTCCAGTTGGCAGGTAACGTTACTGGGGATGGCATGGGCGGCTACTCGGCTCTTTTGGATGGCATTCTTTTGATTAATGTTTTTGCATTGTAATGCGAACAAATGATGTTTTGTAATGAATATTGTATTAACTTGCAAAGCATTTACATATAAATGAAAGGTTATTTTAATGTTCCTGTAAGGCCCCGTTCTCGGGCACCTTACGGTTGGTCATTCATCGCATATAAAACATTTCAAACGTACATTTACTTTGCAGCGGAATTTAAAATTTTCATTAATAACTAAAACATGTCATTTCATAACTTTACAATGTTAGTTTTCTTCTCAAAATACAATGACATGTCAAAATATGGATGCCAGCCTCATCAACTAAGTAGTCGCCCTGTGCCATCCTCAGCAACATACCTGCCAACTGGAAACACATCAAAGTCAGCGTTGCTAAGTGAGTTCTAGTTTTATATTAAAAACATACTTTTCTTTTCTTTAAAACCGTTTCTTTACATACATACGATCACACAACATACGTACACATATATAATATCATTATTATCTTCTTTTCTCATTCATTCTTTATACTTAACTTTCATTCATTCTCTGTCTGTCATTCGTTCACTATCTATCTCTCTTTCATGCATTTTCTATCTTTTTACTTCTATCTGGATCCGGTCACACTTTACCCTCTTCATGGCACACAGCCATGATTACTGAGGTCGGGTGACAAGGATCCCATTTCATACGTTATCATTACGTTCCTTCCGTTCGTTACTTTCATTCGTTCATTCTTTAACTTTCATTATCTTTCGTTCGTTTCTTACGTTCTTTCTTTCACAATCATTTCTCTCATTCATCAACTCACGCAATACTCTCGACTCATGTCCAAAGACTGATACTGTGTCGGGGCCTACTCACAAACCCCCGACTCATGTCTGAAGACTGACACCGTACCGGAGCACGCGATCCGTTCCTCATTCATCTCATCTCACTCTCACGCACTACTTCCGACTCATGTCCGAAGACTGATACTGTGCCGGGGCCTGTACACAAACCCCCGACTCATGTCTGAAGACTGACACAGTACCGGAGCACGCGATCCGTTCCTCATTCATCTCATCTCACTCTCACGCACTACTCCCGACTCATGTCCGAAGACTGATACTGTGCCAGGGCCTGTACACAAACCCCCGACTCATGTCCGAAGACTGACACAGTACCGGAGCACGCGATCCGTTCCTCATTCATCTCATCTCACTCTCACGCACTACTCCCGACTCATGTCCGAAGACTAATACTGTGTCGGGGCCTGTACACAAACCCCCGACTCATGTCCGAAGACTGGCACAGTACCGGAGCATGCGATCCTCTACTCATCCAACTAGATCCTGTCTCATGCAATATCCCCGACTCATGCTCGAAAGCTGATGCTGTGTCGGGGCCTACTCACAAACCCCCGACTCATGTCCGAAGACTGACACAGCACCGGATACGCGAAAGAGATCCCATACGAGTCAATCACAGAGATAGAACTCCATTCGAGTCTGTTGCAAAACAAAGTCGCTCACCTCATAACTATGCTTGGCTTTATGCCACACCCCCGAAGTTAAACATAACTCGGGTAACAACACCCCCACCGAAATGGGTAACATCACCCCCACCAAAGTGGGTAACTACACCCCCACCGAAGTGGGTAACTACACCCCCACCGAAGTGGGTAACTACACCCCTACCGAAGTGGGTAACTACACCCCCACCGAAGTGGGTAACATCACCCCCACCGAAGTGGGTAACATCACCCCCACCGAAGTGGGTAACATCACCCCCACCGAAGTGGGTAACTACACCCCCACCGAAGTGGGTAACATGACCTACTACACCCCCACTATGTGGGAACCTTCTATACAGCATGTACCACACCGAAGGTCTGTCACAAGACCGGAACCTCTACGTGCACCCTTAAAGATTAGCTGAACCTCACGCGGTTGAGCTTGAGGCATTTAGAGCCGTGCACTTTGGTACACTTCGCTTACAAGTCTCTCACGTTTTCATTCGTTCAGTAATGATTCATTCAATCATCGTATTCCTCATTTATTATCTTTCACTTTACGTTATTAATACTTTTCATTCGTTCATAAACAATACACGTAAAGATACTGAAAGATAAACATACATCGAAGCAAGGAACATCGGCATTTACATATCATCAGTATTCACCATCTATCATGGCGACAACATACTTAACATACCTACATCACGCATACACATGCAATACTATCATCGTCATGCCCAACATAACTTCTAAGCCTCGACGATCATCTCACGCGTACGTACGGGAGCTATCACATCATCACTCGCCCTTACTCTTCTCCCGAGGGCGAGTAAGTGGGCTACATCTCTCCTCGTACGCACCAGCTCTATTTGGGCGATTGGGCACCCTTCAGTCGCACAACCTCCATGCGACTGAACACTGTGCGATTGGACCAATGCGGATGAGCATCCATGCGGATGAACACCCAATCGTACGAATGGACTCCCTGTCATGTGGCTGAACGCTATACGTATGGGCTTCTATGCGACTGAACCCTCAATCGTGCGTTTGAACAACTATACGAATGGACCTATGCGACTATGCGACTAAGCATATGCGGATGAACATCTATGCGACTGGACCTCAGTCGCCTGACTCTCATACGGCTGGACCCCAGTCGTATGTCTAGACCTCAATCGTGCGGTTGAACCTCAGTCGTCCCTCAGTCGGCCGATTGGCCCTTCAGTCGTTCCCCAATCGTGCGATTGGCCCTCCAGTCGCCTAACCCTAACTGCGCAGCGACTGAAGTTCATCTCGAACTGCAGTCGCGGCTCACGACTTCCAAATCCTTCCAAACTCGTTTTAAGTCCAAATTAACCCTCCTAAACCTTAAGGAATCATACTATGATGACATTCAAGCACATACACGTCCGAAATCGCGCTCTAAACACACTATACACATGCACATTCATACATACACGGGTTAAACACCCAAAACTCAAAATATAGTTTTCAGATGTGTTCCAGCCCTAAAATCATTCAAAACGTGTAAAAGAGGGGTCCTAGAACTCACCTTAGTAGCCTCCTTGGATAGAGCTTCGATTTGACCCGCTATACGTCGATTTTGGCTCACGAACCCGCTTGGACCGAACTGTCTCCTTCTTCTCTCTCTCTGTGGCTGATGTCGTGAGTGTGGAAGAGAGTAAGAGCTGCTCTCTTCCTTAAATACTACTGTCCAGTCGCCCGAGCTCTCCATGCGATTGGACCTTCAGTCGTCCAAGCACTATGCGACTGAACTCTTTAATCGTACGATTGAGTTCCAGTAGTGCGATTGAGCTTCAATCGCATGTCTTCCATGCGATTGGACGCTCCAGTTGCATGACACTCCAAATCAAAATTTCCGGGCGTTACAAGTCCACCTCCTTAACGAGTTTCGTCCCCGAAACCTCTTGTTCCTTAAACCTTCGCGGCAATACAGTCCCATCTATTTTCCAGTCTATCACTTGGAATCCTATGGCTCCACATCGTTTATCAACATTCGACTTCGGGTCTATCTTGGACTATCGCCATCGGCAATCCATGCATACTGATCAATGTTCATTTGACCAGCACTTGCGACTCCAAACATGCCATGTAGAATACAGTTACTACATCACAATACTCGAGCAAGGGCTCGGCGTCATAATCATTGAGCTTCAGAGCATCACTGGGAACCTTCAGCTTTAATGCTTGAAGCACAGGGCCTCCAACTTGCGTAAAGTTGCTAGCCCTTGTTTGATGTTCTTTACGTATGATTAATGACCCTCTGGCAACCCAACACTGATAGGAAAGGCAATTCGGCTTATTTGGTGACTCAAACCAAATTTATCCTTTCTCTTTTGCTTCCGATCTACCGTTCTACTTGTTTGCTATGCGTATTTTGCAATCGAGGACAATTCACAGGCTGCAACCGTTCCTTAGACAACGGGTGACACAGCTTTCTCAATTGCATCACTCAATCCTCTAGGGCATCAGATAACCTAGTGAATCTACTAATAGTAGTCTCTACTTCGTAGGAACGCAACTTCTACTAGCATCACAGTCAAATCATAAGTGCACAAACTCAAATTATCAGAAACGTACCTGACGTCAAGTCGAAGTCCGCTCTAACCTCCCTTTGGTCATAACAAAAGCTGTAGCCTTCACCCTCTATTCTCCTTCCTCGCACCAGAGCTTCCTGCCTTTGACTTTTTACAATCCCTGCTCAGATGTCCAGTCTCACCGCAGTTGTAGCACTTAGCCACACGGCAATCCCTTGCCCTGTGACCTTCCTTTCCACAAGAATAACACCTCCCCATACAGCAGTTCTTCGCCACATGTCCGGTCCTTCCACAACGGAAACAGACATTGGTCCCCAATCTACATTTCCCGGGGTGATTTTGTCCACACTTGTCACACCTTTCTGACCCCGTCTCAGTTATGACCACACGTTGATCATCCACCAGTGCACCTTTGTTACTTGGAGTGACTTCACCACGTCCCAATCACTTCCCGTTCCAATCCCGATCACCTTCTCCTTTCTTGCTAGCTTCTGTCACCACCATCGATCTTTCATCATACAACCTTCCCGCCAAATCAACTGCCGACCTAAACGTGCTCGGTCGAGCAGCGATCAGGTGCCTACGGATATCTGTCGGTAAGCCTTGAATATTCCTCTTGATTTTCCGTGAAAGAGACATCACTTGATCCGGCACCAGTCGTGCCATCTCGTTGAATTTGGTGGTGTACTGATGATGCGTCATCGTCCCCGCTTCCAACTGCAGGAACTCCCTTTCAACTTTATCCATCTCACGGTGAGGACAGAACTCCTCAATCACCAATCTTTTCAACTCTGACCATCTCATCCTTCCGATAGCCCGACTACCCTCAGCTTGGACTATATTGTCCCACCAGCACAAAGCTGAGTCTACGAAAGAATGAGTGGCAAACTTAACTTTCTGATCTTCCCGGTACTCGCTGATATTCAGCACGGCTTCCATTTCCCTCACCCACCGGTGAGCAGCAGCAGCAGTGCCATTACCATCAAAAGTTAGGGGCATGCATCGTTGAAATGCCCCGTAGTTACAGCCTCGTGTCGCCTCCGACACAGGCTCCTCCTCCTCTTCCTCCTCATTGGAGAAAACCATTTCAGTCTCCATCCGTCTCCTTCCGCCCGAAGGTCTACCCCTTTCCTGTCTCTCCTCATCCCTAACAGCCTTTATCACTTCAGTCACTACAGACGGTAAGATCGTCTGCATGACTTGGTGTACTTCTCCCACAACCGCCTCTCTCATCGAGGCTCTCAAATTGGCGCTTTCGTCTGCTCCCTCCTGGTGAGGAGTCTCGTGTTCTTCATGAACCACCTTTTCAACTCTAGGCCTTCCTCTCGTGACCCGTGGCTCAATACCACGTCCGCCACCACCTCCACCACGTGAAGCCTTAGAAGACCTACCACCGGCCATCCTCTATAATACACTGAAAGATTCAAACACCAACATGGTCATTCAAGGGAATAGCTCAGTTCATGTCAAGTATAGTAAGTCCCTAATTACAGTGATCAGTTGTGATTAGCCACTTACCTTACTTTTCATACCCCGAGCATTACCTGTCCTGACTATATTAGCATCTAAATCTAACAGTAGCACATAAACACATAACATGCGCATACAATACCGGTTAACTTTAAGAAAATACCTGATGGCACGCAGCTACTCAGTCTGGCATCCCTTCCCTTTCCGTCCCATTCTCAGTTTAAGATTAGGTTTATTATGAAAATTTACCCATTTCACTTAAACTTTGGCTCTGATACCAACTTGTAAGGCCCCGTTCTCGGGCACCTTACGGTTGGTCATTCATCGCACATAAAAACATTTCAAACGTACATTTACTTTGCATCGGAATTTAAAATTTTCATTAATAACTAAAACATGTCATTTCATAACTTTACAATGTTAGTTTTCTTCTCAAAATACAATGACATGTCAAAATATGGATGCCAGCCTCATCAACTGAGTAGTCGCCCTGTGCCATCCTCAGCAACATACCTGCCAACTGGAAACACATCAAAGTCAGCTTTGCTGAGTGAGTTCTAGTTTTATATTAAAAACATACTTTTCTTTTCTTTAAAACCGTTTCTTTACATACATACGATCACACAACATACGTACACATAGATAATATCATTATTATCTTCTTTTCTCATTCATTCTTTATACTTAACTTTCATTCATTCTCTGTCTGTCATTCGTTCATTATCTATCTTTCTCTTTCATGCATTTTCTATCTTTTTACTTCTATCTGGATCCGGTCACACTTTACCCTCTTCATGGCACACAGCCATGATTACTGAGGTCGGGTGACAAGGATCCCATTTCATACGTTATCATTACGTTCCTTCCGTTCGTTACTTTCATTTGTTCATTCTTTAACTTTCATTATCTTTCGTTCGTTTCTTACGTTCTTTCTTTCACAATCATTTCTCTCATTTATCAACTCACGCAATACTCCCGACTCATGTCCAAAGACTGATACTATGTCGCGGCCAGCTCACAAACCCCTAACTCATGTCTGAAGACTGACATCGTACCGGAGCACGCGATCCGTTCCTCATTCATCTCATCTCACTCTCACGCACTACTCCCGACTCATGTCCGAAGACTGATACTATGCCGGGGCCTGTACACAAACCCCCGACTCATGTCCGAAGACTGATACAGTACCGGAGCACGCGATCCGTTCCTCATTTATCTCATCTCACTCTCACGCACTACTCCCGACTCATGTCCGAAGACTGATACTGTGCGGGGCCTGTACACAAACCCACGACTCATGTCCGAAGACTGACACAGTACCGTAGCACGCGATCCGTTCCTCATTCATCTCATCTCACTCTCACATACTACTCCCGACTCATGTCCGAAGACTGATATTGTGCTGGGGCCTGTACACAAACCCCCGACTCATGTCCGAAGACTGACACAGTACCGGAGCATGCGATCCTCTACTCATCCAACTAGATCCTGTCTCATGCAATATCCCCGACTCATGCTCGAAAGCTGATGCTGTGTCGGGGCCTGCTCACAAACCCCCGACTCATGTCCAAAGACTGACACAGCACCGGGATACGCGACAGAGATCCCATACGAGTCAATCACAGAGATAGAACTCCATTCGAGTCTGTTGCAACACAAAGTCGCTCACCTCATAACTATGCTTGGCTTTATGCCACACCCCCGAAGTTAAACATAACTCGGGTAACAACACCCCCACCGAAATGGGTAACATCACCCCCATCAAAGTGGGTAACTACACCCCCACCGAAGTGGGTAACATCACCCCCATCGAAATGGGTAACTACACCCCCACCGAAGTGGTAACTACACCCCCACCGAAGTGGGTAACTACACCCCCCATCGAAGTGGGTAACATCACCCCCACCAAAGTGGGTAACATCACCCCCACCGAAGTGGGTAACTACACCCCCACCAAAGTGGGTAACATGACATACTACACCCCCACTATGTGGGTACCTTCTATACAGCATGTACCACACCGAAGGTCAGTCACAAGACTGGAACCTCTACGTGCACCCTTAAAGATTAGCTGAACCTCACGTGGTTAAGCTTGAGGCATTTAGAGCCGTGCACTTTGGTACACTTCCCTTGCAAGTCTCTCACGTTTTCATTCGTTCATTAATGATTCATTCAATCATCGTATTCCTCTTTTATTATCTTTCACTTTATGTTATTAATACTTTTCATTCGTTCATAAACAATACACGTAAAGATACTGAAAGATAAACATACATCGAAGCAAGGAACATCGGCATTTACATATCATCAGTATTCACCATCTATCATGGCGACAACATACTTAACATACCTACATCACGCATACACATGCAATACTATCATCGTCATGCCCAACATAACTTCTAAGCCTCGACGATCATCTCACGCGTACCTCCGGGAGCTATCATATCATCACTCGCCCTTACTCTTCTCCCGAGGGCGAGTAAGTGGGCTACATCTCTCCTCGTACGCACTAGCTCTATTTGGGCGATTGGGCACCCTTCAGTCGCACTGCCTCCATGCGACTGAACACTGTGCGATTGGACCAATGCGGATAAGCATCCATGCGGATGAACACCCAATCGTACGAATGGACTCCCTGTCATGCGGCTGAACGCTATACGTATGGGTTTCTATGCGACTGAACCCTCAATCGTGCGTTTGAACAACTATACGAATGGACCTATGCGACTAAGCATATGCGGATGAACATCTATGCGACTGGACCTCAATCGCCTGACTCTCATACGGCTGGAGCCCCAGTCGTACGTCTAGACCTCAGTCGTGCGGTTGAACCTCAGTCGTCCCTCAGTCGGCCGATTGGACCTTCAGTCGTTCCCCAATCGTGCGATTGGCCCTCCAGTCGCCTAACCCTAACTGCGCAGCGACTGAAGTTCATCTCGAACTGCAGTCGCGGCTCACGACTTCCAAATCCTTCCAAACTCGTTTTAAGCCCAAATTAACCCTCCTAAACCTTAGGGAATCATACTATGACGACATTCAAGCACATACACGTCCGAAATCGTGCTCTAAACACACTATACACATGCACATTCATACATACACGGGTTAAACACCCAAAACTCAAAAATATAGTTTTCAGATGTGTTCCAGCCCTAAAATCATTCAAAAACGTGTAAAAGAGGGGTCCTAGAACTCACCTTAGTAGCCTCCTCGGATAGAGCTTCGATTTGACCCGCTATACGTCGATTTTGGCTCACGAACCCGCTTGGACCGAACCGTCTCCTTCTTCTCTCTCTCTCTGCGGCTGATGTCGTGAGTGTGGAAGAGAGTAAGAGCTGCTCTCTTCCTTAAATACTACTGTCCAGTCGCCCGAGCTCTCCATGCTATTGGACCTTCAGTCGTCCAAGCTCTATGCGACTGAACCCTTTAATCGTATGATTGAGTTCCAGTCGTGCGGTTGAGCTTCAATCGCATGTCTTCCATGCGATTGGACGCTCCAGTCGCATGACACTCCAAACCAAAATTTCCGGGCGTTACAGTTCCGTTGCGATGTTTTATGAAATATGAATGTAATTAAATGTTTTATGTGCGATGATTGACCAGCTGTAAGTGTCCCGGGAATGGGGCCTTACAAGTTCATACCAATGAGCCAGGCTGGACCACAGGAAGACACAAACCAAAAGTAGGAGGTTATGGCCACTCGAGTCATTCAAGCAGCTAAAGAAACTCTTGGAGTTGCAACAAGTTCACAGTAGGTCATAAGGAATCTTGGTGGTGGAACGAAAATGTACAGGAGAAGATAAGAATTAAACAACAAAGCTTTAGAGAGCTTTTACGATGTAATAATGAGGAAGAACAAGCATATCTAAAAGATAAATACAAGGAGGCCAAACGAGAGGCCAAAAAGTCTGCGTCAGAGGAAAAGAACACAACTTATGCGAGGATGTACAAGCGACTAGAGACGAAAGAAGGAGAACATTACATGTTTAAGCTTGCTAAAGCAAGAGAAAGTAGAAGACAGGACTTGAGAATGGTGAAGTTTATAAAGACTGAGGATGGAAAGGTCTTGGTGACGGAGAGAGACATCAAGGTGAGATGAAAAACCTATTTCAATAACCTTTTCAATGTAAAGAACCCTAATCAACAAACAGAGATCGATCAAACAACTCAAACAACGTAACAAAATAAGTGTTATTGTAGAAGCATCACAATAGACGAAGTGATGAGAGCTCTTAAGAAAATGGAAGGGCTAAGGCAGTGGGGCCAGACAACATACCGATTAAAGTGTGGAAGTGTCTGGGAGATGAGGGACTACAATGGCTAACAAAGTTATTCAATACTATCTTCAAGACCGGGAAGATGCCAGAGCAGTGGAGAAGCAGTGTCATAGTCCCCATATATAAACAAAAAAGGAGATGTTCAAGGTTGCACAAACTACAGAGGAATGAAGCTCTAGAGTCACACGATAAAACTATGGAAAAGAGTTATTGACACAAGAATTAGATGCGAAACTCACATAGCAATAAACCAATTTGGATTTATGTCAGGGCGCTCTATAATGGAAGCCATGCACGTCATAAGGAGGATAATGGAGAAGTATAGAGAAAAGAAAATGGACCTCCAAATAGTATTCATTGACCTAGAAAAAGCCTATCACAGTGTTCCATGACAACTCATTTGGGAAAACCTATGACTTAGAAGGGTACCAGAGAGGTATATCAAGATAATCAAGGATATGTATGACGGAGCAAAAACGTGTGTGCGAGCACCAGTCGGAGACACAGGCTTCTTCCCTGTCGAAGTGGGACTCCACCAAGGATCAACACTGAGCCTATTTCTCTTTGCGGTAGTGTTGGATGAGATGACCAAGTCAATACAGGAGCCAGTACCGTGGTGCATGCAGTTTGCGGAGGATATTGTGTTAATATCAGAATCTAAAAGGGTGCTTAACGAGAGGCTAGAATAGTGGATGGCAGCACTAGAGCGCAATGACTTAAGGATAAGTCACTCTAAGACAAAATACATGCATTGTAACTTTAGTGGAGAGACTGAAGAGGACACCCAAATTAGTATTCAGGGTTTGGCGGTCCCACAGACGTCTAGGTTCAAATACCTGGGCTCGTACGTACAGGAGGACGGAGAGATACACAGTGATGTAGCCCACCGTGTTCAATCAGGATGGTGCAAGTAGAGAGCAGCATCAAGGATATTGTGTGATAAGAGGTTTCCAACTAAACTAAAGGGAAAACTATATAGAGTGGCAGTATGTCCAGCTATGTTATACGGAACAGACTGTTGGGTCTTAAAGAAATCGCAAGAGCGACAAATAGAGGTAGCGGAGGTGATGTGTGGACACACAAGACTGGATCGGATAAGGAACGACGTGTTTCGACAGAGGCTAGAGGTGGCTTGTATCACGGATAAAATACGAGAGGGAAGATTAAGATGGTTGGGGCACGTGAAGAGGAGACAGATGTCAGCACCTGTTAGAGCAGTAAAGAACATCATCCTAGAGGGTAAGAGAAGTAGAGGAAGACCTAAGTTGACTTGGGACGAGATAATTAGGCGAGATATGGTAGAGTTGCACGTCTCTGAGCACATGATCGAGGATAGTATTGCGTGGAGGCGTATAATTAAAATTAAGGACTTCTAGTGGGATCTGTGGGTAGGAAGAGTACACGAAGACCTGAATGGTGTAATCAACATTTGTCCTATATAGGTGGAACATGCTGCTTGTTTGATGTATGCACTAGCTTCGGGTTGGTATGCTTATGGGTATGCATACGCTTTGTGATGTATGTCATACTTTTGAATATACTTAAGAATATTGCATATGTTTATTCTAAACCTTTATGTGATATATACCTATGTGTTATATGCTATATAATTTGCTTGTTATCGTCCTCGAGTCGGGGGTCTGTTTTGGAAGCGGCCTCTCTATCTCTCTAGATAGAGGAAAGACTCGTCACCACCTACCCCTCCCAGATCCTGTTTTCGAGTGGGATACACTGGGTATGTTTGTTTATTTGTTTGATTGATCTTGAACACATGCATCTCTTGTATAGAGATGTTACAAATAAACCAACCATTTTAACTTGTTTGATAACCGTATGCAAAAACTAACTATCGTAACTATATAAACTTCTATGACTATTCATATTCTTAACATACACAACAAAGTCATGCGTGTTCACTTGCTTCATCTTCACCGCTTTGGTCATCAACATTGTTCCTTTACAGAATATGTCTCTCTTATTGGTAAATTGTCCATTTGATCAAGCTTTTATGAATCTGGCCTAAACATCTTTAAAAAGTGCTTATTGCATCATAAATGTTATGGAAACAATATAATGAATAACTAAACGTTGCAAAATTTTGTTTTACGTCAGTAGATTATTCACATGCACACCATGCATGTCTTAGGTAAAACAAGTTTTACCTTATGCGTTCTACTCCAATACTCATGTATTTTCACGTACATTATCAGTTCATTGGATGTAAACCGATATAAACATAGAGGTGGTATCTCTTAAACAAAAAACTAAACAGACACATGTCGGAACTTCAGTCAAATGAAAATTGATGGCGAAGGGTTGAGGTTCGCTCATAAGAGCTCGACAAATCTTTTACTAAACCAAGCAAAAAAAGCGAGTGATAAACGAAGAAATTAGGGTTTCATCATCCAATCAAAAAGTAAATGATTAAATATACATCTTGTTAATATAGAGATGATTGTTTCAGAAAAAAACCCCATGTATAAGAAGCATATAACATTAGATGGCAATGTACACTCTCACAAAAGATCACAAAGACTGGTGTTTTCTTCCACCCACCTTCAGCTTAGGGCTGTACAAAATATCACAAGTATCATCAATCATCATCATCAGCAGCATATTCATCTTCATCATCATCGTCGTCATCATCATCATCATCATCATCATCATCATCCTCACCTTATTGCTTGTGGTTGGGTGCAAAAAAGAATCAGAAGAGAATCTAATATATCAAGAATCTATGGGATCAACAGGAAGGGAAGTTGCTCTATGAAGAGGTTCAGAAATCAAGTCACCTGTGCACAAGTTCTTGGTTGTCTCTGTTTCTCCATCATCTAGAGAAAAAGAAACGAAATGGGTCCCCGAGGCAAACGATTTTAGTAAATGATGATGATCATGATGGTTATCTTTATGTTGCCTCGACGTCTTATGTTTTGTATGTTTGTCATGTTTGGGCGCGAGTCCAAGCTGTTTATCTCTAATTTCTCTTAGCTCCATCTGATACTTGGCTTTCAGCCATCTCAATTCTTGTCTGATCTCGTTTTCATAATTATCGTCTGCTAACTCGGGTTCCTCAAACTTGACGGTCTTCTCAACTACTGGGTCATCTTCTGTACACGAATGATATTCGCTCTGCTGTGGCCCCCATATATCAGCATACTGTAAACCATCAGATTGGCTTGAGACAACAGGTGCACCTTCTGTCAAACACTGCTCCGAGCCTTCAAATTGGTAAGTTACTTCCTCAAACCGCCCATGAATACTGCCACCACAATGATGCCTTGAACACGGAAGCGGGTTCTTTGACTTTGTGTTGATATGGGAGCCGTTTGTTGCACAAGTTTGACAGTAACCATCATTGTTCTCATGATCTTCTGAATTACCCTTTTTCCACTCTGGCACCAAGCAAGAAATTTCGCCATCAATCATGTTGGCGATTTTATGGACATCTTGATTGGTAATATCCAACTCAAAGACCATTTCATTTGCAACACTAAATGCTGTGTCTGATTCAATGTCAAAAGGGAAGTAAATATTTCGAACACGCCCTGCAACAGAATCCTTTTGAATTATTAAGGTAAGTAGGTAACAAATGTTTTCAATTCAGAAATAGTAACAAATCTCGAGTTTGTTAACAGTCTTAAAAGGAGGTAGGATCTCGTCTCCACAGTTACATTTTAATTATCTTTATTAAATATTGTTGGGGATTCATAACTTCTTAACTTGTAAATCAGTGCATTGCATCTGCACAATCATTTATTTATATGAAATAAAATGTATAAATCACTCATTATTATATTAGTAGAGGTGTAAACGAACAAAGCCCTTGATGAAAACCGATCATTGTGAAAGACAAATTTTTTATTTCTTGAAAACCAATCTCTAACAGATACATAGATGATTCCCCAGGATGAAATGCATCAACTCAAAGTCCAAAAGAGGTTAGAAATGTTTAGACAATATCCCAACAATATTCTCAAATATAACAATGTAGGCAAGAAATTTTACCCTTTTATGTTAAGTATATATAGCAGTGTCTAGAGCATACCTTCTTTATCAGCAATTCTCAACCTCAAGAAGATACCATCATCATCTTCTCCCCTTCTTCCCTTGATAGAAATATCAACATCATCCATGTGGTCTTCTTGTTGGGTAGTGAATAGTTGTATTTCATTTGCTTCATTTTCATAATTAAGATAGTTTGAGTAATTATCAATTGGTGTATGATAACCATGACTCATTCCATCAAACTCTCTCCAATAATCAAGCGGCCTCAAATCATAACCATAATCTTCAGGCTGGAGAAAAGGGTCTTTAAGTAGCTCTTTAGCTGGCAGCCTAAGAGAAACTGTAACTAGACATTTCTCCACAAATTGTCTCACTTCAGGGTCCTTAACTTTGTATAAAGCATCCGGCTTTTTCCCCTATTTGCAATAGGAAGAATATATATACATATCATATACATATTTTTTAAAAGAATATCATATCATGATTTGAATATTTGAAAACAGTAAAAGTAAACAAGTTCATACTGAAATAACTTTCTTGTAGATCTGAGCAGGATGCGTGCATTCACTGTAAGGATATTCAAACGTGACCATCTCCAAAATGCACATCCCAAATGCATAAATGTCGACCAATTCATTGTACTCTTCAGCATAAACCTCCGGAGCCATGAACTCTGGTGTTCCTGAGAGGCAACAAAAACGATTCAATTGATTGAATGCAATTGCAGATTAAATAGCCAACTACTTAATAATGAAACATCTTATTCAAGAATTACATTCTTGAGTTTAAGGCATGATATGCATAAACCAGTGAAACTTACCAACACATCGAGCAGCATGTGATTTACGGAGGATGGCGGCAAGCCCTAAATCCCCAATTTTAACTTCTCCTTGATTGCCATTAACAAAAATATTATCACATTTAAGATCTCTGTGGATGACAGGAGGATCATGGCTATGGAGATAAAGAAGGCCTTTCAAGATCTGTCTACACCAATGTTTGATTGCTCTTATATTAACCCTCTTGTGTTTCTGCCTATACCTAATTATTTATTATCATTAACCCAAATCAATATAAATTAAATCAGATCAAGGACACCAAACCACCTAACAAAATAATGAAAATTCAATTTTAGAACAAAATCTTAAAGAGGCAAAATTGATGAACTTACTGTCTAAGTGTACCAGAAGTGAACATCTCAGTGACAAAATTCATGTTCCTGTTAGCTGTATCAACCCAAGATGTGTAGAATTTCATGATGTTGTTGTGTTTCAAGGTTTTGAGAAGATGAATCTCAGAATACAACCTCTCAAGATCCTCAGGACTTTGCAGGAAATCATAAAGTTTCACCTGATTCCAAGCAACTTCTATACCTTCATACTCATCAAAACCCCTATAACTTTAACAACACAAAACAAACTGTAAATCCCACATCCAATTCCAAACAGCCCATCAATCAAATATCAAAAATCTTGCTTTCTTACACTGTTTTTGAAGCTCCCTTCCCCAAAATCTCATTATACTGCAAGAAAGAAGATGAATCAGAAGAAGAAATCAAAATCCCCAAATGGGAAAACAAAAAGATGGGATTTTTACCCTCCCATATCTTCCTGTAGGATCTACTTCAACGAAGTCAGATTCATCTGAATCAACAACAACACCATTCATCGTTAAGTTGAGCTGTTGTGTTGAGGTGAGTTGAGTTATTGATGAAGAAGATAATGAGTTTTAGTGCAATAATGATGAGGGGATGAGATTGAGATTGGAATCCTCCTCGTAGAGTCCATCACAAAGAAAAATAAAAGTAGGAAAGAGAGGAGAGATATTTCAACAACTCAGAGACAACTACGTAAAAGATTTCTACGACATTTTATTATTTATCTCTCTTCTTTTAATTAAATAATATATTTTTTTATTTTTTTATTATTTTTTTTCTCTCCTTCACTCACAACCATCTTTAAAAATATTAAAAAATTTATAAGGTTGAACAATAAAACCTTAAATTTACAGATGAACAGTAACTTTTTCTCTCTCCTCCACTCACAACCACTCAAAACTATCCCATATAATTTAAGAACTCACACTCACATAATTATAAAGCATGGGTTATGAATGCTTTAAAGGCAAACACATAAAAAGGTAAAAAAAAAGTATATATAAAAAATAATATAACTTCTTGTCACTTCATTTTTCGAAAAACCTTACAGGTTAAAATTTGGTTAGGATAATTTAAGGGGCCTGCTAAAGGGACGCACTCCAGGATATCTGGACGCCCTGCTTACGGGCCGTAAGGCCCTTCACGGGCCGTATGGTCTGTCGCAAGTCAAATCGGTCATTCAGAAACGTAATTCAAAAACGTAACGGCCCGTGAATATGATCACGGTCGTGTTTATTTACGGCCCGTGAATTTCTTCATGGCCCGTTTGGAATTCGTCTTACGGGCCGTGAACTTACTTACGGGTCCTAGTTTCACTTTTAATAATTTGATGAGATATATTATTCCTCGTTTTTCGTGTAATTTTATATTTATTACGTTATTTGATATGACGTAATATTCCTCGATAGTCGTGTAAATTTGTATTTATTACATTATTTGATATGACGTAATATTCCTCGATATTCGTGTTAATTATGTGACGAGATGCAATATTCCATTTCAACTACTATATAAACGTTAGTTTATAAATTCATTTCATAATTCAACGATATAAATTCATTTCATTTCAACTACTACATAAACGCAATTTCCATTTCAAGTACTATATAAACGTTAATATCTAACGTTACGATTCTTTCTGGGATAGCAACTATTTATTCGGTTCGGAATCTAACTATTACCCTCAGGAGGGTTACGGTTATTACGATGAGGCTGCTTCAAACTATCTAGGACAGTTCGCGTCCAATTACGGTGGGAATGACGGCGGCGATGACGGGGGTGATAACGGTGGCGATAGCAGCGGGGATAATGACGGTTCTGGTTCCGATAAAAAGGGTTTATACGACACGAATCAGGTTATAAGATATATCATATTTAATTTTACTTTCATTTTACTATCATTTAGTAATAACTAACTAAAAATATTAAATTGATTAGGTTTTCTCATCTCGTGAAGAATTAGTTGATTGGGCAACTAACGTGGGGCGAGATAATGGGTTCGTTATTGTCACCAAACGTTCAAAAAGAAATTCGAATGGTTTGGCGGTTAAAATTTGGTTGAAATGCGATCGGGGTGGTGTATATAAGGGAGCATCCACTCTAAGAAAAGTGGCACGAAAAAAACAAACTTCAATTTGAATTGCAGGGTAAGTACCAGATGTAGAGAGATGGGTGGATTATAGTTGTTGTGGATGATACTCATAACCATGAACCTGCTGAACACCTGGAAGGACATGCATACGCAATGAGGCTCACCGAAAATGAGCTTTCTACTGTAAAGAATCTGACCGAGCAAAATATTGACCCTCGAAACATTCTAGGCACGTTGAGGGAACAAAATCCCAATAACGTGTCTGGGTTACGAACCATATATAATGCTCGGGCAAAAATAAAAAGTCCACCAAAATTGGTGAAACCCCAATGCAGGTTTTTTTTCTATACTACAACAACATCAATATATTTACACCCCTCACATTGAGGAACCGACAAATACCGTCGACGGGGTTTTTTTTATACATCCCACATCTCACACATTATGGCGTGCTTACCCACACGTGCTGATGATTGACACAACATACAAAACTAACTTGTATAAAATGCCTTTCGTTCAAATGGTTGGTGTGACATCCACCCTGAAATCTTTTTCTGTTGCTCAAGCATTCATTGATTATGAGCGTGAAGCCAACTTCAGATGGGTGTTAGAGCAACTAAAAGCAACGCTGGAAGATAAGTGTATGGAGCCCCGTGTTATACTAACCGACCGAGACCTCGCTCTGATGAATGCGTCAGAAGAAGTTTTTCCGAGTGCTGTTCGATTACTTTGCAGATGGCATATTTCGGAAAATATTGCTAAACATTGTAAGGCGAGTTTTTCAAATGAAGAGTGGGGTGCTTTTCAGCATGTGTGGTCGGTACTTATTAACTCTGAAACGGAGGACATATACGCTTATAATTACGACCGGCTTTATCGCAGATTGGTGTCCAACCATTCAAGTAAGTTTTCTAGTGTTATTCTTAAAAATATATGTATATTTACATAAAAATAAGTGCATTTTTTAATAGGAGTGCTGATGTACCTAAAAAATAACTGTTGGACCCCTACAAAGAGAGATTTGTGTCGGCGTGGATAAATAGAAGTTATAACTTCGGTCAGCACACAACGAACCGAGTTGAGAGCCAACATTCGTTGTTGAAAAGTTACCTGAAAGCAACCAATAGCACCCTGGATAGATTTATTCCTTTCATTAATAATATCTTAGCTACCCAGGAAATTGCTATAAAAGAAAATTTTACCAAAAGCAAAATCATGCTTATGGTGCAGCATAATCATGAAGTGCTTAAATTGCTGCGAGGTAACGTTTCTATTGCGGCTTTGGATATGTTAGTCGGTGAGATTAACAGGATAAATCATCTAATTATATCCAAAGAATCATGTGGCTGCCATCTTTTTACCAGCTTTGGTCTTCCGTGTGCTTGTAAATTAAACAATTACTTTCAAACAGGTGAATGTTCTTTTACGTTTTTTATTTTTCATGAAAACTTTTATTATATTTTATTTAATATATTATTTTATAGGTCAATGTATCCCGCTCGATGCCATTGATGTTTTTTTGGAGGAAGCTAGATTTTTCACCCGCGTATATTGTACGGGAGGTTCAAGTAGATGTACATAAAGAGATGGAGATGGACCCGAGTATATTAAGTTACCATTAACGGACCCCGTCTCCATATTCGTTACCATTAACGGACCCTGAGTATATTAAGTTAAACCACTCAAATGGGAGAATCGTCCAACGATCACTACCCGGCAACTCTTCGGTTTACGTATTTCTTCGTATCTCCATATTGTGAGTCTATTTGTCCACGCCCGAACATGCTATAAACAACAACTTTTTAATTGTTAGAATTTTAAAATAAAATAAAATATATAAAAAAACTTTAAATCATACCTCTGTACCTAAAGACACGTTTCCGAGTAATTCACGCCAAAATTGTAACGGAATATCGGAATGACCCATGTAATACACTCTACATGTTTGGGAGTCACCGTTACGTATAAAGTGAATAATATTCTGAGACCAGTTCCTCCCGTTCTGCCAATTATGGTTATCTATTGGATCAGGAATACTTTCCACAATATCTCGTGAGTTTGAAGATGACTCATTTTGACGTCTTCTCCTACCTCCACGAGAAGACATTTTAACTGTTTCGTTTCTCACTAACCATATAACAAGTCATATATATAACGGTTTATATAGAATCTTAAATCGAATCACGGAATAATACGTCGCGTCACATAATTATAAAATTTAAAAGCGCACGCAAATCGAAGAAAGTAAATTCTCAGAAGGACAATTACGGGCCGTGAGAGAACTCACGGGCCGTTATGTGAGATGTTCACGGTCCGTGGGGATGGGATTTTACGGGCCGTTATGTATTACACGGCCCGTGAGTAGATGTTGGTGTGAAAATTAAATGTTGAAACCCATACGGCCCGTGAGGCCCTTCACGGGCCGTGACAAAAGTCAAAGGGCGTATGTTTAACACCTGACAGGGTGTTTAATTAGCTGAGGCCTAATTTAATAGGTCTGAAAATGAATTATTAGTTGTATAATATATGATCTCACTTTTTATTTAGTTATTCACACATTCACGAAGAAACTTTCTTATTACACGAGACATACGTCAAGTTTATTATTTTCTTGTCCTTTTCGATTCTTATATAAGAGTAAAATTTTTCTCCAAACTTTTGTTTGTTTAGTTTATTGTGATAATTTCAAATAATAGTAATTAAGACTTTGAGGATTTTATTAAAATACTCAATTTTTTTCTTCTTCTTTTTGTATGTACTTTAATCACTTGATTAATTAGATTTTAATTTAAGAGTTTTTTTTATAAATGTATAAAATTAATTGATAGGATATTAAATTCTAATTATTATTTTGAATGTTTCTAAATTTGACTTAAATTTCTTATTTTTAATTTATATTTCTCCAAACCATCATAGAGAGACGGACAGCCACAAGCACAAAGACACACATATCATATATGATGCCAAAAACACCCTCTCTCTTTATGTATTTATTTATTTAATTTTCTTGCGTCTCCTTTTCTATCTCTTCACGAGCCACCCACACACACATGCATTTGTGCCCTTGTCTACTTCTCAATAAATTGTATCCACACTTCAATTATGAATATAAAATTGTTTGGTTCCAATATATCTTATCATATTCTTGTAGTGATTTCATTTCAAACACACCGTAGCACAATATTCAAATTTTCTAATTTTATAAAAACAAAATATTGTGATAAAAAGTTTTTGATCACAAATAGTTTACTTTTATATTCTTTTTAACTATTTTGTGGTTGATAATATAATAATCAAATTATTAAAAAGCTATCACTTTAGATATCTTTATCAAAAGAAAATTTTGCCAGCTAGATGATAAGTGATCCCCAAACCTACCTAGTCTTATGTGAACTACATTATGATTTATGATCTTATTATTGTAAATGATTAAAAAAAACCTTATTGCTTACATTTAATTAAGATTTAGATAGAAAATAAACATAACTATGTTCAAATGAGTTTTTATGTTTTTCTTTCTTATATTTGGATAATCAGATACAATTTTTTAGAAATTACACTTTTATTTCCTGTTCTTCATCTACTCATAACATGTTTGACTTGATACTAACTCATGTTACAATTACTTATATATATATATAGGGTATGGTTCATATAAGAACTCACCCTATTTATGAGGACCCTTTAACTTTTCTTAGCATAGATCAATAATAGAAACTCTAATCTAATGACTCCAAATAAATATGAATATTTTAATACTTTGAATACTTATATTTAAACACAGAAGCGTATTAAAGTCTTTTTATCATCTCAATTAATACTTACCTTTTACTTTTTGACATTCTTCTGCAACCATCAAATCACAATAATTATCCACTAACAGATCTCTTGATTTCTTTTTTTAATCACAATAATTCTCCTTCTTCTTAACAAAACTTTTGATTTCTTTTTTTTATTACAATAATCCTTCATCTTCTTAACAAAACTTTTGATTTCTTTTTCTAATGTGTTCTTTTACCGTATTCAATTTAAGTAAAACTTTAAAGAGTTCACTTTATTAGAAATAAGTAATATATGTGTTCTTCTACTTAAGATAATTTATTATGTCATAAATTTTCTTATAAACCATGTTAATATATTAAGAGATTAGATGCTAGTTAATGTAGTCGTCAGTTAGTGTAATGACATTGATTTAATTATAGTGTTATATTGATGTTATTAATGTTTATATTAGTGTAAAATAACAAATATACACGATGTAGTATTGTAAAATAACAAATATACAATTACTTAACATTGAGTTACAGTAACTAAATGACTTATGATAGATTACATCATACTTGGCATAAACTAACAATAGTTACACGATGTACAGTACATTAAAATAACACAAAATTTCATTCACATTACATTATATTATTTATATTATCTTATGTTACTTACACTATAATACATCGCCCTAACCGAAAATTAAAGTTGGACTGCTATATAAAAATGGGTATATAGTATTTTCATTAATATCGAAACAATGTATTGTTAAATGAGTAGCCATGTAATTTGATGTAACAGTATAACAACATTTAGTATATACTAATATCAACTAATATAAACCATTAGATAAATGTCACATTGCTTAGATTAAATCACACTAAGAATAGAATCTATTATAAAATGTAATTGAATTGTAATTGAATTTGATAACATGTATTATAATGTCATTGTAACGTTATGTAAAATACTGTAATGTAATAACTTAATATAACTAAAGTCATGTTAGTAATACAACTTATATTTTTTGCTAATGTAACAAGTATATTAGTGTAGTTAAATTACATTACTTGCATGATTCTTATGTTGTAATTAGTACTTAATACTTACGTATTACATATTTTTTGCTAATGTAACACAACTTATAATTTTTTCCTAATGTAACAATTATACTTACGTTCTCTTTAATCCCAATATACTCTAAAAAACTTTTAACTTTTTTGTTTGAACATTACGTATTACATTATTGTAACTTGTGGACAAATTTATGGTATAGATGTAATTTAATATTACAGGGATGTAACATAGTGCAACATACTTAGTTACAATTAATTACAGTATGTTTATTTGAATGTATAGTCCATTATATTATTGTAACTTGTGGACAAATTTATGGTATGGATGTAATTTAATATTACAGTGATGTAACATAGTGCAACATACTTAGTTACAATTAATTACAGTATGTTTATTTGAATGTATAGTCAATTACATTATTGTAATTCTTTATAGTGAATTATATAAAACAAACATATATAAAAAACAACAAAAATAAAACCTTATAAAATGGGTTCAAATTATTTTGTTTTTGAAATTTTAAAACTTTTTTATACATTTTTAATCTTTTATATAGAGGTGCATAAACTGGGTTCAGAATCCAAAGCAGGTCGGGTTGAATACGGTTCGGGTCGTGGTCAACAAATTCCAAATCAGGTTTGATCGAGTTCCGGGTCGGGTCCAACCCAGGTTCGTATTATGTGATTTTAATTAATATGACGGATTCATAGCAGGTTGAACCGGGTCGGACTCGGATCGGATCGTGAAAAACCTAGGTTGGAACCGCGGGTTATACCGGGTCGGGTTTTTGGATTGGGTCTTGAACCCGGTTTCATTGTGCAACCCTACTTTTACAAAGATTGCAGCATTAAATTTATCATATTTTTCTCTTTAATTCCCATGTGACCTTTCCATATTTGTATTTTTTACCCGACTTAATGAAACTACACCGGTGTAACAAAATACTTACACTATTGTTGCACCACTATTAAAAAGCCTTCTACACCCAATATTACACCACTGCAACTATCAATAACGTCATGATTACAACAACCTAACAACTAAATGAAATTACATCATGTAACTACACCAGTGTAACGAAATTTGAACACTTTGATAAAACTAAAACAACAATATCACACCACTGTAACAACAAAACACCTCTGTACTTACACTATTATAGCAAAATTAAGCAATAAAAAATAGACTGCTATAATAAAAAAATAACCACTGTAATTACACTACTGTAGCAAAATAATACCAAAGCAACTATAAACATGCCTGAAAAGCTTCTAAAGGAGTTGTAACTGTGTTGGAGAAGAAATGAGTACCGGTGCAAATCAACATGTGAAATTGCATCACTACGAAAATCCTTGATCCACACAAAGCCCAAAAATATACATGATTGTATGTGGAGAAAAGATATGGGTCAATTAATGAAAGATCTAGGTTGATTTGAACCAAATCTGAATCACCGTAGTAGGTTGGGTTGATTTGGTGGCGTTGGGTGGTGGTTTAGCGAGGGTTATCACTATCCCCACAGTCTTGATCACCCCACCCATGAAGTAGGTGGAAGAGAAGGCTGTGTAAGGTTTAGAGATGATTTTTTTGAAGAAGAAAAAAATAATACACATGAAGCTTCATACTTTTTTAGTAAGAACAAATGGGGGAGCCTGGTTAGCATCGCCCCCACCCATGAATGGGGTTACTTCTTCTCAATATACAATTTAGACAGAAATTTTAAGAAGAATGAAGGAAAATATGATGAATGTAAGAAGTCTTTTTAGATTAAAAAATGTTTATGAAGGAAAAAAAACTACACCCACGTTAGAAAGACATGATGAAGTTGTACTCACCTTGAATTTGGTGAAAAAGAAACATCTTAGTCAATAGTACAAAAAGTAATTAAATAAAAGACATGTATTAAATGTAGGAGGTTGTAAAAAGACAGAAATAACCCTAGAAGATGCTTTTCATGTTGCTGATGTGTCGCTATGTGATTGGTTCATCAAGGTTAAAAGGTTCTCACAAATAGTTAGGGTTTTCAAATGAACCCAATCCTATATATATATATATATATATATATATATATATATATATATATATATATTTAAATATATATATATATAAATATATATATATATATATATATATATATATATATATATATTTAAATAACTATTACAGATTACTTAAAAAAATATAAGCAAAATTAATGTTAAAATCCCACCTTAACCCTCCCTCCCCTACCCAATTCCTTCAACATCTACTACATATCAATATTCTTGAACTACGAACGGTAAATATGTATGTCCTTTGTTTTTAAGGTGGTGAGTTCAAAACTCTTTTAACCATGACGATAGATTTAGTTTAGTGTAAAGTAGGTATATATAAGGGTCGTTCAAAAAAAAAATATTCTTGAATTCGTGTTTCTTGATGCCTTCAGCATTGGCACTTATCTTTATGCTCAACAAAGAACCAAGCGTTGTTAAATATCAAGAAAATCAGAATCAAAGAACATCCATGAACAAGATTTTCTCTGAGAATCAAAAGAATCAATTAAAACAGGAGAATAAACAGAAAAATAAAAGATAAAAGGATCTTGATTAACTAACAAACCCCCACCCCCCAACCCCCAATTAATACAAAGATTAAATTGGTTAAATTAATACTCAGGCAATAGCTGGGGAATCTTGCTTTCATGTTCAGCACTCCTCTTCTGTTATCATAACCATACACAAACCACCATAAACTCAGCATCAAGCTCAAAAACTCGCTTCCCAATCCGATTACGGCAACCTCCACTACTGCTAACCCAGTAATCTTCATTGGACGCAATGGACCAAGCACGTAATATTAAAAAACTAAGGATCAAACCGCAATGGACCAAGCACGTAATATTAAAAACTAAGGATCAAACCGTAATATCACCTTTCCACAGGGACTGTCATTTAACTAAGTCTGGGACTGTCATTCACTAAGTCTGATCATTTATATAAAAATGGGTCAGTTTGACGCCCCAACGCTTTTCTGCTCATTTCCTAAACTTTTCAAAGTCATTACTACAGTACCAATACAATTTGGGCAGCTTTCGGCCTGTTTTGACCCATCTCTTTTAGCTATTTTTTTTAATTTGGCACGTAAATCGTTTGAGATACACATTTAACCCAGATCGAATCCCGCATAACAAGAAAAAGGTATAGTCAAATCACCAATATGCATGCTTACTTGAGAACACTGATGAAATGCATTCTGTTGGTGTCAATGTGGCGACTCCAGGTTTGAAGTGTCGGTCTCATGAACCCAAACTTGACCTCGCCTTCTACGATATCTCAAATTATCAACTCTTCAAACTGCTTAACCCTGGTTTTTTCACCACTGTACTCTCTCCAAAAACTTTCCTAATTTTAGTTGCTTCATCCCATTTCATGTTTGATGAGTACAAATTTGAGAGCAATGAGTGGTATGCAAAATTACCTGATTCCATTTTAGACAAATTCTTCCCTACATTTTCCCCAACCTCCATGTTCATACTGAATCTACAAGCACTCAATAGAGCTCCCCAAACAGCAGCACTGTTTAATGGGGCACATTCACTATACTTCTGATAAATCCCAATTTTGATCACATCATACGCATCTTCCAAACTATTGGCCCGTCCTAACATGTCTATAATGCAAGTCCAGTGCTCTAGACTTGGTTGAATCTTGTACTTTGTAATCATTAGGTCAAAGAATTTACATCCATCTTCAATCAAACCACAATGGCTGCAGGAGGATAGCAAAGATGTGAATGTAATGGCATCAGGTGCATACCCATTGACCTCCATCTGACTGAAAAGTTTACCAGACTCACTCCCTTGCCCATTCATCCCGTATCCTGCAATCATTATGTTCCAAGAGCTTTGATCTCTCTTGAAATCAGTTTGCATAAACAAGTCTCTAGCCTTCTCTAAATTGCCAATTTTGGCTAATGAATCAATCAAACTATTCATAACTTGTGTCTCAGAAGCTAGACCATATTTCAAGATATATGCATGAAACAACTCAACATAACTAGCCGAGAAAGCTAAATATCCTTGAAGTAATGAGATAATTGTTACAGAATCTGGCTTGTACCCTATTTCTGATTGCATTTGCTGAAAGAGCCTAAGACCGGTGGAAGAACATCCAGCCTCCATATAACCATAGATCATAGTATTCCATGAAACTATATTTTTAATAGACATCGAATGGAAAAAAAGTTCAGCGCTTTTTATGTGTTCGCATCTCATATACATGTCTATCAAGGCGTTTCCTACAATAAGATCTGAAGAAAATCCTTTAAGAAGACTAAACCCGTGGAACATACTAGCATGCTTTAGAGATCCCATTTGTCCACATAATTGACAGAATGTCACCATGGTTATAGAATCTAATGACACCTTACTACGAACCATTTGATGAAAAAGATCCACCCCATTTTCAGTTTGATCGTTTAGAATATATGCAGCAATTACTGCATTCCATGTTGCAGTATTCGGGTGGTGAGTGCGAGAGAACAAAATCTCAGCTGCTGTCACATCTGAACACTTTCCATATGCATCCAACATTGCAGTAGACAAAACAACATCATTTCAACGTCTAGACCCCTCTTTATAATCATTGAATGGATTACTTTAATTCTTTGAATATCTCTAAGGCTTGCATAGACAGGAAGTACATTAGCAAAAGAGAAAGAATCAGGCTTCATACCTGGTTCCACCACCATCCGTTCATATATATCTGTGGCCTCCTGTTCATAACCTTTTTGTTTGTACGCTGCAATTAGCGCATTCCACGACACTAATGTCTTGCTTGTCAAGTCTTGTTCGAATACAACTTCAGCACAGTCAAGCCTTTCACATTTGGCATACATGTTAAAAACAGCAGTTCCTAGTTGCACATCAGAATATAAACCGATACTGATTAAATGCCCATGAATACTCATTCCAATACTAGCTTCACTAGCATGGATAACACTCGAAAGTAAGGCTAAAAATGTAACAACATTAGGAGCAAGATTTTCAGCCCGCCTTAACCGTAAAAAGAGCTCAAAGACTTCTGGCCAGTTCCGGCCTTGTGCATAACCTGTAATCAATGAGTTCCAAGAGACTATATCCTTACGAATCAAATCGTCGAAGACTTGTCGCGCAAGATCCAGCCTACCTATTTTACTATACATTGATATCAACGAATTCATCACAGGGACATGGTTATCAAACCCATTTTGTTTCACATAATCATGCACAAAACAGCCTTTTTTAAAGCTGTTCAATTCACTACAAGCCTTAATCACATTACAAAGCGAATGGTCACTTGGAAACACAGATAACTCCACCATCTTCTCAAAAGCATCAACAACATCCGCGGTGGTCCGCTTAACACCAAACCCATGTATTATACAATCAAATACATCACCATCATTTCTCATCGGCATTTCATCAAACACTTTGTAAGCACTGTTAAAAATTCCAAATTTCACATACATCCATAGCAAACTCTTCCCAACATCAACACAGGATCCAAAAGCTCCGCTTTTGATCAAATACCCATGAGTCGCTTGCCCAGCATCAAGATATTGCAGAGAAGCACATGAATTGAGAACTGCAGGGAGTGTAGAAATTTGGGGTTGTGAAATGGGCAGAAGTTTCTTGAACATAAAAGGGGATTGAAAGAATTTATGGCTTTGGCTAAATGATTTGATCAGGGCGTTCATATGGGGTTTTCGTCTAGATTCTGGCGGGAAGAATTAAACCGTTGATGATTCTTTAAGATACATCGGAATTACCTATGAAAGAAACGGGAGTTACGGGTCTACCTTATTTTGACCAAGAGTTCTTAGCAATATCTTTTCACATTCTTTCTACAAGAACACTAAACTAGGCCGATCGATTTTATCCGTACCCGATTAACCCGTCCGACCCAACTCACCCGTACACAAAGAAACCCGACTCCAACACCTCGAAAATATATTTTTATTCAGACCGGGTTTTGGATAGACTTTTAAACCTCAAAAACCCGAACTGATTAATCCGAAAACCGAATAACCCAATCAACCCACATTTTAATTAAGTAAATTGTATGCATACACTTGTTTAGATTGTTCAAATTGATCAAATTATTTATATATAATTAAGCAAATTGTGTAACCTATAGAAGCAAACTAATTCAAGTCCATTTATTTTATAAGATTTTAAAAGAAAACTTACTAAAATCTACTAAATTAAGGCTATTGTTTGGTGTCCGAAACCCACCCCGAACAACCCGAAACCGATTAATCCAATTGTTATTCAGGTCGGGTTTCAGTTAGACTTTCAACTTTAACAAATCCAAATAACCCGAACCGATTAACCGAAACTTGATCAACACCCTTGCATTAAAAACATTCTTTCCAAAGATACGCCGTTCACCTTAGGTTTTAGTTATTTTTTCTATAATTTAATTTTACTTACAATGTTATCATTCCGTTCAATTACACACGCCGAAGTGCCAAGCATTGTATATATTGGTATTAATCCATTTGAAGTGGAGCATTGTTGACAAACGTTTTACGATTTGTTAAAAACAAGAATAGTGAATATTTCCTTTTCAAAATCCGTGTATGGTCAACACAGAAGCATGAAAGAATGCTTTTAGCGAGATTTATAACATTATTTTTACGGCAAACTTATAAACTCACAAATAAACTTATGGGTTGAATTAACTGTTTTAATTTTAGATGACCAATCATTATTCATTAGTCAAATTAGTAGGCTGGAAACAGAATGAATTAAATTGGATTTGGCCCACAAGCATTGGTCTTGGGCAGCCCTTTGACCATGTGACAAGGACAAAAAGAAAATAGGGGTGTTAAAAGAACTAAAGGAGAAAAAATCCGTAATTCAACTGTGAAAAATCGATCTGAATCCTTATTAAGATAGTTGGATTAGATCTCTTAGTGCACAACATGCCAAACAACATGTATAGCTGAGATGTCCTCACGCCTAACAAGGTTTGCTGGGTGATTTGATGTTTTCAATATTAAAAAAATGATAGAATTCCGTGATGTAACGGAAGAAATTCATAAGAGTATCATCTCTGATAGGTTGCTTGACTCTTTTTCGTTTTGAGTATTAGAGTTTTCAACACATAAGACATGAATAAAAGAGTTCATTTTATACTCACACTAAAACGTCATATATAATTTTCATGTTTAAACACAATTATGTCAAATTTTATGAGATTGGATCAAAACATATTGTTGATTCGTGACATTGATTTATATCAAGTTAAATGAATTTAAGAGACAATCTAAAAACGCCATATTGATTAATGAAAAGGGTTTATTAGTCAAAACAAAACAATAAAATTTATATACGAAATAATTTTACTAGTCAACAAAAATCATACATATTATATCATATCACGTTTTGTAACAATCTTTCATTGATAACATCATCATTTAGTGTGATGCAATCTATAGCAACTTGTATTATCCAAATTAATCACTATTAATTCCAACCAATCATCTTCATATATCGATATATAATTCATCTTAGTATCGTTAGAATCTGATTTCCTTTGTTGTGATCATCTAACATAGTAACCACAAAACCTATATATATTCCAGAACTCATATAAATAAATTTATAGTAAATTACATGCGCACACAGGCAGTCCCAAACGCTAACTGAGGTTAAGTTTCTCTATTAAGTTAATATAAAATTACCAATATACCCCTATTTAAAAATAACAATTCTAAATAAAATCAAACTTACCCCATCCAAACCCCACCCACCACATCTAGGGGTGAGCAAATTCGGTATACCGACCGAAATCGGGTATACCGCACCCGAACCCGATCTTCATGGTAAAGTAATACCGATTACCGTACCTAACACATATAATCAGGATTTGGGTTTTTCGGTTTCGGTAAAAAGGAAATCGGGAAGGTACCGGAACCGATGATTGAGTTGAATCTTTACACACTATCTTGTAATTTTGTATCACACCTTGATGCTAGAATGCTTGATTTACTCCATAATCGTTGATTTCATAAGGCATTTCATTGCATTCATGAGATTAGTTTCATTTATGTCCGATTGGTACAGTTTTGGTTCGATTATGTTGCTAATTTTCTCAATTTCTTAATATTTAGACTTGAATGTGGATAACCTGGGTAGATGGCAACAACCAAGTTTAATTTGTGGGGGAAAATATTACTGTGGTTTTGGAGTTTTGGTGGTAAAGAGGTGTGCGTTGATGAACATAATCAGGACAATGACTTGGAGTATCTTTTACACTGTTTTGCTCATAGGATTTTTCTTCTTCTTTCCCTTCTTTTTCACACTCCCAATTCAGAAAAAATTTACCAAATCTCTAATGTTGCAGGTTAGTCAGCAGATGGTAAATTTTATTATGTGATTGATTTTAACTCTCTAATATTGGATTAGTTTTGATAAGTGTTATTACTATTTTGGTAACTGTTGAAAGTGGTGCATCATGTCTTGCTTGATTCATGCTACTGTAAATGCTCATTATCTTTAATGGATTACATGATTTTAAATTGTAAATGTAAATGAATCATTTTTTTCTTGAGTCAAAGTTTTGACTTTTAATTGTTAACTACTTTGTTTGGGTACAAATAGATTACTTGAACATGTTTAGGTGTGCATGCAGGTGAAGAAAACTTGGCTTTGTTATGTCCTACTGATTAGTACAACTATAGTATTTGAACATGTTAAGATGTTTGTGCAATTGTTGGCTTTTAATGTAAGTATTTGAGCATATTAGTTGTATTCAATTCACTTCAACACAAAAACTCCCATTGGTTGACTTTCTAATCAATAAGTCATCCTTAATTCGTTAGCTTGCCTTGTTGGTAGATATATTGTGAATCCTAGGATCTCAAATCAGGAATTATCAGTATTAAAATAAATCAAATCAATGATCGCGGAATTATCATTAATTGACGTTTAATTGTGTTAATGATTATCGATGAACACAAACACAAAAACACAGTAAATACGAAAACAATAATTATTCAAAAGTATTTCATTAATTATCAAGTAATGATTACAAAAGAATAATTATGAACAACTATGAACAATGATTTTCGTAAATCGAATTAATGTTGTTGTTGATGTGACGGCGGTTAGGGTTGCACGATAATGTAACTCTTGACAGCCGTAATATTGATTGATTGTGTTCCTCAAGATGTGAAACCTAGGACTCATATTTATACACGATTTGAGTCGGTTAAGGAAACACCGGATCTCTTGGGATTTGTTATTGATTGGTTGACTTGTTTGACTTGTTGATATTTGAAATCATACAAGTATTCTATTCTTCCCCAGGAGCCTTGTCTTCCGCAGGAGTTTTGCTCTTCCGTAGATGACTTGGTCGTCCGTAGAAGTGTTGTTCTTCCGTAGGAACTCTTTCTTTCGTAGAAGTCTTCACTTCATGAAATCCTTGATCATCCGCAGGAACATTCACTTGAGTGATGATCTTGTAAGAAACATATGTACGGATTAACATAATGTTCATCCGTAGATGTTTCTTACACTTGGTCAATTTCAGGAATCCTACCAAGTATATTGATTTTACCTGTCAACAATCACAAAGCAACACACATGTATATGGGTTACCCTATAGATTCAAATTCACATATATATATATAGATATATTGACAGTTACAATTATTAATTACAAGACTTGATTAAAGTTCTAAGCCTATACAAAATGATCTAGACCTATACTATCTAGATCCAACATATATATTGCTACCACAACAAGTTAAGTACGAAGTTAATAAAATAAAAATAGATCAAATTTCCATAGAAAAGATAAACAAGATCAAAATCTGAGTCATTATGTTTTAGTAATTCTGATTCAGAAGATTCAGTTTCACTCACCTCAGCTTCATTGTTAATGTTTAAATAACTTGTTTTTATGTCAATATTGGTGCTTGGCACAAAATGATTTGACAAAGTGTTTGTCATTGTTTCAGGTAGAGTTGTGTAATTATCATTAATAGATGGTGCAACAGCATTATAACCCAACCCATACCTGTTCTTTGATTCAATATGAGAGTTTAACAACTTCTCATATTGCTGAGATGAAAGTTGAAACTTCTGAAGTTTTACTTCAGTAGATGCATGATCAGTCATGGATTTGGTTAAGGAAGTGGTCAGATGCTCAACTTGGGCTTTAAGGCTATAATTTTCAGAAACATATTTTTTTAAATCTTTTTGCAAAGAACTAATTTTGATTTGATATAATTTATGTTCTCTTAAATGTGATTCATTTAAAATCATTGTTTCCTTTACTTTGTCAGCCAATTGTTGAGCATGGACTCTATACCGTTCAACTTCCTCAACACATGATGATGAACATAACCTGTCTTTTACCTCTCTGGCCATTAGAGGGACTTTGTTTTCCATATGAGCCATTAATGCTTGATTCTCTTCCAAGACTTCCTTCTCATACATACTCCAGTCACATGTTCCATCTTGAAGTATGATCAGACCAGACTCCTTTGAATTACTTGGATCCGCTGATACATTTGTGGCTGGTGGGGATGTATTTGTCAGTTGAGGTTGTCTGTGCAGAGTTTTTTGAGAGGTTTGTTGCTGGTGTTGATACTGCTGATGCTGATGTTGTTGCTGCTGATGCTGATGTTGTTGCTGCTGAGATGATTGTTGATTACATTCTCTAGAGAAGTGTCCATAGAGATTGCACTTGAAACATCTGACTTTGGACTTGTCAACACCAATTTTTGATGTTTTACTAGCTGCAGCCAGATTCTTGTTTCTCCTCAGATATTGCTTAGCTCTGTAAGCAATCATTGCCATTTGCCATTGTAGATCCATCTCTTCCACTACATCTGGAGGCAATTCTTCCAAGTCTTGTTGGCAAATGTTTGCTGGGGTTAGTGAGCTTCCCAGATATGCTTGAAAGCTAGAACTAAAAGCTGCAAAGGCTGCTTTTTGTTCTGCAGAATCCAATATCACAGTATTTGGTTCCGATTGATTGTTTTGTTGAGAAGATTTTGCAGTTGCTGGAGTGTCTCTTTTCTCAGCAGATCTTCCCTTTTCTTTTTGGTTCTTACTTTGAGATGATTTCTTAGAGGTTTGGATGCATAAAAACTAACTTCCTCTTCATCATCACTCAAAGTACAAGAGTTATCACCATCATGGTTTGAAATAAATGCACTTCCAGCATTTTTAGTTTCTTTGAAGTGATAAGGTGAGACATGATTTCTCACACTCTTGTTTCTTGATTGTTCATCCATTTCAAGAGCCTCTATGCAGGATCGATTATGGGTCACTCAACAGGTGTTTTTTTTCTCTCAAACTCACCTTGAACAACACTCAGCAAGTAGTCTATAAAGAGTTGATCACAATATAACAAGTAACAAGCAGTAAGAAAATAAACACAAGAAGTAAATTTTCAAGGTACTTTTATATATTGCTTCTCAACTCAAAGGATTACAAGACTCTTGGACTCAAATCGCTTATCTAATGAGTTACATGGAGAAGATATATATAATACTACCTACAGCCGGATATACTTTGATACCAGCTGGACACCTCTAACCTTACATCTATACTACAAGACTCTAGGTGAGGTCTTTCAGACATTTTGCCTGAGAGTTGGTAGTCAGGACATGTGACATCCGTCACCAAAGGTCCGTCTATCGACGTAATCTGTTAGTTTTGTTGTCGGTCATTCCTTACCCTTATAACCCATCTATGTGGATATTATGCCTGTTTAGTTGCTTAGTTAACCTTATGCGTGTGCTATCGTAGCTTAAATCATCGTCGTCTTGAAATCTTAACTGAGATTTGCCCCGTTAACACTAAACGCGCCATTTTTATATAAAAACTATTGTCGCGTATAAAACCATTTTTAACTTGTAAATAACATTAACGACGTTTTATCATTAATAAAAACAAGACTAATAAATAACGTTTTCAACCGAAACAAAATTTGGGAACCCGGGGGCAAAGTGCGGGGACTAAACTTGACATTTTAAGAAACTAGGCTGGGTATAAATACCCATTACCCAGCCATTCTTCACATCATCTTCATCTTCATCGCTTCTTCTTCATCTTCTTCACTCTCTCTCGAACTAGCACCGAAATCAGGTCCGTTTGTTGCATTTTCGTCGTCAAATCTTGAGTGTCATCGTGTATACTCGTTCCTAGCAGGTAGATAACCTCGCTTACCTCGTTTTTAGATCTAATTAGGTGCTGCGTTTTCTAGGGTTTCGGGTGCTCGGGTTCATCCGAGCACATGAGGTCGTGTGAGCTTGCATGTTGTGTTTTTGAGTGTGCTTCTTGTCTAGACATGTTAGGATATGGGTTCTGGAGGTTCTTGGTGTGTAAAACCTACGCCCGGAGCAGCTGGACGCTGCTCGAAGTCTCAGCAGTCACGATCTGCTGTGCAGGGCGACTGGGCCATTCGGCCGACTGAACCGTGCGACTGGGGTGAGTCGTGCGACTGGGTTAGGCGTATGAGTGTGTCACGCGACTGAGCCGTGCGATTGGGCAAATCGTGTGACTGAGTCATGCGTATGGGTCTGTGTGAATGAATGTGTGTGCGAATGAGTCCATATGAGTGAGTGTGCATGCGATTGAGTCAGTGCGAATGAAATTGTGTGCGAATGTGCGTGAGTCGTACGACTGAAAGGCCAGTCGCACGAATGAGTGTTCAATCGCACGAATAAAGCTGATTCGTGCGAATGAAAGTTCAATCGTGTGTATGGAGGTTGAGTCGTATGACTGAGTCTTGCATGGTACGACTGAATGCTTAGTCGTATGAATGAAGGTTCAATCGTACGAATGAAGCTGATTCGTACGACTGAAGGTCCATTCGTACGAAGGAAGGATTGAGTCGTGCGTCCGGTCCTGTTATATGACTAATGGTGTGTGTGTGTGTGGATCCCCTTTTCGGAGATCTTACGACGATAAGGTAACATTAATAAAGTGTCATAGCTTGACCACAAAGATTAAAGTCAACGCTATCAACAGGCACATATTATTTAAAATAACCTAGTCTGAGATGTGTGTGACTGCTTGTGTGTGTACTACCCACGACCGAACCGAAACTGCCCGAGCCTATTGATATCATCTTATGCTTTATGCTCGTTATTAATGCTTGTCAGTAACTGTCAATAGGTGTTTGACTGTTCATAGCATCCTACCGTTGGGAATATTCATCACACGTGCCTATCATCTGTTCAGTGAGTTTCGTGGCCCATTTTTACTCTTATAAAACCTTTTCAAATATCTTTAACTTGGGGAAAAGAATGCTCACCTACTTAACTTGATTTCAGGCACCTTCCCTAGTGGAAGTTGGCTACTACTTCTATGAGTATCTTAACTTGCTTATCTTGTGATTGCTGCTATGTGAACTTGAACTTTGTGCTATGTTACCCCTATGTATGACTTAGTGGTATCACCCTACTATGCACTACTACTTGATGTTATGTGTTGATTGATGTTACCTGTGGATGCCATTGACCTTGGATGCTCTCGGCTGTGTGGCTCTTCTGTGTGGTTCTTCTGTGTGGTTCTTCTAATCCGATCATCCACTACAACCATTAATCCCGGTAATCGGGACCTCAGGATTGGTTTGGTTGTAACCTAAACGTATGCGCTGTGTGGATCTTGCTACGTCGCCTTAAACTTATTATGCTATGGAAAACCTTTTTATATATAACCATTAATCCCGGTAATAGGACCTAAGGATTGGGTTGGTTATAAACTGTACTATGTGCTGTGTGGATCTTGCTACGTCATTTATAAACTATTTACGCTTTGGAAATGCTATCTTTACAGCCATCAATTCCCGGGTGGAACCAATGAATAGGCTTGGCTGTAGCTATTTATAACTAGTAAAACCGCCTATGCATAAGTGTAGTCGCGATAACTTTTATTAAACTTACTCACTGTTTTCATCTTAACATCTTCTATTACTTAAAACCTGCGAAGCTCACCAACAATTATGTTGACCCTTTTTGAGCATTTCTTTTCAGGTGAACAAGGTAATTGAAGATCTAGGAGTGCTACCTTTTAGAGGAGACCCTAGGATGCATTTTGTGATTATTACTCTTGTAAAGCTTGAACATGGCCTTTTGTATACTTGTTCCCGAGTTGTGGGAATTTACATTACAAGTTGTCCTTAATGCTTATGTGATCATTTATGTTGTGCTTATGGCTATGCTGTCGTGAACTTTGATTATACACGACACAAGTCTCCATTTGTGTTCGGGTGTCGTCATGACACGCTTGTCATCATATTTTTATTGCTACTCTATTATATACCATGTGTTATGACGATCCCGTCTAGCTCACATTCCCGTGTTTCCGCTATCAGCGGGGGTGTGACAGGACATGTCCCTGACTTACCTTTTGTCACCAACTAAATTGGTAACATGTACTATCATAAAAAGGTGAACAGTAGAATAAAGTATGGTCAACAACATGGCTCTTTAGGAAGATGCCATGTCGTATCAGAGGTCTGCAGCGGACTGTCTGGGACCATACTTTTATCTGCTGGTCATAGCAATGTCTTCCGAAGGATAAAATGCTTCGGAAGAATAACTTCTTCCGAAGCCACTTATACTTCGGAAGACTGCTTCTTCCGAGGCTTGGAGTCTTCTTTGTCTTCGGAAGCAGACTTTGTCTTCAGCTCTTTCTTCAGACTTTGTCTTCGGAAGCTCAGACTTTGTCTTCAGCTCTTTCATCAGACTTTGTCTTCGGAAGCTTTCAGACTTTGTATTCGAAAGATAGTCTTCAGCTGTTGTTCTTCAGACTCTCGGAAGATCTCTTGCTTGGCTTCGGAAGCCCTTCAATGTAGCACCAAAAAATGACTATGAAGTGGTTTTGGTTGCACCAGCCTCATCATGATCCAACAAACTCCCCCTAGGCTGATGCTACCAAAACTTCACTTTCTTCTTCTTCTCAAAGCTCTCAGCACCATTGACAATAAGTGTTTATCAGTGTCTTCATTCTTTCCTGATGTGGTGCTGAGAATATTGTACAAATCCTTGGTAGACAAAACCTCTACTCTTTCACCTTGGATTATATGTACCCTTTGTTGTGGCCCTCTGAAAAGAGTTAGTTGATGGGAACTATAGTCATATTCCCATCTAACTATTGGTTCCAATTCAGGACCTTCCACCATCTGTAGAAAGGTTGTGCCTTTGGTGGTTGGTCTTTCCTTGTCTTCCGCTCTTTTCAACTTCAAATTTTCTTCAATCTTGGCTCTTCTACTTAGTTCAGCCAAGTGGACACCGCTGATATGATTTCTGATGTGTGCAGCAGTCTCAGAGTTGGAGGGATTGGAGAATGGCTTCTCTGCAAGCTCAGCAAGGTCAAATCTGCTGAGATGCAGTAGAGAAGTGGCATTAAGCCTGTTGGTTTCTCCATTCTCCCTTTCCACAACAAAGTTGTGAGAAGGTTCATCAAACCTCCACTGGATTATAGCTTTCCTAGGACCAGGAGATTGACTAGAAATCCTGTCCTCTTTTCTTGTATCCAGTAGAGTCACCAGTCTCCTTCTTAGTCTCTTCTCCTCAGCATTGAGGGTATCGGAGTTGAGACCAAGAAGTCTTGCAGCCTGGCCCAAGGTGTCTCTAGGCAACTCAAGAAATTGTCCTAGGGTGAGGGAGCTTGAAGAGTTATCAACATAGGTGATGTTGATAAGGTCTCCCTCACAGGAGATGCTGCTCAAGGTGGTGCAGTTGATGAGCCTTGTCTTGAACTCCTTTATTTCCTCAAAGGAGAGATGTTGAGGAGGCTGAGGGGATGGTCTTGGTTTTTGTTGGGTAGGCTTAGGTTTAGTGGTTTTGGGTTGTGTTTTAGGTTTTAGGATGGGTAGTTTGGGTGGTTGAGGTGATGTGGTAGGTTTGGGTAGAGTTGTGGGTTCAGGGTGAAGGTTTCATCAGTGGGTTCGGTTTTAATGGGAAATGGGATTGGTTCTTCTGGTGTGGGTTGTGGTTTAGTGTTGGCTGTGGTTGAGTGGCTGGGGTGAACACCATTCCCTGTACCCTCCTATACATCTCCTTCCTTTTCCCCAAACGGATGTCAGCTTTTATTTCACTGACTATCCGCTGGAGTGTCCTTTCGGACATAGGTCCCACTTACCTACCAGAGAAGCCATGGGCCCGGAGATAGTCTTTCATCCAGGATTTGTCGTTGGCAGTGACCCCCTTCTTTTCCTCCCTCTGCTTCCTCTCCCTCATCTTCTCCCTGGCAGCGTTCTTCCTTTCCTTCTCCATTTGATCCTGCTCTTTGTTGTGGAGTAGCAGGATCATGTCATCATCATGTGGAGACAGTTCAGGAAGACTGAAGCCTCTTGAGAGTAGGAATTTGATCCTATCCTCTCTCAGCTTCAGGGCTGCTTCTCTTCGCTCTTCTTCTTCCCTCTCCAAGGCCAACCTGGCTTCTTCTTCTTGCCTTAGCCGGGTTAACCTCTCCAAAGACACCAACTCCTCTAGTGGTAGCAGGAGTACTTCCTCATTGGCAGCTCCTAGGCTGATGAGCTGGTTAATGAGTGCTGTTCTTCTCTTGGTGTTGATCTCTTCCTGATTGACTGTAGCTGCCTTAGAACTAGCAGCTAGCAGTTTCTCAGTAGGAAACCTACTTTTCTTCTTGAGCTTTTCAATCCTCTCCTCCTCCTAAAGCTCTTCCGCAGTCAATTTCCTTTTGCCTTTGTCTTTGACAGTGCTTGACTGTGGTGGTTCTTGGATAGAGGGTTCAGATTAAGAGAGAAGTTCAGTTGGTGTTTGGGTTGGAGGAATATCAGAAATGTCCTCCCTGCTCACCTCAGATGCTATTTCAGCAATAACATCTGTGATGGTCAGTTCCTCGGACATCTGGAATAAGCCTTCCGCAGCTTCTATTTCGGCCTCGGAAGACTTTTCTTGTTCTTCCGAGGCTTCAATGTCAGCTTCGGAAGCTTCAGCCTGAGCTTCGGAAGATGAGACTGCTACAAGTTCTGTCCCATCTGTTTTAGTTGCTGGGCCATCAGTCCCCATTTCCCCTTCGAAGTTAATCTCGGGTTCCATGTGGACCTTAGGTTGACCAACTTCTTCCACAGTGGTAGAAGGTGCAGTCAGTCTTAGAAGCTCCTCAGCCCTAAAATATATAAGTGTGGTGTCAGGGCTGGGCTGCTCTAAGGAGGATCTCAATACAAACTTTGTGAAAAGTCTGTAGAGATCATGAAGCATCTTTGAGTCAATCTCTAGGAATGATTGAGATGACTCAGGTAGTGTGATGAGTTATGAAGAAGAGGATTGGGTCTGTGGTTCCTCAAGTGTTTGTCTCTGAACTTTCTCCCCCTTTTTGGTAGCATCATCTTGAGAGCTAGATGAGCTAGAGGAAGAAGTCATTGAGACCTGAACAGGTACATGCCTAACAGACCTCTCCGTCTGTTTCTCAGCTAGTTGAGCCTTGAGATTGTTAATCTCAAGTTGCTGAGTGGCAGTCCTTGATTCTAAGATCCTCACCTGTGATTCAAGGTTGGAGACCTTAGAAAGCAAGTACTGAAGTGTTAGTTGCATACTTCCCTCATCTTCATGAGAAGAATCATGGGGAGATAAGATAACATACCTAGTATGCTCAGTCTCACCACCAGATGTGGCTTCTTGGCACCCTGGATACCTTTGCTCAGAGTCATCTCTTTCAGAGATGTCAATGGGCAAAGTTGCCGTAGACTTAGTCCTAATGATGTTACCACTGTCCTGAGAGCTCAATGAGAGACTCTGAGTAGTGGCAGCTGAGCCTACATGAGTCCCCTCCACATCAGTGGGACTCACCTCAGTAATTGGCTGCTGATGGGGGCTAGAGACAAGGGATCTCTCTTCGCTCTGTTCATCTTTCAGAGGGTGTTGTAGATCAACTTCATGGCCATGGAGAGATGTAATCTCTTCATCAGTACGGAGTAAAAGGTCAGTGAAAGATAAGGAGGTTAAACCTACTGACCCGGGACCTAGATCAATGTCTACAGGCATTGAGCCTATGGTGGGGCTGTCCCTAGAAGGCTGCACAGGGGAGTGTAAAGACTCACCCTGTGGGCTTAAGGCTTGGGGTTCGGGCTCTTGGGTTTGAGACTGAGGAGGCTCAAAACCCATATTGAGGTCAATGTGAAAGATGGTGTGACCTCGGACTGAGTGGGAGCCCATGATTCCACTCTAGCCCTTTTGGTTTGAACTGTGGGAGCTTGTTCAATCAGAGTAGATTGAACAAGGGTTCGTTTGGGGCGTCTCTGGTAAGTGATTATGATGGGTATAGAAGGATTTGTTGGCATTATGGTGGAGGTTGCTGGTGTGGGTTCATCACCTGTGGGATAACAGGGATGTCACCAGGAGATGCGCTCAGTCATCTCTGGAGGTAATGGAGTGTACCTTCCAGTGAAGTTGATGGAAACCTTCTTCAATGTTTTGAAGATGGTAGGTCTTACTTGTGGAACAGTAAGAGCAGCTGCACAGATAAGCTTGCTCGGTTCCAGCTCACAGTTGATTATGTGTTGAATAAATCTGGGATACATGAAGAATGTATCCCTGCTCAGATTGTCGATAAGGTTGGTCAACACAAATCTTGAGTAGTTGAAGCGTAGACCTTTCACCAACCCATGAACTAGGCATCCTAGTTCATATGGGATTTGATCCCAACCCCCTGATTTATTGGAGAGGCAGTGCAGGATAATATGCAGCAGGAACTTCCAATGGTAAGAGAAGTTAAACTTGTAGACGGTAGACCTGCTCACATCCCCTCCATATCCCATAGGATATAGGTGCCTTCCAAGTCTTCTTTAGGGAACTCAGTAGGAGCCCTATCATTGTGAAGCTCGAGATGCTCCCTGATGAGTTGTTCTGTGATGACCAACTCTTGGCCACAAATGCGGGTTCTCAGTACTCGAACCCCATTCAGAACTGCAGTTTGACCGTTACTCCAGAATTCGGACATATGGTTGGAGTATACGGTGGGGTTAACTGTTAGTGCAGTGAGGTATGTGGATTCGGTAAGAAAGGTGATGATTTGGGTGAAGTCGGCATCTCTTGACGAATCAAGTAATGCGACTTGGTTGTGCTGAGGGTTTAGCGCCATTGAAGAGAAGGTAAGCTTGAATTTGGGTGAAATTGCAGTTTTGACAGTGAAGGGAATAGTTAGGGCAGTAAATTGGTAAAAGAAGATGAATTTGATTAGTCTGGATTATTTAAAGGGGATGAATTGTGGTAGTGGCGGTAATAGGGTAATTGTTTGGGGTTACTGTGGTTTATGGTGGAGAAATGATAGTGGCGGCAAAGGATAATTTTAAATAATCTGACCATCATGAACAAAATCTTTACTTTTTACAGAGTGGGCCCACAAAGATATCCGTTACAGGGTAAAACCTTTACTTCCGAATGTAAAACATTTTCGAAGGTAATTTGTCTTCCGAAGGCAATTTCTCTTCTGAAGCAAGGCATTGCTTCCGAAGGAAAATTGTCTTTCCGAATGGAGAGTTATATAGGCTTCGGAAGTAGATCTAATGTAAAATCAATCGCTTCTTCCGAGACCAAAAACTCTTCCGAGAAGAAAATTTCCATTGAGGAATTTTGGCTTCGGAAGATATTCAAGAATATCTTCCGAGAGTTAATTCCTCTTCGGAAGGAATTTACACTTAGAATAATTTAAGATCTTTTGTAACAGGGCTTAAATTGTATTGACACAAGACATTACACATTTAAAAAGCTTTTCAAAAGAGGTAGTTAATCAATTTTATCATCCCAATAGCTGATATGAGATACTTAAATCTTTGTTCATCAAATGCCTTTGTGAACAAATCAGCATATTGTTCATTTGAGTCAACTTTGATTAACTTGATCAGATGTTTCTCATGAATATCTCTAATGAAATGATACCTGATATCAATGTGCTTTGTCTTGGAGTGCTTCACCGGATTCTCAGTAATGGAGATAGCACTATTGTTGTCAATATGGATAGGAGTAGTCATGAAGTTGAATCCATAGTCTAACATCTGATTTTGAATCCATAGCAGTTGAGTATAGCAGCTAGCAGCAGCAATGTATTCAGCTTCAGCAGTTGATGTAGAGACACAGGATTGTTTCTTGCATTGCCATGAGATAATCCTTCCACCAAGAAATTGACATCCTCCTGATGTTGATTTCTTGTCAATGTTGCAACCGCCATAGTCACTGTCAGAGTATCCATAGAGATTGAAATCACTATTTCTTGGATACCAGAGACCTAGTTTAGGTGCTCCTTTGAGGTATCTGAGGATTCTCTTTGCAGCAGCTAGGTGAGACACCTTGGAGCAGCCTGATATCTTGCACAAATGCATGTGGCAAACATGATATCTGGTCTACTAGCAGTGAGATACATCAGAGAACCAATGATTGCTCTATACTGATGTTGATCAGTATCCTCCCCCTCAAGGTCAGGGCAAAGATTATGGTTTCTTGGTATGGGTGTCTTGGCTGGTTTACAATCCTTCATTTCAAATCTATCTAAGATGTCTGAGACATACTTAGATTGACTTATGAAGAACCCTTCCTTCATCTGTTTCACCTGAATTCCAAGGAAAAAGTCCATTTTTCCCATGGAACTCATTCAAATTTCTGCTTCATAATGCTCTCAAAGTCCTTGCACATTTGGTCATTTGAAGAACCAAATATGATGTCATCAACATATATTTGTACAAGCAAATGTCTTCTCCACTCTTTCTGATGAAAAGAGTCTTGTCAATGGTACCTCTAGTGTATCCATTTTTCAGGAGAAACTGAGACAAGGTCTCATACCACTACCTAGGTACTTGGTGCAGCCCATATAGAGCTTTATCCAGTTTGCACACATAGTTGGGGTGCTGTGGGTCTTCAAATCCTGGAGGTTGACATACATAGATTTCCGTATCTATATCCCCATATAGAAAAGCACACTTGACATCAAGTTGGTAGACTGTGAAGTTCTTGGATGCAGCATAAGCAAGGAAGATCCTAACTGCCTCAAGTCTTGCAACAGGTGCAAAGACATCAGTATAATCAATTCCTTCCTCCTGGGTGTACCCTTGAACTACTAGTCTTGCCTTGTTTTTGATAATCAAGCCTCTATCATCTTTCTTGTTCCTGAACACCCATTTAGTGCCTATGGGTACTTGACCAGATGGTAGTGGGCATAGATTCCAGACCTTTTGTCTTTTGAATTGAAGCAGCTCCTCCTGCATCGATTCAACCCAACTATATCCTTTAAGGCATCTTCCACCTTCTTTGGTTCCATCTGAGACAAAAAGCATGAGTACAAGCAGACATTCCCATGATGAGTTTGCCCTCTTGTTCTCACACCCTCAGAGACATTCCTATGATGTTCTCAGTTGGATGAGTGTTGTGAATCCTAAGACGAGGAATCACTCCAATTGCAGAGATAAGTCCAGATTGGACATATTCCGATCAGGAACTGGATTACTCTGTCCAACTGCTGTTTCAAAGTCATTCAATGAGGACTGATTGAATGATTGAGAAACATCATCATGTTGGTTGTGAAGTAGTATTAACAGTTACTGTTCCTTCAGAATACTACTTCCCTCAACCTGGTGTTGTAATGGATCACCTGAAGAGCTTTGAGGTTGATCAAGTGATTCACTTTGTTGAAGCTTCACTATTCCTGGAGATAGTTACACTATCAGATCTGTGAATGGTTTAAGCTTGTTGCCTTTCAGCTCTTGGAGAATTTGGAAGAGGTCTGGGAAGCTCAAATAGTTGATCTGCATCAGCATCAGCATCACCTTGAGCACCTGTTCCAGCTGAAACATTCTCACAAGATGGCTTAGAATAGTTTGGAAACAATTCTAAATCAAAGATATACTCAGGTCCATTCCCCCTAACACAAGGAGTGTGCTCATTAACAACTATATTGGATGACTCCTCAAATTGTTGATTCTTGATGTTGTATACTCTATAAGCTTTGGAGCTAGAAGAGTATCCAACAAAGATAGCATCATCCGACTTCTCAGCAAACTTTGCTAAGTTGTCCTTTGTGTTAGTATGGTACACCTGCAGCCAAAGGACCTTAGAAAGCCAATGAACGGTGGCCTCTTGTTCCATAACTCATAAGGGGTTTTTCCATGGGGCTTAACTACAAGAACCCTGTTCTGCACATAGCATGCAGTGCTGACTGCCTCTGCCCAGAATGTTAGAGGCAGCTTTGAATCAGCTAACATGGTCCGAGCAGCCTCAATAAGTGTCCTATTCCTCCTCTCAACAACACCGTTTTGTTGAGGAGTTCTGGGAGCACTATATTGTCTGGCAATCCCTTTTGAGTCACAGAATGAGTCAAGAACAAAGTTCTTAAACTCAGTCCCTTGATCACTTCTAATGATCTTAACCTTGTGATCAATTTGATTTTCTATTTTAAGAATAAAAGATTTTAAAGTTTCAACAGTTTCATCTTTACTTCTTAAAAAGAATACCCATGTAAATCTTGTAAAATCATCAACTATCACAAGGCAGTATGATTTCCTTCCAATGCTTATTATACTTGTGGGACCAAAGAGATCCATGTGCAATAAGTGTAATGGAGTAGTGATAGAGTTAACACATTGGATTTATGAGATGATCTGTGTTGTTTCCCTTTCAGGCATGCAACACAGTTATCTTTGCAGAAAAATTCCTTTTTAGGCAAACCATGTACCAAGTTATTTTTAGCCAATTTATTCATTGTTTTAAAATTCACATGACACATGCGTTTATGCCATAGTGTTGACTCATCACTATCAGCTTTGGAAAGAAAGCATGATACTTCACCCATAGGAGAAGCATTGTTCATATCCAGCTTGTACATATCCCCTTTCCTGGGAGATCTAAGAAGCACCAATTCCGGAGGAATTGTCATCCCTGGTTTGAGGATAATGCACTCATGTTCTGTGAAAAGCATCTGATGCTTCTGGTCACAGAATTGAGAAACACTTAACAGATTGTGTTCAAGCTGTTTGACAAAGTGAACTTTGTCAATGTTTATTCTGCCATTGGATATACTTCCTCTGCCAGAAATATATCCTCCGGCCTCACCTCCAAATTGGACAGGCCCTCCATCAAAGTTCTAGAATTGTTGAAGGAGAGATCTGTTCCCTATCATGTGCCTGGAGCATCCACTATCTACAATCCAGACATTGTTGTTCTTGTCAAATGGACGTCCCTACACATAAGATGAGATGGTTAGTTTTGTTTGGAAGCCCAAGCCTTGCAGGTCTTGGGCTCTTCCAAAGAGAGTGACATAATTGAACCAAAGGATATGCATTGGGGTTCAATAGAGGTCGTTGAAGAAGAGGTTTGGGCTGCAGCATCTTCTTTGATCTTCAAATCCATCCCTTGGTTGATCTTTGAGGATGAGCTTGTTGAAGCTTTTGCAGCATGGTCTTCTTCCGAAGCTTCTTTCTTTTCGGAAGAAGCCTTCACCACCTTTTCTTCCGAAGTAGTCTTCTTCTGAGAAGGTTTCAAGGGAGCCTTCTTGTTCTTCCAAACCTTAGAAGGTTTGGCTTCCGAAGCCATTTTCCCTTCAGAAGAAGTACTTCCTTCCGAAAGCAGCTTGGCTTCCGAGACCAACTTTCCCTTTTTCATCATTTGGACCGTTTGAAATGGTCCAACTGAGAAACCTTCTCTGACTCCTTCTTTTCTAACATTATTTGCATAATGTGTGCCTGCTGGATTGTAGTAACAATCTTTAGCCATGTGGTTGTGAAGACCACACATTATGCATGCAATGTTAGTCTTCTAGGAACTTGTAGGTTGCTGTTTCTTTGATTTCTTCTCTTTATCAGCAACTTTCCCTTTCAACTTCTGATCCTTCGGTAGGACAGGAGTGCTGGTACTACACTCCTTTCCTGAATCAGAGTACCTACCACTTGGAATCCGGCAGAAATGAAGACACCCTTTTGCTTTGGGTCAATCTTAAGCTTGGACTCTGCAACCTTCTTGGCAGTCCTTCTAGCAGCTTTAGCTCTGCTTCTTCTTGCCTTGGTGGTTAGGATTTGGTCTTCACAGGTGGAGATGAGTGTATCCTCCAGTTTCTCCCCTGTGGTAGCCACTATTTTTGCCTCCTCCTCTGGTTCCAATGGAGAAGGTCAGCAGTTAGAACCTCTTGCTTTTCAGTACCACATCTAGGTAGTCTAATAGACTCATAAGAGTGTGGTGGAGCTATTTCATTGGTTCCCAACCCTTCTTTGTTTTGATAAAACATTTTGGAATAAAAGGATGATGCAAGAATAGTTTGAAAGCTTTGCTCAGCAATAGCTTGCTTCCTGGCCTGAGCCTCAGCAGTGACTAACTGGGCTTGAACTTCAGATAGTTTGGATATCAGATCTTTGATTTGAGTCTTATAGTTGGTCTTTTCATGTTTTAAAAGAGACACAGTTTTCTCTAACTCTTCAATTTTCTTTTGATAGTCAGATCCAGCTCTCTTAAAATCAGATTTAGCACATTTAAAGACTCAACCTCAGATCTGATTTCCGAAATGTAATCCTTATAAAGTTTAACTTTAGCAATACAGGCAGCAGTACAAAGATGTTCATATACCTGATCATCATCTGTTCCGGCCATGAGTGCTTGAGCGGGAGTCACATCCTGTACCATGAAGCTCCAGTCAACTTCTTGAGCCACACCAGCTGTTTCAGTTGCTTCTCTTCATGCTTTGAAGCAGTGGAATGTGTGGAGGCCTGTGGGGTTCCCGGGTTATTCTTGGGAGCCTTGCATTCCCTAGCAAAGTGACCAAGTTGGTTGCAGTTGTAACACTTTGCTTTGCTCTTATCAAACCCAAACTTGCTGTTGACTGGTTTTGAGGGAATTGCCTTCCAGTTCTCTTGAAGAACTTCTTCGCTCTGTAAGTTAAAAGAGCCATCTGTTGGACAATGTCCACATACTCCACATCATCTGGACTGAAGCACTCAAGATCATCAAAGCAGTATTGAAAATCACCGGAGTGTCCACTTCCAGAGACAAAGGCACAACTATCCTGAAGAGTTGTGTTGAACCTTTTGAGACTTTGGAGTCTCAGGTAGAGTAATGTAGGGTCCACTGTGTGAGTTGTCAGAGTAACACAGCAACTGATGTTGTGGTTCTATGATTTCCCTTTCAACCACATGAAGGGCTGAACTCAGTTGGTTATTGGAGTGACCAGAGGAGTTCTGCATGTTCATCTCTATCTGGAATGCACTTAGGATACCATACAACTCTGTGAGAGTAAGAGTCTTAAGGTCCGAAGTTCTCTTGATTACAACACAGTAGCGTGTCCATAGTTTAGGAAGGGAAGACATGAACTTCCTAACTATGTCTCTATTTTCAAGAGCTACTCCAATATCCACCAGAGTATCTACTATCTCAACATACCTGAAGTATTGTTGAGTCAAGGTCTCACCAGCCTTGAAAGTAAAGTTCTCAAACTGCTACTTCAAGAGATCCTTCTTGTTCTCTTGGGTTTCCTTGGATCCTTCATACATCAGCTTCAATGCTTCCCATAAATCTTTAGCAGTCTTGCACTTCTTGAAGCCTCTGTAGACGGAGTTGGGGAGAGCAGTTTGGAGAGAAGTCATAGCCCTTTGGTCTAGCTCTATTCTCTTCCTATCTTCTTCTGAGTAATCATCAACATCTTTTGGAATGATGCGATTACCAGTGGCAGAAGTAGTGCTTGGTATGAAAGGACCATTGACAATAGAGTCCCACATCCTTGAATCTTGACACTTGATGAAGCCTTCCATTCTGATACACCATGTGTCAAAGTCTTCAGGGGTGATCAGTGGGGACTTGGTCATGGTGCTAGTTTCCATATCAGCCTTGGAGAGCGAGGCCATTTGAGTGAGTGGTGTGTAGTGACGAGTGAAAAACAGGTTGATTTGGATGGTAAGATCTCTCAATCAAGAGCCTGGAGCTCTGATACCAATTACAGGATTGATTATGGGTCACTCAACTGGTGGTTTTTCTCTCAAACTCACCTTGAACAACACTCAGCAAGTGGTCTATAAAGAGTTGATCACAATATAACAAGTAGCAAGCAGTAAGAAAATAAACACAGGAAGTAAATTTTCAAGGTACTTTTATATATTGCTTCTCAACTCAAAGGATTACAAGACTCTTGGACTCAAATCGCTTATCTAATGAGTTACATGGAGAAGATATATATAATACTACCTACAGCCGGATATACTTTGATACCAGCTGGACACCTCTAACCTTACATCTATACTACAAGACTCTAGGTGAGGTCTTTCAGACATTTTGCCTGAGAGTTGGTAGTCAGGACATGTCCCTGACTTACCTTTTGTCACCAACTAAAGTTAGTAACATGTACTATCATAAAAGGTGAACAGTAGAATAAAGTATGGTCAATAACATGGCTCTTTAGGAAGATGCCATGTTGTATCAGAGGTCTGCAGCAGACTGTCAGGGACCATACTTTTATCTGCTGGTCATAGCAATGTCTTCCGAAGGATAAAATGCTTCGGAAGAATAACTTCTTCCGAAGCCACTTATACTTCGGAAGACTGCTTCTTCCGAGGCTTGGAGTCTTCTTTGTCTTCGGAAGCAGACTTTGTCTTCAGCTCTTTCTTCAGACTTTGTCTTCGGAAGCTCAGACTTTGTCTTCAGCTCTTTCATCAGACTTTGTCTTCGGAAGCTTTCAGACTTTGTCTTCGAAGATAGTCTTCAGCTGTTGTTCTTCAGACTCTCGGAAGATCTCTTGCTTGGCTTCGAAAGCCCTTCAATGTAGCACCAAAAATGACTATGATGTGGTTTTGGTTGCACCAGCCTCATCATGATCCAACACTCTACTTTAGCAACCAGTGTATCTAGACCAGTTGTCTTGAGATCTATGGTGTTCTTGAACATGGACACAGTTTGTTTCCAACTTTCAGGCAAAGTGTGGAGCATTTTCTTGTTGAGTTCCTCAGTTGTATACTTCAACTCCAAGATATTCATCTCAGTAACGAGTTGCATAAATCTATGGAGTTGTTGAGGAATTGATTCACCCTCAATATGATAAAAGGTTTCATATTGTGATCTGAGGGTGTCTTTCCTGATGCTTCTGATCTCATCACTCCCTTCACAGAGAGTGTGGAGTATCTTCCACAAGGAATTTGCTGTTTTATAGTTCTCACACCTGATTAAAATCTCTTCTGGCAAAGCCATACTAAGCAAACTGCATGCTTTACTATTGACTTTAACCTTCTTGACATCATCAGATGATAAGTCTTTTGTGCTGATTAGTTGATTCTTGTCATTATAATCTGGCCCAAGAGGGGGTGGAATATAAGGACCCTCAGTGATGGACTCCCACAAGTCAGAATCAGTGTAGTTCACATGATTTCTGAACTTGATCTTCCAGGACTTGAAATCAGCTTTTGTTTCCAACTTCGGCGGTTGATATGATCCACCAAAAGTACTCATGTTTAATGCAAAGTTATGAAACAACCTTGAATGTTAAAATAGACAAATCTATCAAAGACTCAGATCTAGTATTCAATTGATTTGAATATAGATCTAAATCAATCAAGCAATGAGAGAATGCTTGCTGAAAGATTAGTCGCTGAAATAATTCTTTAAAAATCAATTAAACAATTTTAATACTGATAGATCAATTGATCTAGATCAATGAGCACCAGGCTCTGATACCACCTGTGAATCCTAGGATCTCAAATCAGGAATTATCAGTATTAAAATAAATCAAATCAATGATTACGGAATTATCATTAATTGACATTTAATTGTGTCAATGATTATCGATGAACACAAACACAAAAACACAGTAAATACGAAAACAATAATTATTCAAAAGTATTTCATTAATTATCAAGTAATGATTACAAAATAATAATTATGAACACTATGAACAATGATTTCTATGAATCGAATTAATGTTGTTGTTGATGTGACGGCGGTTAGGGTTGCATGATGATGTAACTCTTGACAGCCGTAATATTGCTTGATTGTGTTCCTCAAGATGTGAAACCTAGGACTCATATTTATACACGGTTTGAGTCGGTTAAGGAAACACCAGATCTCTTGGGATTTGTTATTGATTGGTTGACTTGTTTGACTTGTTGATATTTGAAATCATACAAGTATTCTGTTCTTCCGTAGGAGCCTTGTCTTCCGCAGGAGTTTTGCTCTTCCGTAGATGACTTGGTCTTCCGTAGAAGTGTTGTTCTTCCGTAGGAACTCTTTCTTCCGTAGAAGTCTTCACTTCATGAAATCCTTGATCATCCGCAGGAACATTCACTTGAGTGATGATCTTGTAAGAAACATATCTACGGATTAACAATAATGTTCATCCGTAGATGTTTCTTACACTTGGTCAATTTCAGGAATCCTACCAAGTATATTGATTTTGCCTGTCAACAATCACAAAGCAACACACATGTATATGGGTTACCCTATAGATTCAAACGCACATATAGATAGATATATTGACTGTTACAATTATTAATTACAAGACTTGATTAAAGTTCTAAGTTTATATAAAATGATCTAGACCTATACTATCTAGATCCAACATATATATTGTTACCAAAACAAGTTAAGTACGGAGTTAATAAAATAAAATAGATCAAATTTCCATAGAAAAGATAAACAAAAGTACGTCAAAATCAAGTAAATTTTAATATCAAAGCTCGAAAACAATGATAGATAAGAATAAGTCTAAAATCTCCATCGGTCCCATGTTACCTGCACCCGTCGGCTAGTCTCACTCAACATTTATGTTAATTGGTTCCGATTTCTCAGAAATTTCTACAAAATAAAAGAAGAAAAACTTATAAATATAATAGCACAAATGAAAAAAATAAATAAAAACTACAAAATAAATAAACTCTTACCTTTTCCAAGGTCCTCAAAGCTTGTAAAGTCTTCATCTTCGTTTATTTTCTTGCTTGACCCACGATTCCAATCCTGTGTGTAAATAAGTGCTTCCACAAGAGGGGATGAAAAGAACTTCTATAATCTTTCAAAACTCTCCTTCACGTACTAAACGTTGACTTAGAAGCAACGCTTGAAAAAGGAATAGCTAATAAATCTATAATAATAAACACCACAAGTTAAAGAAATTATAAAATTACACAAAATCTTAAATAAAATACAAATGTTAAATGTATATACCTTTTGCCACCTTTGCTAAAATTGGGTATTTTGAAGACGAACTTTTCCACTATTGCAGAATATCAAATCCTAGGTAATCTTTCTCCTCCTTATCCTCAAGATACATTTGAAGTTCCGATTTAGTGTTGTACATGGTAAAACCACAATCTGATTTAAAGTCGGATAAATTACTGTTGTCACCATGTGAAGAAGTTTCAACGTTTCTTTGTGCAACCTTATTTAAACTTGTGCTTTCATAAGTTATTTTATATTGCTCAAATAGTATCTCAAATTCTCCTGTTATACATTTAAGCACTGCCTCAACCTTCTTTTAATATCATGTACTGTCTCGCCCTCCTTTTTTTCAGCTGTAAATATACTATTATATCCATATGCTATGACACGAACTTTCAAATGAGAAACTAATATAGTCGTAATATATAAAATTTTATTATAATTTTTATCCTTCCTCAAATACTTTTCATACTTCTCCTGTATTCTAGAACCCATTGATCTAGTTTCTAGGTCAGGTGAACCTTTTAACTCTCGAAGATGTTTTTCAATATCTATTGATTTTGTGAAGAACTTATTAGCAACCATCTGTTTCACACATATATTGTTTAATGGTTAATAACTTAAATATGTTTAAACAAAATAAAAACAGTAATGACTAAGAAAAAAATATAAACAAAATACCTTTGTCGATGCTGAAGCGTTCGTTGTTTTACGGGCAAACAATTCTAAACCTTTTACCATGTGCCTCGCGAAATGCCAATCCGTAATTGTGGGAATATCACCCAAATCATTGAATAACTGGGGTCTATCAAATCATAAGCTTAAAAAGCCTTTTCGAATTTCTCAGCTGTATGCAACATTTCATATATGGAATTCCATCTAGTAGCGACATCTAAAGACAACGTTGCCTTACTTTCAATGCTAACATCTTTAACATAATTTTTAAATGCCTCTAGTCTATTAGAAGAGTATCTAATATATCAAATTGCATTTCGTATACGCTCAATCGAGTAGTTATTTTCATGTAGCCCATCTTTTACAATTAAGTTGATAATGTGAGCCATGCAACAGATGTGTAAATATCTTCCATCAAGCAAACGATTTTGTAATCTACCTTTAAAAGACACCATGGCCGTATCATTGGATGATGCATTATCAATAGTGATCGTTAAGACTTGATCAATATCCCAATCATTTAAACATTGAAGTAATATTCTAGCAATATCTTCCCCTTTGTGGCTGAATATCGACTTAAAATTTATAATCCGTTTGTGTAATACCCAGTCATCGTTAATAAAGTGTGTTGTGACACTCATGTAGTTTATTCTTTGAATGGATGTCTATGTATTGGTGGTTAGACATACTTTGGCTTTACTCCTTGCAAAAAAAATCTTTCAACTTTCCCTTTTCCTTTAAATAGATCTCCGCGCAATCCCTTGAAATTGTACAGATGCTCATTATTTTATAATACTTAATGACTTTAAACAAATACAGAAATAAAATACCTGCTTGGTATCTTAAAATTTGGACATACGGTTTCCATGAGTCTCCTAAAACCCTTGTGCTCCACTGTTGTAAACGGGAGATCATCTAGAATGATCATCACAGAAATAGCATATCTACTATTTTCAGCACTAAATTTCCATGTTTTAATTCACTAGTTCCGGCCCCAACATTACCATTCTTTTTTAGAAATATGTTTGTTTGACCCTTCAACCTTGAAAGATGTTTCTTGCATGTTTCAAGATGTTTTTTCAATCCCGTTGTTCCACTAATTTTTGGGTGTGCAACTATATAGACTGAACAATGAATACATCTTGCCTTTATATTTCCATCTTCGTCGTTATGTTTTCAAATTCAGCCCAGTATGGAGAAAGACCCACTTTACTTTTCTTTTTCCGGGTTTGTTTTTAGCATGTTTTGATTTTCGTTTCTCTACTTCGTCAGATTCATCGCTTGATAGTTGCTCAACGTTCACATGGTCCATCTATTCACAATTAACAAATAAGAATCAAATAAATTACAATCCCCAATTAAGTAAAAAACTACATATTTTTATAGACAAATAGACTGTAAGAAACTAACTAAAATCCTGATTATTGTTCAATGAGTCATGGTTTATGATTCTGAAACGACCCACTTTGTTACTAGTTTGTAAATTTTGTACTCATTGAGTTCTTGAAAAATACGAATCTTGAATATGATGATAGTAATGCTAGACAGTTGTTGTTGCAAGTATTAAAGAGATTTGATATCCAGGGATTATAATTTATAAAGATGTTTAATTAGAGGATTATGTTTCAATCATAATAGGTTAGTACACAGCCATTTAAAACAGTTAAAGCAAGGTGATTGAAAAATTGACCTGACGAGAATAGTTATATGATAAGCAAATTGATGATGAAGGTGAAGGCAAGCAGTAGCAATAATAATTTAATTGTGAAGATTTGCGGAGGTCTAAAATATTTATAAATTGAATGGTGAATCATAATTGGTTTCATAATTGGCATAAAATTCTTCTGCAATCAAAGTCAAAGCAACAGCCAGAGGATTCTTCTGCCGTCAAAAGTCAAAGCACCAGCCATATTTAATTGTAATTTCCATAATTTCTTCCAGCATTTTTTTGGTTTTTTATATTTTAAATCGGGTCGGTATTTAAAAGTCGGGTTCCCTGTATTTTTTTCCAGATCATGAACTCGAACCCGAACCCGATTACAGCTGAAATCCATAACCGAATACATGCACATACAATTCTAATTAGTTCGGGAATGTACTAAAAATCATTTGGCAATCGATATTAAGTCGGTTCTACTAATTTGCGCCCACCCCTAACCACATCTCACCCCTCCCTCCATTTTCTTCTTCCATCTTCACCTTTATCTTCATCACCATCACCACCACCTTTCCACCACCATATAAGAAATCAAGCACTACCATTGGTCTAAGTCTCTCTCTCACTCTCCCTTTTTCTATCTATCTCTCTCTGTCTTCTAAGACCACCGGTCATAACGCCACTTCTCTTTCTCTGTTCAGATCTGAGGGTGCAGTTAACGAAGATGGTGGTAGATTGAGGGTGCTGCGGATAGTGGTGGTAGTTTAAGGTGTAGGCGGAAACAGTGGTGGTAGGTTGATGTGTAGGCGGCGACGGTGGTGGTGGGTTTAGGGTAGAGGCGGTTGTGGAGGTGGGTTAAGAGTGCAGGCGGCAACGTTAGTGGTGGGTTGAGGGTAGAGGTAGCGTGGTGGTGGGTTGAGGGAAGAGGAAGCGACAGTGGTGGTGGGTTGAGGGTGCTGTAGTGACGTTTGTAGGGGGTCGAGGGTGCGGACAATGACAATGGTGGTGGGTTGAGGGAAGAGCCGTGGTGGTAGGAGTTGAATGTGGGGAAGAAGATAAAATAGAAAGGGTATTTGGTTTAAAAAAAACTAATAGAGGAACCTAACCGTTGTTAGTGTCAGGGATCGTCGGTGTGCACTCTTTACATACTTTAGGTCCGCATATGTAATTTATTGAAAGTAGGGACTAAAGTTGCAATACATGCATACCCCAGGGAGTGTCCGTATAATTTACCCATAAATTTATGTCCAAATTTGGTGAACAACGCATATTCACTACTATTTCCCTACCAATCCCCCATATGAATGGAGATCATTAAAACACTCAAAATTTCCAATGTATCATCGATAGTTAAATCTTACATAAAATAGATAGTTAATTACTTTGAACCTTCCCTTGTAAAATACACTTAGCCCCCAAACCATTGTAGACTTGATGTCCAAAACTGATAAAAAAAATGACAAGCAAGTTTCCACATGACTCCTCCAAGCCATAACATTCCCTTATTATCATGTCCGATAATGGTCCTTGAACACTAGCATGGTTTTGTGAAAGCTCTAGGATTGCGCACATTGTAATTTCATTAGAAGTGACCATAGTTTTCTTTCACATAGGTGATTTATGTTAAATCATTAAAAGCATTATGGTTTCTATGAGTTATACAAATCATTAACCACACATTATGCTTAGCCTCACAACAATGTCACTATTTTTTTTATAGTAATGGACGAGGAGTGTTTAAACTCCGTTTAGAACTTCAGAGGTTATATATCAACAAATACATTAGCTTATATCAATTTATTAGCTATGCCTCAAGTGAGCACCTCTATATATATGAGTTAGTTGTCCTATTAAACATAGATCTTGGTATCTCTAGTAAAAAGGGTTAGGTTTCTTTCACATATCCTCATTCATAGGCTTTAGTCTTATTCTACAACTACATCTCTCATCAAACCTCATGTTGTTGGATCTAAACCATTATCTATGACTTCATCAAGTCAAATATAGTTAATACGCATTTGAAATTTATTGTTATGATGTGTTCCCTACTCATAAGTTAATTTTGTCATATTATCATCTTTTAAGACTATAATCAGGTCTCGACCTAAATCGAGTTATTATGTTTGTCTTTAGAGATATATTTGCATTTCAAATTAACATATCTCCACTAACTTTTGGTCATTGGATTTCAAATCTAACTAATCATGAGATATTATTTCGTCATCCCTAAAACTAGGTTATAGGATAATCTCAAAAGCATAGTTAACTTCAATGATTATCAAGATCATAAGTCGTTTGCCTTTGTTTCTAAGGCTTCACCATTGACTCATAAGAACCAAAACATAAGTCTTAATCTATGTATGGCCCCGATCCTGGGCACCTCACAGTTGGTCATTCATTGTACATAAACATATATTTTACAACTATTTTAAATAGACATTGCAGCGGAAACATTCGAAAGAGACATCTCATTTCATCATAAAAGCTTTTGCAAAGCGATACATCATTAGTCAATTACAAAATAGTCATAAACAGTGACTTTTAGTGGTAAGAGGATTCCTTAAGTAATCCCGTTTATTTGAATCCTCAACAAGCACCATTTTTTTTTCTAAATACATGCAACATTATATATTACAAAAAAATATTAACAAAGAAATGCCATCCCAAAAGAGCTGAGTAGCCGCCTCGTGCCATCCTCAGCAACACTACCTGCCAACTGGAAACACATAAAAAGTCAGCGTTGCTGAGTGAGTCCTAGTTTTATAATTAAACATACATTTCTTTCATTAGAACCGTTCTTACATACATGCGATCACACAACATACGTACACGCAGATAATATTATTATTATCTTCATCATTCATTCATTAGCTTTCATTCGTGTACCGTTCATCGTTATCATTCATGTTCGTTCGTGAACTCCTTCTTTCGTTCATATATTTCTTACCTTCATTCATACATTCATTACATTCATTCGTACGTTCGTTACATTCATTCATACATTCAATACGTTCATTCGTACGTTCATTACATTCGGTGACATGTACAATACCCCGAACATTGTGCACAACTGCTGGTGCTGGACCTGTGGTAATCAACCACGAACGTTGTGCACTACTGCTGATCCAGTCACCTAGGGTAAGTACATGCATCACTTATCTTTCCACTTTCATTCTGGATCAATGCCATATGCTATACCCCAAACATTGTGCACTACTGTGGGTGCTAGACCTGTGATGATCAATCACGAACGTTGTGCACTAATGCTGATCCAGTCACCTAGGGCAAGCGGCAAGGATCACATACATATGGTCAATCACAAAGACTGACCCCAATGTGCATCCTTCGGGGTAGCTAACCCGCACACCGTTGAGCGAACACCTGCCAGGGGTGTGCACCTCCATACATTTGCTTGCAAGCCTTTTCTTACATTCATTCGTTCATTTATTAATGCATGCATTCGTTCATCATGTTCCTCTTTCATTATCTTTCACTTTACATTCTTATTACTTTCGTTTCATTCATTAATTAACACGTAAAGTCACGGAAAGATAAACACGTATAAAAAAAGGAACATCGATATTTACAAATCATCAGTCATTACCATCATATAAGACTACATCATACTTATCATACATACATCATTCATATACATGCAACACTATCTCTCTCTTCGTACACAACAGCCCTATTTGGGCGATTGGACATACTTCAGTCGCATGGCCTCCACACGACTGGATCATGCGATTGGGCTCCTATGCGAATGGACCTACAATCGTGCGAATGGACCTCCTATCGTGCGAATAAACACTATGCGAATGGGATTCTATGCGACTAACCCTCAGTCGTGCGACTGAACAACTATACAAATGGACCTATGCGACTGGACCCTCAATCGTATGACCTGTCGTGCGACTGAATCCCCAGTCGTGCGATTGAGTTTCAGTCGTGCGAGTGGTCCTCAGTCACCCCTCAGTCATGCGACTGGCCCTTCAGTCGTCTAGCCCTAACTGGCAGCGACTGGAGTTCATCCCGAACAGCAGCCGCGACATACGACCTTCAAACTCCTCTAAACTCATTTCCAGCCCAAATTAGCTCTCCTAAGCCTTAGGAAATCATACTATGACATCATACAAGCACATACAAGTCCAAATCGCACTCTAAACACGTTACATACAATTACACCCAAATGGGTCCAACTCATACATTTCAAAAACGGGTTTGTATGTGTTCCAGCCCCAAAATCGTGTGAAAACAAGTAAATGAGGGGTCCTAGAACTCACACAAACAAGAAGTAGATGAAGAGCTTCGTTTAGACTAGTCACTCAACAAGTTTCGAGCCCGAATCACCACTTTCTCTCTTTTTCTCTTCTTTCTCTCTTTTTTCTTTCTCTGCTCTTTCTTTTCACCGAGTTTTGCAAGTGTGGGGAGGGGAGATGGCTGCCCCTCCTTTATAGCTACAGCTCAGTCGCCCGAGCCCCAGCCGACTGGGCCTTCAGTCGCCCGATCATCATGCGATTGGACACTCCAATCATGCGATTATCATGCGTATGGAGCTCCAGTCGTGTGAGCCCCATACGACTGAGCCTCCAGTCGCATGACACTCCGAAAAGTCAAATTTCCGGGTGTTACAAGTCCACCCCCCTTATTTAGGTTTCGTCCTCGAAACCTGTCATTCCTTAAACAACTGTGGGTCATGCTGTCTTATCTCTTCTTCAGTTTCCCACATTGACTCGGATCCCTTCCTGTGCTGCCATTGTACACGCACAAGAGGAACCACTTTATTTCTCAGCATCTTCTCCTTTCGATCGATGATCGCCACTGGTTGCTCCACATAATTGAGCTATTCGTCTACCTCGATATTCTCCAGTGGGACGATCATATCCTCGTCCGCCAAACACTTCCTCAGATGAGATACGTGGAAGGTCGGGTGAATTCCACTTAACTCATCTGGTAGCTCCAACCTATAGGCCACCTCTCCTACTCGAGCAATGATTTGGAAAGGGCCTATATACCTCGGGCTCAACTTGCCCCTCTTTCTGAACCGAATGATACCCTTCCAAGGTGAGACCTTCAACATAACCCGATCACCCACCTGGAACTCAATCGGTCTGTGTCGTTTATCAGCATACGACTTCTGTCTGTCTTTGGCTGCCTTCATGTAGGCCTTGATCCTTTCGAGCTTTTCAGTCATAACCTCGATCATTTCGACGCTCCCAAATTCCTTCTGACTAATATCACCCCAACAAACGGGTGTCCTGCATCTCCTGTCGTATAGCATCTCATAGGGTGGCATCCCAATGCTGGCATGATAGCTGTTATTGTAAGAGAATTTAGCTAACGGCAAGTGGTCATCCCAACTTCCCCCGAAATCAATGACACATGCCCGGAGCATATCCTCTAGAGTCTGAATGGTCCTTTCTGACTGACCATCAGTTTGGGGATGATAAGCCATGCTAATATGTAACCTCGTCCCCATGGCTTCATGGAATTTCTTCTAGAATTTAGATGTAAACCGGGTGTCACGATCAGACACAATTGACACCGGTACCCCATGACGAGTCACAATCTTCTTGATGAAAAGGTCGGCCAACCTCTCGGATGAATATGTCTCGCGCATCGGTAGGAAGTGAGCACTCTTCGTCAGACGGTCTACAATCACCCATATAGCATCATACCCTTTCGGGGTACGTGGCAGCTTCGTGATGAAATCCATGGTCATGTGCTCCCACTTCCATTTCGGTATATCCAAGGGTTGAATCTTTCCATATGGCTTCTGGTGCTCGGCCTTCACTTGCAAACAAGTAAGGCACTTACTCACATACTCCACCACATCACGCTTCATACCCGGCCACCAATAATCTTTCTTCATGTCTTGGTACATCTTGGTAGCACCAGGATGAATGGAGTATCGAGTCTTGTGGGCTTCATCCATGATCTTTACCCGTAGACCCCCAAAACAAGGAATCCACATTCGCCCGAATCGGGTTCTAACACCAATTATGTTTTCACCCAACTTCGTGACCAGACCTCTCATCCTTTCGGAGTTAAGATGATCTTCTTTCAGTGCTTCATATTGAAACTCCTTGACTTGCTTCATCACGTCTGAGGTCATAATCAGCTGGTACGCCTTCACCCGAATCGGCTCGGGCCTCTCTTTTCAGCTAAGGGCATCCGCCACCACGTTGGCTTTGCCCGGATGGTAATGGATTTCGCAATCATAATCCTTTATAAGCTCCAACCATCACCGTTGCCTCATATTCAAATCTTTTTGCTCGAAGAAGGACTTCAAGCTCTTGTGGTCGGTAAAGATGGTGCACTTCGTCCTGTAGAGATAGTGCCTCCAAATCTTCAATGCAAAGACCACAGCTGCTAGCTCCAAGTCATGAGTAGGATAGTTAACCTCATGAACTTTGAACTGTCAGGATGCATAGGCTATAACCTTCCCCCCTCTGCGTTAACACGCACCCCAACCCCGAGTAGGAAGCATCAGAATAAACCACCAGATTTTCACTTCCCTCGGGCAATGACAGAACAGGAGCTTGAGTCAATCTCATCTTTAGTTCTTCGAACGCCTTCTCTTGAGCTTGACCCCATACAAACTTTACATCTTTACGGGTCAACTTGGTTAGTGGGGAAGCGATCTTGGAGAAGTCTTGAATAAACCTTCGGTAATAGCCCTCCAAACCCAAGAAACTTCGGATCTCAGATGGTGTCTTTGGAGACTTCCATTGCATCACCGCTTCCACCTTTGCTGGATCAACCATAATCCCCCCCGGATTTACCACGTGACCCAAGAACTGAACTTCACCCAACCAGAATGCGCACTTGGTGAATTTAGCATACAGCTTCTCCCTTCTCAACGTCTCCAGAACCTCTCGAATGTGTCCGGCATGCTCAGTCTCACTCTTCGAATAAATCAAGATATCATCGATGAACACAATCACTGATTTATCCAGCATCGGCCGACACACCCGGTTCATCAGGTCCATAAAAGCAGCTGGCGCATTGGTCAATCCAAAAGACATGACAGGAAACTCGTAGTGACCGTAGCGCGTGCGAAAAGCTGTCTTAGGGATATCCGAGAGATTGGCAGATTTGTTCATCAAGGAGATTGTAGCTCGTCATGGTGTGCAGGTGTCTATCGTCTCGGATCGTGACACCCAATTCACATCGAAGTTTTGGAAGAGATTCCATGATGCGATGAGGACGAGGCTACATATTAGCACGGCTTATCATCCTCAGACAGATGGTCAGTTTGAGAGGACGATCCAGACGCTCGAGGATATGCTTCGAGCATGCGTGATCAACTTTGGAGAAAGTTGGGATGATCACTTACCGTTAGCAGAATTTTTATACAACAACAGTTATCATGCCAGCATTGGCATGCCACCATATGAGATGTTATACGGTAGGAGGTGTAGGACGCTCGTATGTTGGGGTGATATCGGGCAAAAAGAGTTGGGAGTATTGAGGTGATCGAGGCTACAACTGAAAAGTTAGAAAAGATCAAAGCCTTTATGAAAGCAACCAAGGATAGGCAGAAGTCATATGTCGACAAAAGGCGTAGACCTATTGGATTCAACGTGGGTGACAAAGTCATGTTAAAGGTCTCACCTTGGAAGGGATTATTCGGTTTAGAAAGTGAGGTATACTGAGCCCGAGGTATATAGGACCTTTTCGAATCATTTCTTGAGTATGAGATATGGCCTCTAGGTTAGAGCTACCTGATGAGTTAAGTGGAATTCATCCGACATTCCATGTATCTCATATGAGGAAGTGTTTAGTCGATGAAGATATGATTGTCCCACTTGAGGATATCGAGGTGGATGAACAACTCAATTATATAGAGAAACTAGTGGCAATCATTGATCGAAAAGAGAAGAGGTTGCAGAATAAAGTGGTTCCACTAGTGCGTGTGCAGTGAAAACACCGAAAGGGTTCAGAGTCTACGTGGGAGCCTGAAGAATAGATGAGACAACATTACCCCTAGTTATTTGAGGAGTGACGGTTTTCGGGGACAAAACCTCTTTAAGGGGGTGGACTTGTAACTCCCGGAAATTTTGACAAAATAAAAGAAAGAAAAATAATAGGAAAAGAAAAAGGGAAAGTATCTTGAAAGAAAGAGAAAGAAGCCAAATGAAGGGGGCCAAAGTGTAAATAAATACAAAACCCATTATTTTAATATATATGAGGAATGGCCGCCCATATCAACCTTTCACATCTGCTTTTGTCGACCAAAAGAAGAAAGAAGAAGAAGATCAGAGTGTTCTTCGGTCTAAGAGAAAGAAAGAGGTTGTTTTAGTTCAAGTCTCATATGTCACATGCTCAATTCTCATTTTTGTTCATAACAACTTTTACTCACTCTTGTCTTTTTATTTATTTAACATTACACTAAGTTTGCTAAGTCGACAAGTTGGTAACCAAACAAAAAAAATAAACTTATCTAAAACCAAACTAATACAACTAAGTTACATATTTGTAAAACTTCAAGGCACTATGTTCTAATAAGTTTTTTTCATTCACACACATATTATAACTACAAAAATGTTAAATTTAGCCCTAAACATCCCCGAAAGAGGCTATTCGAACATGCCCAAAACGATGCCCAAAAGTCCTTCGAAAACCCATTTTTCGACTGTTAAACATACATTTTATTTTACACTTTTACAAACCTAAACCATTAAATATAAGGCATAAAATAATAATTTTTGAAGCCCAAACTTAGCTCAAAGAGGGTAGTTCGAACAAGCCTACTAAGACCCAACAACATAACTAAGTTCATATTTTGAATCATTTAAATGCTACCTTAGGGACTAGATTTTTCCATAAGTAACAAATGATTTTATAAGATAAAAACTAACTTTCTAAGACAACTCAGCCATTTACAAGATAGTTAACCCAGGTAGCCTTTTGATTAATTCAAAACGTTATGTTACATTTAACATTGTATACATGAAAATCATAACGTGAAAATGAATTTCTAAAATATCCTGGATTCTCGACCTAATTAATGTTCAAGCAGAAAAATATATATACAAACATTTATACAAGTTATGGAAGTGTAACACCTGAAAATTTTGACAAAATAAAAGAAAGAAAAATAATAGGAGAAGAAAACGGGAAAGTATCTTGAAAGAAAGGGAAAGAAGTCAAAGTGGAGGGGGCCAAAGTATAAACAATACAAAATCTATTATTTTAATATATATTGGGAATGGCCGCCCACATCAGCCTTTCACATCTGCTTTTGTCGACCAAAAGAAGAAAGAAGAAGAACATCATAGTGTTCTTCGGTTTAGAGAGAAAGAGGCTGTTCTTAACCAAGGTAAGCATTTGTTGCATAATTGGCTCGGTTTTGGTTGTGTTTTCGACTAAGAAACCGAGAGTACATGTTCTTATGTGTTTTTATGGGTTCGGGTTTGTGTGTTCTTGGCTTGTTTAGGTGTTTGAACTTGTGTACAAGCAAGGTTGGAGGAGTTTTGCTTGTTTGCTACAATAGGTGAGTTCTAGACCCCGTCTTTTACTTGTTTTATAAATTGTTTGGGGCCGAAAATGCATATAAATGATTTTTACAAAAGTTGTATGTATGCCCGTAAGTATTTATGCATGTATGTTGATATTTTATGGTTGTAAATGCTTGTTTGATGCTTAGAATGCTAGTAACAAGCTTAGAATATGTTAAGATGATGTTTGGGGTTGAAAAATAACTTAGAAACATGTATATAGGTGGCCATGCACCCAAACAGGGTGTAAGGCCACCTTCCCGGGCACCTCACAGTTGGTCATTCATTGCACATAAAACATGTATTTGCATTAACTTAATAAAAATCATGCAGCAGAAACTTTAAATAAACTTTCAAATTACTATAAATGCTTTTGCCAGTTAATACAACGTTCATCAATTACAAAATACATATTGTTGTATTATATCACAAAAATATTATACAAAAGAATGCCATCCCAAAAGAGTTGAGTAGCCGCCTCATGCCATCCTCAGCAACACTACCTGTCAACTGGAAAAACATAAAAAGTCAGCGTTGCTGAGTGAGTTCTAGTTTTATAATAAAACATACTTTCTTTTGTTAAAATCGTTCTTACATATATGTGATCACACAACATACGTACACATAGATAATATTATTATTATCTTCATCATTCATTCATTAGCTTTCGTTCATGTACCGTTCATCGTTAACATTCACATTCTTTAACAACTCTTTCTTTTGTCCGTACGTCTCTTACTTACATTCATACATTCATTACATTCATCCGTACGTGCGTTACGTTCATTCATACGTTCATTACATTCATCCGCACGTGTGTTATTCATTCATACGTTCATTACGTTCATTCGTACGTTCATTACTTTGGGTGACATGTACAATACCCCGAACATTATGCACTACTATTGCTGCTGGACCTGTGGTAATTAATCACGAACATTGTGCACGAAGCTGATCCAGTCACCTAGGGAAAGTACATGCACCACTTATCTTTCCTCTTTCATTCTGGATCAATGCCATGCGCTATACTCCGAACATTGTGCACGAGTGCTAATGCTGGACATGTGGTAATAAAATCACGAACATTATGCACGAAGCTGATCCAGTCACCTAGGGTAAGCGGAAAGGATCCCATACATATGGTCAACCACAAAGATTGGACCCCAGTGTGCATCCTTCGGGGTAGCTAACCCGCACACCGTTGAGCTAACACCTTCATTGGGTGTGCACCTCCATATATTTTCTTGCAAGCCTTTTCTTACTTTCATTCATTCGTCCGTTAATGCATGCATTCATTCATCATGTTCCTCTTTCATTATCTTTCACTTTACGTTTCTTAATACTTTCATTTCATTCATTAACATAGCATGTAAAGTCATAGAAAGATAAACATACGTCGACACAAGGAACATCAGCATTTACCAGTCATCAGTCATCAGCATTATATAGGGCTACATCATACTTAACATACATACGGAAAAGATGAACATACATCGATACAAGGAGCACCGACATTTACAAGTCATCAGTAATTACCATCTATCATGGCAACATCATACTTAACATACCTACATCATGCATATACATGCAATACTATCGTCATCGTTCCCAACGTAACTTCTAAGCCTTGACAGTTATCACACATGTACCTATGGGAGCTATCACATCATTACTTACCCTTGCTCTTTTCCTAAAGGCCAGTAATTGAACTATATCTCTCCTCGTACATAACAGCCCTACTTGGGTGATTGGGCACCCTTCAGTCGCATGGCCTCCATGCGACTGAACACTATGCGATTGGACCAATGCGGATGAGCATCCATGCGGATGAACACCCAATTGTACGAATGGACTTTCTATCGTGCGAATGAACACTATACAAATGGGCTTCTATGCGACTGAACCCTCAGTCGTGTGACTGAGCAGCTATGCGGATGGACCTGTGCGATTGAATTCTCAGTCGTATGACCTGTCGTGCGACTGAATCGCCAGTCATGCGATTGAGCCTCAGTCGTGCGATTGAACCTCAGTCGTCCTCCAGTTGGCCGATTGGCCCTCCAGTCACCTAGCCCTAGCTAGGCAGCGACTGTAGTTCATCCCAAACTGCAGCCGCGACATTCGGCCTTCAAACCCTTCTAAACTCATTCTAAGCCCAAATCAACCCTCCTAAACCTTAGGGAAACATACTATGACATCATACAAGCACAGTCAGGTCCAAAATCGCACTCTAAACACGTTATACACAATCTCACCCAAATGGGTCAAACACACACATTTTAAAAATGGGTTTATATGTGTTCCAGCCCCAAAATCAGTTAAAAACAAGTAAATGAGGGGTCCTAGAACTCACACAAAGAAGAAGAAGATGAAGAGCTTTGTTTGGACTAGCTACACGACGAATTTCGAGCCCGAATCACCACATTTCTCTCTTTTTCTCTTCTTTATCGCTTCTCTTCTTTTTGGCTGAGTTTTGCAAGTGTGTGGGGGGGGGGGAGATGGCTGCCCTCTCCCTTAAAAGCTACAGTTCAGTCGCCCGAAGTCCATGCGATTGGACCTTCAGTCGCGTGAGCTCCATGCGACTGGACACTCCAGTCACACGACTTCCATGCGCTTGGCCTCCAGTCGCATGACACTCCAAACAAATATCCGGGCGTTACAAGTCCACCCCCTTATTTAGGTTTCATCCCCGAAACCTGTTATTCCTCGAACAAGCGTGGGTAATACTGTCTCATTTCTTCTTCTGTCTCCCACGTTGACTCAGATCCCTTCTTGTGCCTCCACTGTACACGCATAAGAGGAACCACTTTATTTCTCAGCCGCTTCTCTTTTCTATCGATGATTGCCACTGGTTGCTCCACATAATTGAGCCGTTCATCTACTTCGATATCCTCCAGTGGAACAATCATATCTTCATCTGCCAAACACTTTCTTAGATGAGATACGTGGAAGGTCGGGTGAATTCCACTTAACTCATCTGGTAACTCCAACCTATAGGCCACCTCTCCTACTCGAACAATGATTCGAAAAGGGCCTATATACCTCGGGCTCAACTTGCCCCGCTTTCTGAACCGAATGTTACCCTTCCAAGGTGAGACCTTCAACATAACCCGGTCGCCCACCTGGAACTCAATCGGTCTGCGTCGTTTATCAGCATACGACTTGTGTCTGTCTTTGGCTGCCTTCATGTAGGCCTTGATCTTTTCAAGCTTTTCAGTCGTAGTATCGATAACTTCGACGCTCCCCAATTCCTTCTGACTAATATCACCCCAAAAAGCGGGTGTCCTGCATCTCCTACCGTATAGCATCTCATAAGGTGGCATACCAATGCTGGCATGATAGCTGTTATTGTAAGAGAATTCAGCTAATGGTAAGTGGTCATCCCAACTTCCCCCAAAATCAATCACACATGCCTGAATCATGTCTTCCAGTGTCTGAATGGTCCTTTCTGACTGACCATCAGTTTGGGGATCATAAGCCGTGCTAATATGTAACCTCGTCCCCATGGCATCGTGGAATTTCTTCCAGAATTTGGAGGTAAACCGGGTGTCGCGATCAGACACAATCGATACCGGCACACCATGACGAGTCACAATCTCCTTGATAAATAGATCCGCCAACCTCTCGGATGAATATGTCTCGCGCATCGGTAGGAAGTGAGCACTCTTCGTCAAGCGGTCAACAACCACCCATATAGCATCATACTATTTCGGAGTACGCGGCAGCTTCATGATAAAATCCACGGTGATGTGCTCCCACTTCCATTCCGGTATATCCAAAGGTTGGATCTTTTCATACGGCTTCTGGTGCTCGACCTTCACTTGCAAACAAGTAAGGCACTTACTCACATACTCCACCACGTCACGCTTCATACCCGGCCACCAATAATCTTTCTTCATGTCTTGATACATCTTTGTAGCACCGGGATGAATAGAGTATCGAGTCTTGTGAGCTTCATTCATAATCTTCACTCGTAGATCCCGAAGGCGAGGAATCCACATACGTCCAAACCGGGTTCTAACACCAAATGTGTTTTCACCCAACTCTGCGACCAGACCTCTCATTCTTTCAGAGTTAAGATAACCTTCTTTTAGTGCCTCATATTGAAACTCTTTGACTTGCTTCATCACATCTGAGGTCATAATCAGCTGGTACGCCTTTCCCGAATCGGCTCGGGCCTCTCCTTTCGGCTAAGGGCATCTGCCACCATATTGGCTTTGCCCGGATAGTAATGGATCTCACAATCATAATCCTTTATAAGCTCCAACCATCGCCTCTGCCTCATATTCAAATCCTTCTGCTCGAAGAAGTACTTCAAGCTCTTGTGGTCGGTGAAGATGGTGCACTTCGTCCAGTAGAGATAGTGCCTCCAAATCTTTAACGCAAAGACCACAGCTGCTAGCTCCAAGTCATGAGTAGGATAGTTAACCTCATGAACCTTTAACTGTCGGGATGCATAGGCTATAACCTTTCCTCTTTGCATTAACACGCACCCCAATCCCGAGTAGGAAGCATCAGAATAAACCACCATATCTTCACTTCCTTCGGGTAACGACAATACAGGAGCTTGGGTCAACCTCGTCTTCAGTTCTTCGAATGATTTCTCTTGAGCTTGACCCCATACAAACTTTACATCCTTCCGAGTCAACTTGGTTAGTGGAAAAGCGATCTTGGAAAAGTCTTGGATGAATCTTCTGTAGTAGCCCGCCACACCCAAGAAACTGCGGATCTCGGATGGCGTCTTTGGAGACTTCCATTGCATCACCGCTTCTACCTTTGCCGGATCAACCATAATCCCCTCCGGATTCACCACGTGACCCAAGAACTGAACTTCGTGCAACCAGAACGCACATTTGGAGAACTTAGCATACAATTACTCCCTCCTCAACGTCTCCAATACTTCTCGAATGTGACTGGCATGTTCTATCTCGCTTCTTGAATAAATCAGGATATCATCAATAAACACAATCACTGACTTATCCAACATCGGCCTACACACTCGGTTCATCAGATCCATAAAAGCAGCTGGCGCATTGGTCAAACCAAAAGACATAACGAGTAACTCGTAGTGACCATAGCGCGTGCGAAAAGCTGTTTTAGGAATATCCTGCTCTTTCACCTTCAGCTGATGGTAGCCAGATCGAAGGTCAATCCTTGAAAACCAACTGGCACCCTGAAGTTGATCAAACAAATCATCTATCCTCGGTAACGGGTACCAATTCTTCACCGTCAGCTTGTTCAGCTCGCGGTAGTCTATGCACATCCTCATACTACCATCCTTCTTCTTTACAAACAAAACCGGAGCACCCCAAGGAGATATACTCGATCTAATGAACCCTTTATCCAGCAGTTGTTGCAAGTGCTCTATCAACTCTTTCATCTCTATCGAAGCCAATCGATACGGTCCTTTGGAGACAGGTTGGGCACCTGGTATCAGATCGATCTGAAACTCAATCTCTCGGTCAGGTGGCAATCCCGATAAGTCTTCCGGGAACACGTCTAGAAAATCACACACAACCGGAACTTCGGATAGTTATGGTGTTGGCGTTTCCACATCCTTTACATAACACAAGTAGGCGTTGCACCCATGCCTCATACACTTTCCCGCCACCGCCATTGAGATCACTTTCGGGATCGTCATGACCCGATCCCCATAAACAGTTACCGAACTCCCGTCAGGCGCTATCAAACGAATCATCTTCTTTCTACACACTATACTCGCCTCGAAGTCCGCCAACCAATCCATTCCATGAACCAAGTCGAAACCACCTAAGGTCATCACAAATGGTCTAACCGGAAATTTATGACCCTTTAATTCCACATCACAACCCTCTATCATCTCAGAAATCCTGGTAGATTTACCTATGATAGTTTCTACATCAAATGGCACGTCAACACGTCTACTACTAACAGGCAGTTTAGCACAGAAAGCAGCAGAATTAAAACTCCTGCTGGCACCCGAATCAAATAATACAGATGCTAAAGTTTGGTTCACTAGAAACGTACCGGACACAACATCAGGGTCCATCCTAGCCTCCACCTGTGTCATCGTGAATGCCCTGGCGCTTGCCCTCGGTCCTTCATTCCCCGTCTTCTTCACGCCGGAACCCTCAGCCCTCGGCTTCTTGCAGTCTTTACTCATATGACCACTTTCCCCACAATTGAAGCACCTCATGCCCCTACAATCTCTAGCCATATGACCGGGCTTCCCACACTTGAAACAAACGTTCAACCCCAGTCTACACTCCCCACTATGCTCCTTCCCACATTTACCACACATTTTCAGTCCCGTACCCGGTGTGGCTACACGACGGTCATCCACCCGTGCCTTCTTGTTGCTCGTCGACGCATTACCCCGACCAAACCTCTTCCCATTCCAATTCCTATCACCACCACCCTTCTTACTACCTTCAGCCACCACCACTACTGCCCGTTCATCATACAATCTTCCCGCCAAGTCCACCGCTAACCTAAAGGTGCTCGGCCGGGCGGCGATCATATGCCTGCGAATATCTGCTGGCAAGCCCTGAATATACCTCTTGATCTTTCGCGACAGAGGTGTCACCTGGTTCGGCACCAGATGTGCCATTTCGTTGAACTTTGTGGTGTACTGTTGGTGGGTCATCGTTCCCGCCTCCAGCTGCAAGAACTCTCTCTCAACTTTATCCATCTCTCGATGAGGACAGAACTCCTCGATCACCAACCTTTTCAGCTCTGACCACTTCATTCTTCCAATGGCCCTGCTACCCTCGGCTTGGACTATGTTGTCCCACCAGCATAGAGCCGAATCCACGAAAGAGTGGGTAGCGAACTTCACTTTTTGATCCTCCCGGCACTCGCTGATATCAAGAACATCCTCCATTTCTCTCACCCATCGGTGAGCAGCAGCAGTGGTGCCATTACCGTTAAAAGTAGGGGGCTTGCACCTCATAAACGCCCCATAATTACAGGCTCGTGCTAACTCCTGCACAGGCTCCTCCTCCTCTTCCTCTTCGTCATCAGAAAGAACCGTTTCCGACTCTGGTTGCTCTGTCTTCCTGAGGACCTATTCCTCTCTTTTCTTTCTCCTTCCTGGATAGCCTTTATCACTTCGGTCACCATGATGGTAAGATTGTCTGCATGACCTGATGCACCACTTCAACCACTGCCTCTTTTACCGAGGCTCTCAAATTGGCGCTCTCGTCTACACCCTCCGGATGAGGAGTCTCGAGTTATTCAGGAACCACTTTCTCCACCCTAGGTCTTCCCCTTGTGGCCCGTGGTTCAGCACCATGCCCGCCACCACCTCCACCCCATGAAGCTTTGGATGATCTACCTCCAGCCATCCTCTATCACCCACTGAAAGATTCAAACACCAACACGGTCATTCAAGGGAATAGCTCAGTTTATGTCAAGTATAGTAAGTCCCTAATTACAGTGGCCAGTTGTGATTAGCCACTTACTTTACTCTTCGTACCCTGAGCATTACCTGTCCTGACTACATTAGTATATAAATCTAACAGTAACACATAAACACATAACATGCGCACATAATACCGGTTAACTTTAAGAAAATACATGATGGCACGCAGCTACTCAGATTGGCACCCCTTCCCTTTCCATCCCATTTTCAGTTTAAGTTAAGGTTTATTTTGAAAATTTACCTATTTCACTTAAACTTTGGCTCTGATACCAACTTGTAAGGCCCCGTTCCCGGGCACCTCACAGTTGGTCATTCATTGCACATAAAACATGTATTTGCATTAACTTAATAAAAATCATGTAGCGGAAACTTTAAATAAACTTTCAAATTACTATAAATGCTTTTGTCAGTTAATACAATGTTCATCAATTACAAAATACATATTGTTGTATTATATCACAAAAACATTATACAAAAGAATGCCATCCCAAAAGAGCTGAGTAGCCGCCTCGTGCCATCCTCAGTAACACTACCTGTCAACTGGAAACACATAAAAAGTTAGCGTTGCTGAGTGAGTTCTAGTTTTATAATAAAACATACTTTCTTTCGTTAAAATCGTTCTTACATACATGCGATCACACAACATACGCACACATAGATAATATTAATATTATCTTCATCATTCATTCATTAGCTTTCATTCATGTACCGTTCATCGTTAACATTCACATTCTTTCATAACTCTTTCTTTTGTTCGTACGTCTCTTACTTACATTCATACATTCATTACATTCATCCGTACGTGCGTTACGTTCACTCATACGTTCATTACATTCATCCGTACGTGCGTTACGTTCATTACATTCATTCGTACGTTCATTACTTTGTGTGACATGTACAATACCCCGAACATTGTGCACTACTGCTGGTGCTGGACCTGTGGTAATTAATCACGAACATTGTGCACGAAGCTGATCCAGTCACCTAGGGCAAGTACATGCACCACTTATCTTTCCTCTTTTACTCTGGATCAATTCCATGCGCTATACCCCGAACATTGTGCACGAGTGCTGGTGCTGGACCTGTGGTAATAAAATCACGAACATTGTACACGAAGCTGATCCAGTCACCTAGGGTAAGTGGCAAGGATCCCATACATATGGTCAACCACAAAGATTGGACCCCAGTGTGCATCCTTCGGGGTAGCTAACCCGCACACCGTTGAGCTAACACCTTCATTGGGTATGCACCTCCATACATTTGCTTGCAAGCCTTTTCTTACTTTCATTCATTCGTCCGTTAATGCATGCATTCATTCATCATGTTCCTCTTTCATTATCTTTCACTTTACGTTTTTAATACTTTCATTTCATTCATTAACATAGCACGTAAAGTCACGGAAAAGATAAATATACGTCGACACAAGGAACATCGACATTTACCAGTCATCAGTCATCAGCATTATATAGGGCTTCATCATACTTAACATACATACGGAAAAGATGAACATACATCGATACAAGGAGCACCGACGTTTACAAGTCATCAGTCATCACCATCTATCATGGCAACATCATACTCAACATACCTACATCATGCATATACATGTAATACTATCGTCATCGTGCCCAACATAACTTCTAAGCCTCGACAGTTATCACACATGTACCTACGGGAGCTATCACATCATTACTTACCCTTGCTCTTTTCCCGAAGGCCAGTAATTGAACTATATCTCTCCTCGTACACAACAGACCAGTGCGACTGAACTCTCAGTCATATGACCTATCGTGTGACTGAATCCCCAGTCGTACGATTGAGCCTCAGTCGTGTGATTGAACCTCAGTCGTCCCTCAGTCGGCCGATTGGCCCTCCAGTCGCCTAGCCCTAGCTGGGCAGCGACTATAGTTCATCCCGAACTGCAGCCGCGACATTCGGCCTTCAAACCCTTCTAAACTCATTCTAAGCCTAAATCAACTCTCCTAAACCTAAGGGAAACATACTATGACAACATACAAGCACATTCAGGTCCAAAATCGCACTCTAAACACGTTATACACAATCACACCCAAATGGGTCAAACACACACATTTCAAAAACGGGTTTATATGTGTTCCAGCCCCAAAATCGGTTGAAAACAAGTAAATGAGGGGTCCTAGAACTCACACAAAGAAGAAGAAGATGAAGAGCTTCGTTTGGACTAGCTACACGACGAATTTCGAGCCCGAATCACCACTTTTCTCTCTTTTTCTCTTCTTTCTCTCTTCTTTTCTTTTTGGCTGAGTTTTGCAAGTGTGGGGGGGGAGGAGATGGCTGCCCTCTCCCTTAAAAGCTACAGTTCAGTCGCCCGAAGTCCATGCGATTGGATCTTCAGTCACGTGAGCTCAATGCGACTGGACACTCCAGTCGGACGACTTCCATGCGCTTGGCCTCCAGTCACATGACACTCCAAACAAATTTCCGGGCGTTACACAGGGCCCATATGCCTAAGAAATTGACTTAGAAAGCCTAAGTGAGGCTCATGCGCCCAAACAGTATCCTCATACGACCAAAATATGGTCTGAAAATACTAAGTATAGGCTGATGCGCCTAAACAGTAGCTCATGTGCCTAGAAATGCCATAGAAATACTAAGTGTATGCCTATTCGCCTGAACAGTGGTTCATGCGCCTAGGAAATTTGGCCAGACGCCTAAGTGTTGGGGTCATGCCGGCCCCAATAGTGCCCGTGCGCCCAGCTTTTACTCAGGCGCCAAAGTACAAGCTCATGCGCCTGAACAGTAGAAACGCCTAGAATTAGGCCGAAAATGCCTAAGTGTAAAGTCCATGCGCCCAATAGTGCTAAAACGCCTAAACAGGCCTGATGCTCCTGCATAGTGTGTAAAACGCCTAAAACACTTACAATTTTTCTGAGATTTTTGGAAAGATCAGAATTTTAGGGTTTTGACCCTAGTTTGACTTAAGGCTTATATGTGCCTATTTTATGCATGGTTATGTTCTGCTCTTATGTTCCTTATATATTGATGTGTGACTTTATGTAGTGTGTTTTATAATTATAAACGTAAAGTATTATCATTAAAGAAAGAGATAAGATTATTGATAATAAAAGTGGAACATAAAGAACGAATGAAAGAAAAGGCTTGCAAGCAGAATGAAAGGAGGATCACAACTCATGAGAGTTGTCAGCTCAACTATGTGTATTATAGTGTGCATTTTGGCTAACCCATGAGGGTTCACACATAGGGGGACCAGTCTTGGTGACTGATCCATAGTACGAAACGAGATCCTTGTCATTTTACCTCTAAAATGATGAGGCTTTGTGCCTGGATAAGATGTGGCTTTGTGCCAGGATATGAAGTGGCTTTGTGCCCGGAATGGTGGCTTCGGCCCACGATGGGGGTAAAGTTTTGACAGGATCTAGAAACAGTGAAAGATAATGATAAAGTACGAAACGAACGAATACGTGAGAAAATAATAAAGTACGAAACGAACGAATACGTGAGATAATGAATGATGAATAAGGATATGCCTTGTTGTATGTACGATGAATGCTCATGTACGAAAGTAGAGAAAGTATTTTGTTAAGAAATAGTATTTTCTTATATAAACAGTATAAAGTATTTCAATACTTTAAAACTAGAAATCAATCAACAATGCTGACTTTTTATGTATTTTCAGTTGGCAGGTAATTTTGCTGAGGATGGCACACGGGGAGGCTACTCGGCAGACAAGACTAGCATCCATTCACGTATAATAATATTGTTTTGTAATGAAATTGAACGAGGGTTTTGAAATTTAACAATGTCTTATTGCTTAACAACAATATTTATTAATGAAATGAATGGTTTTTGATAACTTATTTCTGTTGCTTATTTTATGATTTATATATTATATATTTAATAATGCGATTATTGTCCAACTGTAAGCGTCCCGGGAACGGGGACTTACATGAAGCATATATTACAATGATAAGACTAAAGAAGTACTCGAGCAATGATATTATCAAAATAATTATATATACAAACATATACTACAAGTTACCACTTAAATATATTCTAGTATTCAACAAAAGCCGATACGAACTTAACAATGTTCTACTATAACATTGAAACATTGAGTTACAATTTTCCTCATGTGATCACATGTATCGCACCTAAGTCACCAATAATCCACCAAGTCTCACATATCGTTACTAACCAAAGTTTACAAGTAAACGTTTTAATACGAACTAACGGTTGGAAACCAACCAAACAAAAAACCATATTGAAGGATGACTTGATGCTTAGTCCAACTCTAAACTTACGGGTACTGAACCATGATATTATAGGTATTGCTCGATATTCATCACGTTAAACAATGTTTATTGTTCCAACTGTTGTTTGATAGTAAGTTTCTTGTTTCCCTTCTTTTACTACTTTTACATATCTTTAGTGGAGAAAGATGTTCACTAAACTTTCTAAATCATATAACTCTTTATGTATGCACGCTAGTTCACCTGGTGATATATTACTTGACTTAATCAAATATCACATTTAAAGTGCCCAAATAAAATGATCACAACCACTTAAATATTAGACGTAGTCTATAGATAAATATAGATAGTACTATCATGGCTTGAGAACCCTCATTCCCGTGATTGATTAATATGCTTCAATCCACAATTAACAATGTTAAATGATTATTACCTACCTAAAGTTTTACTTGCAAGTACTTATGATATATATATGTGTGGAGCACTAAACACCTTTCAGTTAGGCTATGGTTTTTGGGCCTAATGTAGTTACATATCAACTAAAATATGTGATGTCTAATAATTCACTGATTACTGATTACTTATTCCTTACAACATATGTAACTAAAAGCTTTATCGAGTCTTGAAAACCAACTATCTTACAAACATATTGTTGACCTATTTTATAACATGTTTTTTCAGGTAACTAAACAAGTATGATAATTTATACTTTTGGAACCACACGATTTAGACATATAAGGAGATTATGTATCATAGGCTAGGACTGCCTATCCAATGTGTTTTAATCTTTCGTCATATGTACCTTCATACAATATGTGACTAATGAACGTTATGAATAATTTAGTTTAGTTTAGCGGTCTATATTTATACCATGTGTACGTAATGTTCCACTCTTCACCCTCCCATGGTTCCACCATCGATATGGGGTGTGACGCCAAAACACCCTAAACATCTAAGGTGACCAAGAGAAGGTTTTGAACCAAACAACATCTCATAAGGATATTTATCAACTAGTAAAGAGGAAGGCGTTCTATTGAGCAAGTAAATAGCAATTAGTACACACTCAGCTCACAAGTTTAGAGGTAACCCCCTAAAACATTAGAGATTTGCAGCATTAAGCAAATGTCTATGTTTCCATTCAATAATACCATTTCGTTAAGGTGTGTAAGCACAAGAAGTTTGGTTTAACGCCCTACTTTTTCCCAAAAACTTTGTAGTTGTCTCTTAACAAAATGAAAACCATTATTAGACAAAATTTTATTTTTGTATTTAACAGAGTTTCAATGGAACTTAAAAAAACAACAATGTATTTTGATTTTAAAAGAGATATTAAAATTTTCCTTGAAAAATCCTCCAACCCTTGTGAAATATTTTTAATACCCTATTTGCGTGTGGAGCTCATTAATCCATATGAACTAGGGCATCCAACTTGCTTGATTTGTGGTCAAATTAATAAGAAAGATGTTCTTTTTTACTTAACATTATTATAGATTTTACAAGGTCTAGAAAGTTTAATATTATTTTACAAGGTCTAGAAAGTTTAATATTATTTAACTGCAAGTTAGTTTTCAAAACATGTAAATCCTTTTCAAAGGGGTGTCCCAACCTACTGTGCCACAACCTGACAGATAAAATAAAAGAACTAACATTGTATGAAGAGCACACAGATCAACCATTAACTCTAATGTCTACAAGATGCAACCTACCTACTTCACTACCAATAATCATAATTTTCTGCTAAACGAAGTCCTGAACTTAACAACTTGTCTTAGTAAACAATAGTAAATATTTATTTCTTTATCCCTTTATTTAATAGACAATAGATTAAAAATGTATTATAGGATAAGGAGCACATCCTTAAGTGTAGCATTTTCTAATATTTTCAAGTTCCCTTTTTTAGTTATATGAGCTTTAGTTTCATGTGGATGTGCAACACTAAGATTTAACTCAGATGCATCTATACAATATATAAGATTGTTTTCTAAGGTGAACATGTGTTGATAATTAGTCATGGAATCAGCAATCCATTAAAATTATGGCAACTACATTTTTACTACAGGAAGGGATCTTTGGAGAGAATTTGAGTTCTTAAAGATTGATATGAGTCATTACGACCCATTAGAAGTTGTATTAACTTAATTCTTTGATTAGATTTTATGATCTTAGTTGCAGCATCACATGTGCATTCAGATAAATCAATCATTGAATCATATTTTCTCCACATACAGTTCAACTTGTGATAGTACTTAGAAATGAATGAGCCATTCTAACCAACCATATTTACCAAATTATGTAAGCTGCGTATTATTGATCTATCTATTTTACTATATATTTTTTTAAGTTCAGTCCAGACATTAGAAGCATTTTTAAAAATTTTTGACCCACACATAATTCTTCACAAATTAAATTATCTTACATTGTTCTCACGGTCTGATTAGACTTGGATTATATGTTGGTTTATAACGGGTTCCGTCAACAAATCTAATTTTTTTCTTAACAAGGAGATCAAGTTCCATTGAACTTGCCCACATGGTGTATTTTTCAGTGCGTTTGAGTTTGTTATTTATGGTTGAAAGGTTATTTATATGAGAAGAGTGTAGTGTACAAAGGATCTCCAAATTCCTGATTGGTCATTAAGTTTCGTATTTTAATAATGGATTGTTCTAAGGTAATACTTGCTAATTTAGGATTAACAGTCTACTTATTTATCACACAACACACCAACACATTTAACGAAGCCTATGCAGTGATAAGACTTTAAAGCACATAGAAGCACCCCAAGAGTATAGAATCACCTAAGAGTATCAGAACCTTGAAGGCAATGGTCAACCAAGATCACATGATAATTATCTGAACAACACTTCAACAAATTAAACATTTAGCGTTCTAAGTCACTATAGCGGAAGGCTAAACGTCAACTGCATTTGAACTAATAAGCATTAACCCAAGATAATATCAAAACAAATAGCAACTCAATCTAGGGTTTTCTTATGATTTAAAGAAACCGGATTGAGAGGAAAAATAGAAGTACGTGAAAGATTGTTTAATCAAAATCCTTGATGATAATAACTTTAGATCTGAACCATTAAAGGTTATTTTGAAACAAACGATACAAAACCTTCATGATCGAGTTATATAAGCCTCACATATCAATAGATGTGATTTCAAATAAAGGTTATGAAAACTTTAATTATAGAAGCACATGTTTGTGATACCATGATAAAATCTTAATAAATCTATTAAAAATATTTGTAAAATATGTTAGAAAAAGATACGAAACCTTAATAAACACATGCAGAAGGAAGATACTATTTGTGAAGCATGTGCCATCATAGATTATCTCTAGGAACTATGATGTCGAACGAACCGACAACGATGTGTTGCAGGACGAATCACAAGAAAAATGATGATCAGATGGATGTGATAGAAGGGACTCAAATTAACCCTTTTATCTCATAAGAATACTTATCACTTTAACTCGATCTAATGATATCCAACCCCAACCTAGTGAATTGAATTTAATAATTGATATACCCTAGATAAAAAACCGTTAATTATGATCTTTTAAATTTTTTGGGACAATAAATAAATGGTTTGATCAAGTCAATTGTTGAACACAAATTAATTAAAAGTAGCCCAAAGACAAAATTGATGAAAACCCGTAAAAGTCTGTATTCCTCTTATATCTGAAGGATGAAGATCCATCTTAAAAGTTTGTCTCCTGGAACCACTACAGCAGCCTCATGTTCATTCAGCTTCATCCTCTGTGGTGCTGATCATCATAACATGATACCCGCCCGGGCTGATCATAGAGGAATCAAAATGTCGAGCCCATACTCAATGGCTAGCCCATGTTACTCGTCGGATGACGATATGTCTAGTAAAGGAACCCCTGACCGGGTGTTTAAGGAGCCTGAATATCCGGTTGTAATTGTAGACCAGAAATACTGTTCTAATTACCCTGTGCAGTTAATATTTGAGAAGAACCACGAGGCCGAAGACAATTTAAAATCAGTGACGACGATGGGAATGTTCTGTTTCGAGCTAGGAAGAAGAAGAATGGTCATCGCAACATGGTAGATGAATCGGATAAAACTGTTATCTCCTTCAATACCAAAGTAATTGCTTTTTTCTCTTATGTAAAACTGTTACATGTTTGAAGGGAATTTGCAAAATGAACTGCCTCATGATAATCATTTATTAAAAGCATCATTAGATTTCATACTAAAAGATGTTTGTTGTGATCTAGAAACTGATTAAAAAACTTGTCATAGTGCATCCAATAACCTTTTGGGGAACCAAAGGGTCACGGGTTCTGTTGATTCAACAATTAATTCACGAAGCGCTGATTCAATTATTTTTAAAGTATTCATATTCTTAAAAATATAAATACTAGGGTCAAACGGGTTGTCTTCGTGTCAACCCATGAATTTTCGGGTTTGTGTCGAGTTGGACATGCCAACTTGTGAGCACGACACGTTTAGCGCCCCTATATACATGAGGTTTATAGTACATCCAAAACAGTGAAAATATATTGTTAACTTTATATGCAAATGCAGCACATCAGTATGCATCGACGACGCCAAGCCTACAGGGGAGATCACCACGATCACCAGAGGCTCTTCACCGTAAAAAAGACGAGGGGTTACAAGTCATTTCGATTCGATGTTTACATGACTTCCAATATGACCGAAAGCACATTCAACTACAGAGTTTATGACAATTTCAAAGATGGAACATCCATAATATTTGCTCAAGATAAATCTACAGTTCTTGCCCAGGTATGACTTAATTAAAATTCATCCACTTAACACTTTTAACATCATGGACAATATTTTCGTCACAAAGGAGAATTAGCGACCAAACTGGGAAGCAATAAGAGTCTCAAAAGTTGATCATTCCAACGTACTATGCAAAACCTAGCCAGCTAACAACATGTTATGTTACCTGATTGTGTTGCAGTTGCATACCGAAGTTACCCGTCATAAGGCAGTGAAAACGGAAGAGAAGTTTTCGGTGTCAGTATCTCCAAACGTCGATAAAGCTTTTGTTTCGGCACTTCTTATAATTCGAGAAGAGGTTAGGAGGTCAAGACACAAAGGCTACGAAAGCTGAGTAGTGATCATTGCCATGGTCCTCATTTGATCATCATACTAAACAATAAAGGGCGGACTTGGCGCAATGGTAAAAGCTGTTCCTAAGGGACCGAAGGTCTCAGGTTCGATCCGTGGAAACGGCCTCCCCACAAAATGTGGGGCAAAGACCGCGTACATCTTCCCTTAAATGGGACGGACCCTCCCTGGACCCTGCGAAAACGCGGGAGCTCTTTGCAGCACCAGGTACGCCCTTTTACTAAACAATACAGATTTCGATCTTTCTATCTTTTTAATTTTTATTTTTGAATTTTTTTTACAAAGAAAATGTTATAAGTTCGCAAAGCAAGGGAGCATTGTTCAAAATGTGACAAGTTCTTTTCGTAGTCGGTATTTTTATTTGTTTGACAAATCGAGATGTATAAAACATTTAAAGAAATAGGATTCTATGACCGTCATAAACACTTACTGTAATCTATTGAATTAAAATATGTCTTCTATATTAGTTGTTATGTAACCGAACTTATAGATTACTACTATTGTTATTAGAGTTAATTACGTAAATGGTCTCTTTGGTTTATCAAAAGTAACAGTTTTGGATACTAAGTAAAAAAGTAATAGGTTTGAGTACTCACTTTTAATTTTTATCAAATTTAAATATTAACACTAACAGAAGTTAGATTTTCTGTTAAATATAAGGGTATTTTGATCTTCTCACATTATAAGGTTATTTATGTAAATTAGAGGGACTGTGTAGTTTAATTAAAATAATATATATTTATATATAACTCCACACACACACATACATATATATATATATATATGTATATATACATATATATATATATATATATAGATGATATAATATGTATATATATATGTGTGTGTGTGTATATATATATGTATGTATATATATGTATATATATGTATATATATGAATATATATATATATGTAATTTAATACTATAATATAATGTAATAACTTAATGTAACTAAAGGGATGTTAGTAACGCAACTTATATTCTTTATTAATGTAACTAAAGTGTGACAACCCTAAAAATAAAGGTTAGGCGAGTTAATATTTTAAGGAAATTATATATATATTACACTCTTGAGTATATTTGACTAACACTTTATGAACATTATGTGTTTTAGTAATTATAGTGCCTTACATATACATAAGAAAAATATATGTATGTATGTTATGGATGTATATATATTTACGTATGCATGCTTGCATGCAATGTGAATTATGTATACATGGACATATTTTTTACGTGTGCATGTATAAATTATGTTACCAAATAATACTTCATCATTACAAGATCTAATGTACCAAGTTACAACTCAACTCAAACAAACAAAACCAATGAAACATCAAAGATATCTGTACATCAAAACAAAACTAAGCAAATCTAAAGACACCTAACCACTAAGCTACAAACGTGGTTCATTAGAGCAATGTATAACCTGATTAAAACACCTAAACCTTTGTTTAAACTTAGCTTGATAACTAAAAGAGTCACTAGCACCTTTCATCGCCACCTAAGCCGACCATACACCCATCACAACCATTATGCCGCCACCTATCCATTACCATGGGAACCTTTGCTTGACACCTAGCAAACCTAGGATAGGTTAGTCATCAATCTAGTAGTAGACTCCATAATTATGCCATTAATGGAAATTGGCCGAAGGCCCTTATATACTCACACTCTCGGTCACTACAAACACACCATAACTGAGTACCACCACCTTTATTCCTCTAACTCTCGGGTTCCATAAACACCACCCCCCATCTATCACAACCCACACAACCACAATCGCACAACCAACCTCACATCTCTTATCTCTCACCACCACCATCACCATCCGTAATCACCACCACCTTCACAACTCTTTCTCTCGGTTTCTATAAGCAAGCAACAACACCCAAGCTCTATCACCTTCCCAAGTTTGTGAGATCAAGAACTCTCGAGACTCGGAACATCAAGAAGCTAATCCACTACCTCTCTCTAATAAAACAAGGTATAACTCTCAAAACCAAATAACTAACAAGTTATATATATGGGTTTAACTAAATACATATGGTTAACTCATTAGCTAAATCATCAAGGTTCTTTACAAACACTTATGACCACATGATTTTCATCAAAAATCAGTATAAAAAGGGTTTAAAAACAGGAAGCTAAAACATTTATAAAAAATCAAGGATTTAATACAAATAAAAGAGTTTAAATGATATGTAATCTTGATAAAAAGGTTTATTATTTAAATGACTATGATTGTGGGAATAAACATTGGAAAATTTATAGAAAAATATTGAATTATCATTCTGTAAATTTTGGTTAAATATATATATATATATATATATATATATATATATATATATATATATATATAAGTAAAATAATTTATTATTTAGGGTAAATAAAAGAAAATTCTCAAATAACAGAAACAAATTCAAAAAATTCTGAAAAAATCATATAATGATTCTCATATGTTATAAAAGCTTCAGAAATTATTTTGTAATTTAATTCCTTTTTATGACTAACATGTGAATTTTTATGTGATCTATAATGGAAAAATCAAAAGAAATACTTAAGCAGTGTGAAAATATCAAAAAATTCACTAAAGTAATGATAAATTTAACTCAACAGAATGTACAAATTTCATAATTTTTGAAGTTTTATTGCTATTTTTACTAAATTTTGAGATTATTATAAAAATTACAGAAGCAAATCTACTGTGAGATAGACATCAAGAAATTTATGAAGTATTTTAAATTGTTAGAGTAATATTTTGGAAAAATTGGGAATTTATTTATGACAGTAGCTATTTTTAAAGATTTATGATAAGTTTGTAATAATTATAAAATTTATTTATGATAAAATAGAAGTTGAAAAATTTTATGGTAATATTATCTAATAATGTTACTACTAAATTTTAGAAATTGCTTCCATCTGAGGTTCTAAAAATTTTAAAAAATTTTTTGTATCTAACTTATAAAATTGATTTTTATAGGTTATCATTTGGAAAAAAGGTGAGACTCATAGCCCCATTTTGGTGTTTATAAAGTTTTTGGGGGAAAAAACATACTGTTTATGTTTGATGCATTATTTTGAAAGTTTTGAGATATACTGTCATTTGTGATACAACCATTAGTTCGGATGTGGAACCGTTGGATAATATAGGTAGCGCTACTTAGGAAAATATTTACTGCACCAACAGGATGATGTTGTGATGCTATATTATCTGATTTTATAAATTATTTCATGACAGTATGTGTTATCAGATTAGTAAGAAAGGTTTGGTTGTAATTGATGCATCAAAAATATTTTGTCTGGATTTAAACCTATGATCTCATCAACTTTATGTTGACTATTTTGAGTATGCTTTTTCAGGTAGCCATGACTAAAAATATTAAATTCTCTTTTGATGTGTACAATGGCTGGGGAGAAATTATAGGAAGTGTTTGTGTGAATCTAACTGTCAACATCTACGATTTCAGAGTAGCGGTGGACGCTCATTTCCATCGTCTTTGAAGATGTTGTAGTTAAATAATATATTGTAATAGGATTATATCAAATTTTGACTACTTATATATATGATGTAATCCTAACCTATATTAATGTAATATGTTATGTGATGATATGTGTTGATGTGTATCATTAAATCTTATTTTTTTTATAATCAATGCATTCTGAACAAACAAGTCACATCCAAAACACTTCACGCTTTCGCCGGGATGTGGCAGGTTGGTATCAGAGCCATTGGTTATAGAGAATTAGGTACTATAAAAATACCTAGACTATAACCATAAGCTCAAGTTATAATAAACAATATATTTGATAAATATATATATATATAGATGTGATATGATTTTATGTGAAATTTCATGATTATATGCATTGCTTTAATAATTGCAATAAAAATATGTGACATATAGAATATCTATGAAAATATGTGACTAACTGTTTTGTGAAAAATTATAAAGAAATTTTTGCAGCTATGAATTTAGATAGTTACCACAATGAGACTGATCCTTCCTAATGCTCAGACTATAGCAACCTTAAGGAAATAACGCCTGAACCAGAACCCCAACAAGTTATGAAAACTTCCCAAATTAAAGTTGAGAACAACATTAAACCAAAATTTTATGTTCGACGTGCACTAGTAAACATCGGGGGATATACAATTAAAACCCCTAGGAAAAAGATACGACGTGGAGACAGATTTATGGCTAAGCAAGTTGAAGATATAGAAATACAAAATTCTGATTCTTCCGGGAGCGAAGGTAAAATAATTAAAAGACAAAAGTTGAATGAGGATCAAGTGAAGATAGCTCAGCGGACCCTTAGAAACTCAAGAAAATACAACAAGGAATCCGGAGAATCCAGAAGGATATCAAGAAACTCAAAACACCGAAGAAAAATATCTTCACAAAGATATGGGAATGGATTCGCAAGAACTAGAAGCTATCTAGTCTAACTTGTCAAAATAAAAGAATAAGAACTTAATGATATATATATATCTTTTGCGTTTAAATGTCTATCTGTTATGTGTTAGATAAGACTTGTGTTAAAATTTTACTTATGATACTAATTATAATTAACTATAGTGAATCATGCCGTCAAAAAGAAACACTCAGCCTGTACAAAGAACAACACGAGTAGGACGACCTAGAACCCGACTTGGGGAAGAAACACCTGTGAATAACGACACAAATGAGAATGACAGGATTTCTTAACTAGTAGCTCAACAAATAGACGCTACATTACCTACTCTGATAGCCCACCTACAACAGAATCTGAACTTTGGAACCACGTCACGCCAAAGTGAAAGACCGGAAATGTTAATCCAGAGGAACGACAAGAGGAAGAAATCTTAAATGGAGTCACAAAAGGATGCTCTTACAAGACTTTTACGTCGTGCAGACCTCGGGAATTTGATGGAAGAGGAGGAGCTGTACAGCCCTACGTAAGCCTAAAATCTTCCAGGAAGCAGTAAGCCTAAAATCTCCAGATTAGTGCCACACTTGATAACCCCTGAACCTAAAAGGATAGGAAAATATATTTGGGGATTAGTACCACAAATAATGGGATTAGTTAAATCCGCAATGCCTAAAATCTTCTAGGAAGCAGTAAGCCTGTCAGGAAGCTTAACAGATGAAATGAACAGAAATGGATCTTTAAGCAATCAAAAAATAGGAGAGAAAAGAAAGTGGAATGACAACCACACACGAAGGAAATTTGGAGAAAACCCTCAGAAAAGGATAACCCGACCTCCACAAAGAAATTTCTTAGGAGCTGTACGAGAAAAGAAAACACAAACTGAAGGACAACCATGGGTAGTATCTGCCAAATATACCACTCTGGAAATTGTATGACAGTAATCTGTTATAATTGCAAGAAGAAGAGACATATATCCCAAGACTACAAGAAGCCCACCAACCTCAAACCAGTTTGCTATCAGTGTGGTAACGAAAACCATTTTCGTAATGAATGTCCACAACGGAAAGGCAGGGATCCAGTTAACCAAAACAACTCCCGTGGAAGAGCTTTCGTAGTGCAAGCTGAAGAAGCTCGGCATGAACCAGAAGTAGTAACGGATACGTTTCTTATCAACAATCAGTACGTAACAGTATTATATGATACAGGAGCAACTCGTAGTTTCATTTCAAATACCTTTAGACCGTCACTTAATCTAACATCTGAGAAGCTAAAGCACAAATATATGATAGAATTAGCTGATGGTAAAATAATTGAAGCTGGTGAAATCATTTCTAACTGTACTTTAAACCTAGATGAACACTATTTTGATATCGATTTGATTCCTATTGAATTAGGAGGTTTTGATATTGTAGTAGGTATGGATTGGTTAAGTAAGAATCATGCTAAAATTATATGTGGAAAGAGAATGATTGATGGGTCATTATAAGGCTGGTACAACCAAACCACTTCATATAGTCATTTTGGTGCTACATTCAAAAGGCTTCCGAAGCTAAGTATGAGATCTTCCGAAGTCTGAAGAACAACTTCCGAAGACAAAGTCTGAAGACTTCCAAAGACAAAGTCTGAAGACTTCCGAAGACAAAGTCTGAAGAAAGAACTGAAGACCAAGTCTCCTTCCGAAGACTAAGAAGACTCCAAGCCTCAGAAGAAGCAGTCTTCCAAAGTATAAATAGCTTCGAAAGAAGTTATTCTTCCGAAGAAATTTATCCTTCGGAAGACATTGCTATGTCCAGTAGACATAAGTATGGTCTCTGACAGTCCGCTGTAGACCTCTGATACAGCATGGCTTCTTCTTTAAAGAACCATGTTGTTGACCATACTTTATTCTACTGTATACCTTTTTATGATAGTACATGTTACCAACTTTAGTTGGTGACAAAAGATAAGTCAGGGACATGTCCTGACTACCAAATCTCAGGTAAAAAGTCTGAGACACCTCACCTATAGTCTTGTAGTATAGATGTTTGGTTAGAGGTTTCCAGCTGGTATCAAAGTATATCCGGCTGTAGGTAGTATTATATATATATCTTCTCTTTGTAACTCATTAGGGAGTGAGATTGAGTCTAAGAGTCTTGTAATCATTAGAGTTGAGAAGCAATATATAAAAGTACCTTGAAAATTTACATCCTATGTTTATTTACTGCTTGTTACTTGTTATATTGTGATCAACTCTTCATAGACTCTTTCTGAGTGTCGTTCAAGGTGAGTTTGAGAGAAAAACCACTTGTTAAGTGATCAACATACGATCCTGCAATTGGTATCAGAGCATCCAGGCTCTTGATTGTGAGATCTTACCATCCAAATCAACCAGTTTTTCACTCCTCACTACAAACCACTCACTCAAATGGCCGCTCTCACTAAGGTTGATATGGAGACCTGTACCATGACCAAGTCCCCACTGATCACCCCTGAAGACTTTGACACATGGTGCACTAGAATGGAAGGCTTCATCAAGTGTCAAGACTCAAGGATGTGGGACTCCATTGTCAATGGTCCTTTCATACCAAGCACTACTTCTGCTACTGGTAATCGCATCATTCCAAAAGATTTTGATGATTACTCAGAAGAAGATAGGAAGAGAATAGAGCTAGATCAAAGGGCTATGACTTCTCTTTAAACTGCTCTCCCAAACTCCATCTACAGAGGCTTCAAGAAGTGCAAGACAGCCAAAGATTTATGGATGCATTGAAGCTTATGTATGAATGATCCAAGGAAACCAAAGAGAACAAGAAGGATATCTTGAATCAGCAGTTTAAGAACTTCACTTTCAAGGATGGTGAGACCTTGACTCAACAATACTTCAGGTATGTTGAGATAGTGGATACTCTGGTGGATATTGGAGTACCTCTTGAGAATAGAGACATAGTTAGGAAGTTCATGTCTTCCCTTCCTAAACTATGGACACACTATTGTGTCGTAATCAAGAGAACTTCGGACCTTAAGACTCTTTCTCTCACAGAGTTGCATGGTATCCTAAGTGCATTCTAGATGGAGATGAACATGCAGAACTCCTCTGGTTACTCCAATAACCAACTGAGTTCAGCCCTTCATGTGGTTAAAAGGGAAATCACAGAACCACAACATCAGTTGCTGTGCTACCCCGACAACTCACATAGTGGACATTACATTACTCTACCTGAGACTCCAAAGTCTCAAAAGGCTCAACACAACTCCTTTTAGGATAGTTGTGCCTTTGTCTCTAGAAGTGGACACTCTAGTGATTTTCAATACTGCTTTGATGATCTTGAGTGCTTCAGTCCAGATGATGTAGAGTAAGTGGACATTGTCCAACAGATGGCTCTTTTAACTTACAGAGTGAAGAAGTTCTTCAAGAGAACTGGAAGGCAATTCCCTCAGAACCCTGTCAACAGCAAGTTTGGGTTTGACAAGACCAAAGCAAAGTGCTACAACTGCAACCAACTTGGTCACTTTGCTAGGGAATGCAAGGCTCCCAAGAACAACCCGGGAATCCCACAGGCCTCCACACATCCCTCAGTTTCAAAGCATGAAGAGAAGTCAACTGAAACAGCTGCAATAGCTCAAGAAGTTGACTGGAGCTTCATGGTACAGGATGTGACTCCCGCTCAAGCACTCATGGCCGGAACAGATGATGATCAGGTATATGAACATCTTTGTACTGCTGCCTGTATTGCTAAAGTTAAACTCTATAAGGATTACAATATGGAAATCAGATCTGATGTTGAGTCTTTAAATATCTTAAAATCTGATTTTAAAAGAGCTGAATCTGACTATCAAAAGAAAATTGAGGAGTTAGAGAAAATTGTGTCTCTTTTAAAACATGAAAAGACCAACTACAAGTCTCAAATTAAAGATCTGATATCCAAACTGTCTGAAGTTCAAGCCCAGTTGGTCACTGCTGAGGCTCAGGCCAGGAAGCAAGCTATTGCTGAGCAAAACTTCCAAGCTATTCTTGCATCATCCTCTCATTCCAAAATGTTTTACCAAAACAAAGAAGGGTTGGGAACCAATACTCTTATGAGTCTATTAAACTACCTAGATGTGGTACTGAAGAGCAAGAGGTTCCAACTGCTGACCCTTCTCCATTGGAACCAGAGGATGAGGCAAAAATAGTGGCCATCACAGGGAGAAACAGGAAGATACACTCATCTCCACCTGTGAAGATCAAATCCTAACCACCGAGGCAAGAAGAAGCAGAGCTAAAGCTGCAAGAAGGACTGCCAAGAAGGTTGCAGAGTCCAAGCTGAAATTTGACCCAAAGCAAAAGGTGTCTTCATCTCTGCCGGATTCCAAGTGGTAGGTGCTTCTGATTCAGGAAAGGAGTGTAATACCAGCACTCCTGTCCTACCAAAGGATCAGAAGTTGAAAGGGAAAGTTGCTAATGAAGAGAAAAATCCAAGAAACAACAACCTACAAATTCCCAAAAGACTAACATTGCATGCATAATGTGTGGTCTGCACAACCACATGGCTAAATTGTTATTACAATCCAGCAAGCACACATTATGCAAATAATGTTAGAAAAGAAGGAGTCAGGGAAGGTTTCTCATTTGGACCATTTCAAACGGTCCAAATGATGAAAAAGGGAAAATTGGTCTCGGAAGCCAAGTTGCTTTCGGAAGAAAGTACTTCTTCCGAAGGGAAAATGGCTTCGGAAGCCAAAGCTCTAAGTTCGGAAGAACAGAAAAGGTTCGGAAGAACAAGAAGCTCCCTTGAAACCATCCCAGAAGAAGACTACTTCGGAAGAAAAGGTGGTGAAGGCTTCTTCCGAAAAGAAAGAAGCTTCGGAAGAAGACCATGCTGCAAAAGCTTCAACAAGCTCATCCTCAAAGATCAACCAAGGGATGGATTGGAAGATCAAGAAGAGTTGCAGCCCAAACCTCTTCTTCAACGACCTCTATTGAACCCCAATGCATATCTTTTGGTTCAATTATGTCATTATCTTTGGAAGAGCCCAAGACCAGCAAGGCTTGGGCTTCCAAACAAAACTAACCATCTCATCTTAGTGCAGGGACATCCATTTGACAAGAACAACAATGTCTGGATTGTAGATAGTGGATGCTCCAGGCACATGACAGGGAACAAATCTCTCCTTCAACAATTCCAGAACTTTGATGGAGGGCCTGTCCAATTTGGAGGTGAGACCGAGGATATATTTCAGGCAGAGAAATATATCCAATGGCAGAATAAACATTGACAAAGTTCACTTTGTCAAACAGCTTGAACACAATCTGTTAAGTGTTTCTCAGTTCTGTGATCAAAAGCATCAAATGCTTTTCACAGAATGAGTGCATTATCCTCAAACCAGGGATGACAATTCCTCCGGAATTGGTGCTTCTTAGATCTCCCAGGAAAGGGGATATGTACAAGCTAGATATGAACAACGCTTCTCCTATGGGTGAAGTATCATGCTTTCTTTCCAAAGCTGATAGTGATGAGTCAACACTATGGCATAACATATGTGTCATGTAATTTTAAGACAATGAATAATTGGCTAAAAATAACTTGGTACATGGTTTGCCTAAAAAGGATTTTTCTGCAAAGATAACTGTGTTGCATGCCTGAAAGGGAAACAACACAGGACATCTCATAAGTCCAAATGTGTTAACTCTATCACTACTCCATTACACTTATTGCACATGGATCTCTTTGGTCCCACAAGTATAATGAGCATTGGAAGGAAATCATACTGCCTTGTGATTGTTGATGATTTTACAAGATTTACATGGGTATTCTTTTTAAGAAGTAAAGATGAAACTGCTGAAACGTTAAAATCTTTTATTCTTAAATAGAAATCAAATTGATCACAAGGTTAAGATCATTAGAAGTGATCAAGGGACTGAGTTTAAGAACTTTGTTCTTGACTCATTCTGTGACTCAAAGGGATTGCCAGACAATATAGTGCTCCCAGAACTCCTCAACAAAACGGTGTTGCTGAGAGGAGGAACAGGACACTTATTGAGGCTGCTCGAACCATGTTAGCTGATTCAAAACTACCTCTAACATTCTGGGCAGAGGCAGTTAGCACTGCATGCTATGTGCAGAACAGGGTTCTTGTAGTTAAGCCCCATGGAAAAACCCCTTATGAGTTATGGAACAAGAGGCCACCGTTCATTGGCTTTCTAAGGTCCTTTGGCTGCAGGTGTACCATACTTAACACAAAAACAACTTAGCAAAGTTTGCTGAGAAGTCAGATGCTATCTTTGTTGGATACTCTTCTAGCTCCAAAGCTTATAGGGTATACAACATTAAGAATCAACAATTTGAGGAGTCATCCAATATAGTTGTAAATGAGCACACTCCTTGTGTTAGGGGGAATGGACCTGATTTATTTTGACTTAGAATTGTTTCCAAACTATTCTAAACCATCTTGTGAGAATGTTTCAGCTGAACAGGTGCTCAAGGTGATGCTGATGCTGATCAACTATTTGAGCTTCCCAGACCTCTTCCAAATTCTCCAAGAGCTGAAAGGCAACAAGCTTCAACCATCCACAGATCTGATAGTGTAACTATCTCCAGGAATAGTGAAGCTTCAACAAGTGAATCACTTGATGAACCCCAAAGCTCTTCAGGTGATCCATTACAACACCAGGTTGAAGGAAGTAGTATTCTGAAGGAACAGGCAACTGTTAATACTACTTCACGACAACCATTGATGATGTTTCTCAATCATTCAATCAGTCCTCATTGAATGACTTTGAAACAACAGTTGGACAGAGTGATCCAGTTCCTGATCAGAATATGTCCAACCTGGACCTATCTCTGCAATTGAAGTGATTCCTCGTCTTAGGATTCACAACACTCATCCAACTGAAAACATCATAGGAATGTCTCTGAAGGTGTGAGAACAAGAGGGCAACTCATCATGGAATGTCTGCTTGTACTCATGCTTCTTATCTCAGATGGAACCCAAGAAGGTGGAAGATGCCTTGAAAGATAGTAGTTGGGTTGAATCGATGCAGGAGGAGCTGCTTCAATTCAAAGACAAAATCTGGAATCTATGCCCACTACTTCTGGTCAAGTACCCATAGGCACTAAATGGGTATTCAGAAACAGAAAGATGAAAGAGGCTTGATTATCAAGAACAAGGCAAGATTAGTATTCAAGGATACACCCAAGAGGAAGGAATTGATTATACTGATGTCTTTGCACCAGTTGCAAGACTTGAGGCAGTTAGGATCTTCCTTGCTTATGCTGCATCCAAGAACTTCACTGTCTACCAACTTGATGTCAAGTGTGCTTTTCTCTATATGGGGATATAGATAGGGAAATCTATGTATGTCAACCTCCAGGATTTGAAGACCCAACACCCCAACTATGTGTGCAAACTGGATAAAGCTCTATATGGGCTGCACCAAGCACCTAGGCTGTGGTATGAGACCTTGTCTCAGTTTCTCCTGAAGAATGGCTACACCAGAGGTACCATTGATAAGACTCTCTTCATCAGGAAGATGGAGAGGACATTTTGCTTGTTCAAGTCTATGTTGATGACATCATATTTGGTTCTTCAAATGACCAAATGTGTAAGGACTTTGAGAGCATTATGAAGCAGAAATTTGAGATGAGTTCCATGGAAAAATGGACTTTTTCCTTGGAATTCAGGTGAAACAGATGAAGGAAGGGTTCTTCATAAATCAATCTAAGTATGTCTTAGACATCTTAGATAGATTTGAAATGAAGGACTGTAAACCAGCCAAGACACCCATACCCAGAAACCATAATCTTTGCCCTGACTTTGAGGGGGAGGATACTGATCAACATCAGATATAGCAATTATTGGTTCTCTGATGTATCTCACTGCTAGTAGACCTGATATCATGTTTGCCACATGCATTTTCTATCAGGCTGCTCCCAAGGTGTCTCATTTGGCTGCTGTTAAGAGAATCCTCAGATACCTCAAAGGAGCACCTAAACTAGGTCTCTGGTATCCAAGAAATAGTGATTTCAATCTCTATGGATACTCTGACAGTGATTATGGTGGCTGCAACATTGACAAGAAATCAACATCAGGAGGATGTCAATTTCTTGGTGGAAGGATTATCTCATGGCAATGCAAGAAACAATCCTGTGTCTCTACATCAACTGCTGAAGCTGAATACATTGCTGCTGCTAGCTGCTGTGCTCAACTGCTATGGATTCAAAATCAGATGTTAGACTATGGCTTCAACTTCATGACTACTCCTATCCATATTGACAACAACAGTGCTATCTCCATTACTGAAAATCCAGTGAAGCACTCCAAGACAAGCACATTGATATCAGGTACCATTTCATTAGAGATATTCATGAGAAAAATCTGATAAAGTTAATCAAAGTTGACTCAAATGAACAATATGCTGATTTGTTCACAAAGCTTTTGATGAACAAAGATTTAAGTATCTCATATCAGCTATTGGGATGATAAACATTGACTAACTACCTCTTTTGAAAGCTTTTAATGTGTAATGTCTTGTGTCATACAATTTAAGCCCTGTTACAAAGATCTTTTTATATTCCAAGTGTAAATTCCTTCCGAAGAGGAATTAACTCTCAGAGATATTCTTAATATCTTCCGAAGCCAAATTCCTCAATGGAAATTTTCTTCTCGGAAGAGCTTTTAGTCTCGAAAGAAGCGATTGATTTCACATCAGATCTACTTCCGAAGCTTATATAACCCTCCATTCAGAAAGACAATTTTTACCTTCGAAGCAATGTTTTGCTTCGGAAGAAAGAATTGCCTTCGGAAGATAAATTACCTTCGGAAATGTTTTACATTCGGAAAGAGAGATTTTTATGTGTAACGGATATCTTTGGCCCCACTCTGTAAAAGGTAAAAATTTGCTAATGATGGTCAGATTATTAAAATTATCCTTGCCGCCACTGTCATTTCATAGCCGAAAACCATACCCCCAAACAGTTACCCTATTACCGCCACTACCATAATTCATCCTCTTTAAATAATCCAACTGTTCAATTTCATCTTCTTTTACCAATTTACTGCCCTAAATATTTCCTTCACTGTCAAACCTGAAATTCACCCAATTCAAGCTTACTTTCTCTACAATGGCGCTAAACCCTCAGCACAACCAGGTCGCATTACTTGATTCATCAAGAGATGCCGACTTCACCCAAATCATCACCTTTCTTTATGAATCAACCTACTTCACGGCGCTGACTGTTAACCCCACCATTTACTCCAACCACATGACTGAATTCTGGAGTAACGGTCAAGCTGAAGTCCTAAATGGGGTTCGCGTCCTGAGAACCCGCATTTGTGGACAGGATTTGATCATCAGTGATAACTCATCAGGGAGCATCTCGAGCTTCATGATGATGGAGCTCCTACTGAGTTTCCCAAAGAAGACTTGGATAGCACCTACATCCTCATGGGTATGGTGGAGATGTGAGCAGATCAACAGTCTACAAGTTCAACTTCTCATATCATTGGAAGTTCCTGCTGCACATCATTCTGCACTGCTTATCCAACAAGTCTGGGGGATGGGATCAAATCCCATACGAACTAGGATGCCTAGTTCACGGGTTGGTGAGAGGCCTGCACTTCAACTACTCAAAGTTTGTGTTGACCAACCTAATCGGAATCTTCAAAGGAACATATTCTTCATGTATCCCCGATACATTCAACACTACATCATTGCGAGTTGGAACAGAGCAAGCTTGTCTGTGCAGCTGCTCTAACTGTTCCCCAAGTGCGGCCCACCATCTTCAAACTTTGAAGAAGGTGTCCACCAATTTTACTGGAAGGTATACTCCTTTACCTCCACAGATGATTGAGCGCATAGCTCCTGGTGACATCCCTGTTAACCCCACAGGTGATGAACCCACACCAGCAACCCTCACCACAATATCCCCATACCTTCTCCACCCATCAAAATTACATATCAGAGACGCCCAAATGAACCCTTGTTCAATCTACTCTGATTGCACAAGCTCCTCCAGTTCAAACCAAAGGGCTAGAGTGGAAACATGGGCTCCCACTCAGTCCGAGGTCACACATCCTTCTCCTTTGACCTCAATTTGGTTTTGAGCCTCCTCAGTCTCAAACCCAAGAGCCCAACCTCAAGCCTTTAGCCCACAGGGTGATCTTTACACTCCCCTGTGCACCCTTCAAGGGACAGCCCCACAAGAGGCTCAATGCCTGTAGACATTGATCTAGGTCCAAGGTCAGTAGTTTTAACCTCTATATCTTTCACTGACCTATTACTCCGAACTGATGAAGAGATTACATCTCTCCATGGCCATGAAGTTGATCTACAATACCCTCTTAAAGATCAACAGAGCCAAGAGAGATCCCTTATCTTTAGCCCCCATCAGCAGCCAACTACTGAGGTGAGTCCCACTGATGTGGAGGGGACTCATGTAGGCTCAGCTGCCACTACTCGAGTCTCTCATTGAGCTCTCAGGACAGTGGTAACATCAATAGACTGAGTCTACGGCAACTTTGCCCATTGACATCTCTGAAAGAGATGAATTTGAGCAAAGGTATCCAGGGTGCCAAGAAGCCACATCTGTGGTGAGACTGAACATACTATATGTTATCTCATCTCCCCATGATTCTTCACATAAGATGAGGGAAGTATGAAACTCACTCTTCAGTACTTGATCTCTAAGGTCTCAAACCTTGAATCTCAGGTTAGGATCTTAGAGACAAGGACAACCACTCAGCAACTTGAGATTGACAATCTCAAGCTAAACTAGCTAGAAACAGACGGAGAGGTCTGTTAGGCATGTACCTATTCAGGTCTCATTGACTTCTTCCTCTAGCTCATCTAGCTCTCAAGATGATGCTACCAAAAGGGGGAGAAAGATCAGAGACAAACATCTGGGGAACCACTGACCAGTCTTCTACTTCCCAACTCATCACCCTACCTGAGTCATTTCAATCAACTCTAAAGATTGACTCACAGATGCTTCATGATCTCTACAGACTTTTCACAAAGTTTGTATTGAGATCCTCCTTAGAACAGCCCCCCCCCCACAACTCACCCATTACTTTGGGGCTTTTCAAAGACTGACTGCACCTTCTACCACTGTGGAAGAAGTTGGTCAACCTAAGGTCCACATGGAACCTGAGATTAACTTCGAAGGGGAAATGGGGACTGATGGCCCAGCAACTGAAACAGTTGGGACAGAACTTGCATCAGCCTCTTCTTCCGAAGCTCAGGCTGAAACTTCCGAAGCTAAAGTTGAAACTTCAAAGAACAAGATAAGTCTTCCGAAGCTGAGATGGAAGCTGCGGAGGTTTGTTCCCAATGTCCGAGGAACTGATCATCACAGATGTTATTGCTGAATAGCATCTGAGATGAGCAGGGAGGACACTTCTGATCTACCTCCATCCCAAACACAGCTGATCCTCTCTCTCAATCCGAACCCTCATCCAAGAACCACCACAGACAAGTTCTGCTAAAGACAAAGGCAAAAAGAAAATGACTGCGGCAGAGCTTCTGGAGGAGGAAAGGATTGAGAAACTCAAGAAGAAAGGTAGGTTTCCTCTGGAGCTGCTAGCTGCTAGTTCTAAGGCAGCTGCAGCCAATCAGGAGGAAATCAACACCAAGAGAATGACAGCACTCATTGATCAGCTCATCAACTTAGGACTGCCAATGAGGAAGTACTCCTCTACCACTAGAGGAGTTGGTGACTTTGGAGAGGACAACCAGGCTAAGGCAAGAAGAAAAGCCAGGTTGGCCTTGGAAATAGAAGAATAAGAACAAAGAAAGCAGCCCTGCGACTGCGGAGAGCTTCTAGGAGGAGGAAAGGATTGAGAAATAAGAAGAAAGGTAGGTTTCCTGCTGAGAAGCTGCTAGCTGCTAGTTCTAAGGCAGCTGCAGCCAATCAGGAGGAAATCAACACCAAGAGAAGGACAGCACTCATTGATCAGCTCATCAACTTAGGAGCTGCCAATGAGGAAGTACTCTGCTACCACTAGAGGAGTTGGTGACTTTGGAGAGGACAACAGGCTAAGGCAAGAAGAAGAAGCCAGGTTGGCCTTGGAAAAGAAGAAGAAGAACAAAGGAAAGCAGCCTGCAGCTGAGAGAGGCTAGGATTAAATTCCTGCTCTCAAGAGGTTCAGTCTTCCTGAACTGTCTCCACATGATGATGATATGATCTGCTGCTCCACAACAAAGAGCAGGATCAAATGGAGAGAAGGAAAGGAAGAAAGCCTGCAAGGGAGAAGATGAAGGAGAAGAAGCGGAGGGAGGAGGTAGAGAGGGTCACTGCCACCAAGAAGCTCAGTGATAAAATCCTGGATGAAAAGACTATCTCGGGCTCACGGCTTCTCTGGTAGACAGGTGGGACCCATGTCTAAAAGGACACTCCAACAGATTGTTAGAACGGATTGTTAGCGAAATAAAAGCTGACATCCGTATGGGGAAAAAGAAGGAGATGTATAGAGGGGACAGGGAATGATCTTCACCCAGCCACTCAATCACAGCCAGCCACTCAACCACAGCCAACCACTCAACCACAACCCACACCAGAAGAACCAATTCCATTTCCCATCAAAACAGAACCCTCAGATGAAACCTACACCCCTGAACCTACAACTCTACCCAAACCTACCTCATCACCTCAACCACCTAAACTTCCTATCCTTAAACCAAAACACAACCTAGAACCACTAAACCTAACCTACCTAACAGAAACCAAGATCATCCCCTCAGCCTTCTAAACATCTCTCTTGAGGAAATAAAGGAGATCAAGACAAGGCTCACCAACTGCACTACTATGAGCAGCATCTCCTGTGAGGGAGACGTTATCAACATCACCTATGTTGATAACTCTTCAAGATCCCTAATCTAGATCAATTTCTTGAGTTACCTAGAAGTACTTTGGGCCAGGCTGTAAGACTTATCGGTCTCAACTCTGATACTCTGAATGCTGAAGAGAAGAGACTAAGAAGGAAACTGGCGACTCTTGGATACAAGGAAGGAGGACAAGATTCCTAGTCAGTCTCCTGGACCTAGGAAAGTTATAATCCAGTGGAGGTTCGATGAACCTTCTCACAACTTTGTTGTGGAAAGGGAGAATGGTGAAACCAACAAGCTTAATGCCACTTCTCTATTGCATCTCAGCAGATTCGACATTGCTGAGCTTGCAGAGAAGCCATTCTCCAACCCCTCCAACTCTGAGACTGCAGCTATCATCAGAAATTATCTCAGCAGTCTTCATCTAGCCGAGCTAACTGCAAAGGCCAAGATTGAAGAAGAGTTGAAGTTGAGAAGACAGGAAGACAAGGAAAGACCTACCACAAGGGCGCAGCCTTTCTACAGATGGTGGAGGGTCCGAAATTGGAACATATAGTTAGATGGGAATATGACTATAGTTCCCATCAACTAACTCTTTTCAGAGGGCCACAAGAAAGGGTACACAATTCAAGGTGATAGACTGGATGTTCTGTCTACCAAGTATTTGTACAAACTTCTCAATACCACATCAGGGAAGAACAAGGACACAGATAATATCTACTTTCCTTGGTGCTGAAAGTTTTGAGAAGAAGAGAAGTGAAGTTTTGGTAGCATCAGCCTAGGGGGAGTTTGTTGGGTCATTATAAGGCTGGTGCAACCAAAAACCACTTCACATAGTCATTTTGGTGCTACATTCAAAAGGCTTCCGAAGCTAAGTATGAGATCTTCCAAAGTCTGAAGAACAACTTCCGAAGACAAAGTCTGAAAGACTTTCGAAGACAAAGTCTGAAGACTTCCGAAGACAAAGTCTGAAGAAAGAACTGAAGACCAAGTCTCCTTCCAAAGACTAAGAAGACTCCAAGCCTCAAAAGAAGCAGTCTTTCGAAGTATAAATAGCTTCGGAAGAAGTTATTCTTCCGAAGAAATTTATCCTTCGGAAGACATTGCTATGTCCAGTAGACATAAGTATGGTCTCTGACAGTCCGTTGCAGACCTCTGATACAGCATGGCTTCTTCCTTAAAGAACCATGCTGTTGACCATACTTTATTCTACTGTATACCTTTTTATGATAGTACATGTTACCACTTTAGTTGTGACAAAAGATGAGTCAGGGACATGTCTTGACTACCAAATCTCAGGCAAAAAGTCTGAGACACCTCACCTATAGTCTTGTTGTATAGATGTTTGGTTAGAGGTTTCCAGCTAGTATCAAAGTATATCCGGCTGTAGGTAGTATATATATATCTTCTCTTTGCAACTCATTAGGGAGTGAGATTGAGTCTAAGAGTCTTGTAATCCTTTGAGTTGAGAAGCAATATATAAAAGTACCTTGAAATTTACATCCTGTGTTTATTTACTGCTTGTTACTTGTTATATTGTGATCACTCTTTCATAGACTTTCTGAGTGTCGTTCAACGTGAGTTTGAGAGAAAAAACCACTGTTGAGTGATCAACATACGATTCTGCAATGATAAAGATCCTCTGATTAAGGAAAATAAAACTCTCTGTATATACGGGGAAAGCCTAGTGGTATTATGAAAATAATTTCCTGTAAGAAAGCACAAAATGCTTAAAGAATAGATGTTTAGCTTTCTTAGCTCATGTAGTTGATACAAAACTAGATAAATTGAATCTAGAAAGTGTTTCTATTATCAATGAATATCCTGATGTTTTCCCTGATGAATTACCCGGATTGTCATCCCCTCGTCAAGTAGAGTTTAAAATAGAATCAGTACCAGGAACAGTCCCTATTACTAAAGCCCCGTATCGTTAGCACCAACAAAAATGAAAGAGTTAATGAACCAATTACAAGAACTGTTGGATAGGGATTTATACGCCCGAGAGTGAATCACCTTGGGGAGCACCAGTTCTGTTCTCAAGAAGAAAGATGGAACTTTTAGAATGTGTATTGATTATAGGGAACTTAATAAAGTCACCAAAAAGAATAAGTATCCACTCCCTAGGATTGATGATTATTTGATCAATTGCAAGGATCTAGTTATTTTTCCAAAATAGATTTAAGATTTGATATCATCAGTTAAGAGTACAGGATGAAGATATATCAAAACTGCATTCAGGACTAGGTACGGACATTATGAATTTCTTGTAATGCCATTTGGGTTAAACAATGCTCTAGCAGTATTTATGGATCTAATAAATAGAGTATGTAAACCTTATTTAGATAAATTTATCATAGTATTCATAGACGACATCCTGATTTATTCTAAAAATAAGGAAGACCATGAACAACACTTAAGATTAACTTTGGAATTACTACGAAGGGAAAAATTGTATGCAAAATTCTCAAAATGTGAATTTTGGAAAAGGGAAGTACAATTCCTAGGACACATAGTTAATCAAGATGGGATTCAAGTTGATCCAGTAAAATTGAAGCAGTCAAGAAGTGGGAAATTCCAAAGACCCCAACTGAAGTACGATAATTCCTAGGTTTAGCGGGATATGATAGGAGATTTATAAAAAATTTCTCAAGAATAGCTCAACCTTTGACAGAATTGACCCAGAGAGATAGGAGGTATGTATGGGAAGAAAAACAAAATGAAGCATTTGAACTCCTCAAGAATAAATTGTGTAGTGCACCTATTCTAGCTTTGCCAGAAGGAACAAATAATTTTGTAGTATATTATGATGCATCACTTCAAGGTTTGGATGTGTCTTAATGCAGAAAGACAAGGTAATTGCATATGCATCTAGACAACTTAGAGGTAGTGAAAAGAATTATACCACACATGATCTGGAACTAGGAGCAGTAGTGTTTGCACTGAAAATTTAAAGACATTACTTGTATGGGACTAAGTGTGTAATTTATATGGATCATAAAAGTTTACAACATATATTGATCAAAAGATGTTGAATATGAGACAAAGGAGAGGGGTAGAGTTACTAAGTGATTATGATTGTGAAATCAAGTATCACCCAGGAAAAGCAAACGTAGTAGCGGATGCTTTAAGTAGAAAAGAAAGGATTAAGCCATTATGGGTGCGTGCCATGAGAATGGAATTACGTTCAGACTTGTTAAATCAAATTCAGGAAGCCCAACAAAAAGATATGTTGAAATTAAAAGGACAATTAAAGATATGGAAGAAAGAAACAGATGAAATCCTGAAATTCAAAGGAAGAATTTGGGTGCCAGACAATAGCATGCTTAGAACAATTATCCTACAAGAAACACGTAAGTCAAAATATTCTGTACATCCAGGAAATAATAAAATGTACAAGGACTTGAAAAGCCAATACTGGTGGCCAGGCATGAAGAAATCAGTCGATAATTCGTGGAAAAGTGTGATATTTGTTCAAGAGTAAAAGTGGAATATCAAAAACCTTCAGGATATTTACAACAGCCAGAAATTCCAGAATGAAAATGGGACCACATTACTATGAACTTTTTAACCAAACTACCAAGAACCAAAAATGGATACGACACAATTTGGGTTATAGTAGATAGATTGACCAAGTCAGCTCATTTTTTACTTATAAGAGAAGATTATAAGATAGAAAGACTAGCAGAATTACGTGAAAGAAATTGTGTCTAGACATGGAATACCTGCATCAATTATATCAGACAAGACAGTAGGTTTACATCAAGTTTTTTGGCAAAACATTACGAAAGGCCTTAGGAACCCAAGTGAATATAAGTACAGCTTATCATCTACAAACTGATGGACAAAGTGAAAGAACGATACAAACACTGGAAGATATGTTAAGAGCTTGTGTTATAGATTTTGGTGGTAACTGGGATACTCACTTACCATTAGATGAATTTTCATACAATAACAGCTATCATTGTAGTATTGTATTAGCTCCATTTGAAGCCTTGTACGGAAGAAAATATAGATCACCCTTATGTTGGAATGAAATAGGTGACAGACAACTTACAGGCCCTGAATTGATACAAGAGACATCTGATAAGATCACTGAAATTAAAAATAGATTGAAAGCAGCCCGCGATCAACAGAAAAGTTATGCCGACAAATGAAGAAAGCCATTGGAATTTCAAGTAGGAGATAAGGTCTATCTAAAGGTATCACCCACAAAAGGAATTTTTCAATTTGGAAAGCCAAGTAAGATAAACCCTAGGTATGTTGGTCCATTTAACATCATTGATAGAATTGGTCCTGTAGCATATAAGTTAGAATTACCTCAAGAACTAAGTGAAGTACAAACACTTTTCATGATCCAACTTAAAAAAATGTCTAATAGATGAGACATTAAAAGTGTCAATTCAAGAAGTCAAAATAGATAGAAAACTTCATTTTGGGGAAGAACCGGTAGCCATTATAGACAAGGAAGTGAAGAGATTAAGAAAGAATAAAATTCCTATAGTGAAAGTTAAGTGGAATGTAAAGAGAGGACCAGAATACACTGGGAAAGAGAGGATGAGATCAAAAAGAAATACCCTCACTTGCTCAGAGTTAATATTCAGATAAGTTCTACTCGACTATAGGGACTACTCTCCAATAAATTTCGGGACGAAATTCTTTTAACAAGGAGAGACTGTGACAACAAAAAAGAATGTGCCACCCTAAAAATAAGGTTAGGCGAGTTAATATATATTTAAGGAAATTTTATATATATATATATATTACACTCTTGAGTATATTTGACTAAGACTTATGAACATTATGTGTTTTAGTAATTATATGGTGCCTTACATATACACAAGAAAAATATATGTATGTATGTTATGCTGTATATATATTTACGTATGCATGCTTGCATGCAATGTGAATTATGTATACATGGACACATTTTTACGTGTGCATGTATAAATTATGTTACCAAATAATACTTCATCATTACAAGATCTAATGTACCAAGTTACAACTCAACTCAAACAAAACAAAACCAATGAAATATCAAATATATCTGTACATCAAAACAAAACTAAGCAAATCTAAAGACACCTAAACACTAAGCTACAAACATGGTTATTTTAGAGCAATGTATAACCCGACTAAAACACCTAAACCTTTGTTTAAACATAGCTTGATACTGAGAGAGTAACTAGCACCTTTCATCGCCACCTAAGCCGACCATACACCTTTCACAACCATTATGACGCCACCTATCCCTTACCATGGGAACCTTTGCTTGACACCTAGCAAACTAGGATAGGTTAGTCATTAATCTAGTAGTAGACTCCATAATTATGTCATTAATGGCAATTGGCCGAAGACCTTATATACTCACACTCTCGGTCACTACAAACATACCATAACCGAGTACCACCACCTTTATTCCTCTAACTCTCAGGTTCTATAAACACCACCACCCCACCGATCACAACGCACACCACCACAACCGCACAACCAACATCACATCTCTTATCTCTCACCACCACCATCACCATCCGTAATCACCATCACCTTCACAACTCTTTCTTGGTTTCTATAAGCAAGCAACAACACCCAAGCTCCATCACCTTCCCAAGTTTGTGAGATCAAGAACTCTCGAGACTCGGAACATTAAGAAGCTAATCCACTACTCTCTCTAATAAAACAAGGTATAACCCTCAAAACCAAATAACTAACAAGTTTAATATATGGGTTTAACTAAATACATATGGTTAGCTAAATCATCAAGGTTCTTTACAAACACTTATGACCACATGATTTTAATCAAAAATCAGTATAAAAAGTGTTGGACCTCAACATTGAGACTGAAGCTTACCAAATTGAAGATCAAGTTCAGTTGACTTATTGGTACTGATCACGATGAAAGACGTTGATAATAGTAGACTAAGGGGGAATATTGTTGGGTCTGAAGGATAGTCTAATATTATCAACATAGTCAAAGTCAACAAAAGTCAACATCATGGTCAAAGTCAACAAAAGTCAAAACGATGCGTTCGGGACGAAGATTAGAGACAAGACGTTGAAGATATATTTGTCTAGGATGTTTATTGTTATTAAATATATTTTGTGTCGACAAAATATATTTAACCTTGTTTTTAGACATTTTGGGTTTTATTGTAATTTCTAATTGTCATAGTTTAGGGTCCTAAGTGTAATAGTAAATTGTCATTTACTATAAATAGTAAAGTATGACAATTAGGGTAAAGAGCTTGAATGAGCTATGTGATTAGGGTTTCCAACTTTCAGATTAATTGTAATCACATTTTGGATCAAACAAGGGTTTTTTTGAGTTGTTCTTGGTGTCATATTTGTTCATCATATTTTATGTGTTTGATCCAAATCTTCATGTTATTTGATTGATTCAAGAGCTCCTGACTAACAATTTGGTATCAGAGCTAACTTGAATCAATTTCTACTACTGATTTGAAGATTTTGTTACTGTTTTTTTGAAGATTTATCAGATTCGTAGAGAGAGAAAGTTAGGGTTTAGAGAGAGAAAGTAGATCTGAAAATTAAAAGTTTCAAATCCTCATCAAAATCATCAGATCTACAAGGTTTTACAAGTAATTTGAAGAATTACAAGTTAGAAATCATATCTACTTCTAAATCTATACAAGATTTAAGAAAAATTTTTCAAATCCGGAGATTTCTCTCACACACAGTGTGTGTGTCTTGATGTTTTTCAGATCTTCAAATCTTCATTCAGAGAAGTTAGCAACGAATTTGCACCATTTTGAACGAAAGTTCACATTTCGAGCGAACTTACGCATCCGTCGAAGTTACCGGCGACCTTGCCGGCGAAACTACCAGATTCCGGCGAAATTAGAAACTCCGGCGCGAAACTATAAAAACCTGCGAAATTATGAACTTTCAAACTGCGAATTTAACAAAAACAGCAAAACCACCACAATTCAAAAACAGAAAAGAATAAACACAAGCTCACTCACCCTGCAACTCAATGTTAACCTTTTGTTAGCATCATCATCATCTTCCAAACTCGCAGCACCTTTCCCCATCACTCACAACAGACTCACTCACCTACCGAACCGAAAAGAACCAGCAACATAATCACCCTCGTCGCCACCTATATCAACGTCTGTAACCTAACAAACAACCACAACCCACCGCTACCTTCTGTTACAGTCGACAACAGTCACCATCATCAGATCTAAAAAAAAGAACAGAAAGGTAGAAAAGAACCCCGACCGAATCACAAGCCATCACCTTACCACCGTGACCATTTCGACCATCACCACCGAAACCATCACCATCTTCGTTCATCCCTGCCAGCGACATCAGTAACGACTGGAACCACCATCCACAACCACCCCATCTCCGCCGACACCAACCATCTGCACCCGAGCCAACACCCGCAACCAACACCTTCGCCCCAACCCCTACACACCCGAACCCTAACCACCTTCCCACCGGCACCACCACCAGCACCACCACCATCTCCGCCATCCCTAACCACAACCACCCCAACTCCACCGAACCACCACCTCCACCAGATCCCAAATCGCCACCCGCCGCCTCACAACCGTCGCCCCCTTCGCACAACCACCACCAACGACCGCGACCCCAACATCACACCATTCCACCTCACCTTTGTCTTCCGATTCACGGCAAAGCAAACAGCAGAAACCCTAGATGTTTTTCGATTTTTTGTTGTGGATGATTGTTTGTGGTTTTTAGAATGGATAGAGGAGAGGGGAGGATGAAGATGGGGATAGATTGGCCGGAGATCCGACCGGAGGACGGCGATATCGCCGCTAGGGTACGGCGGTAGAGGAGGAGGAGAAAACAAGGAAGATGAGAGAGAGTTCGATTTTGAAAGTGTCTTGTGTAGTGTTTGTGTGGTGTTGATTTAGAGAGAAAGATTGAAGGGATACGAGAGAGAGAGGCAGAGACTTTGAAAGAGTTTGAGGAGTTTGAGGTTGTGTTTGAAAGTACTCTTCAAAGATCAGATCTGAAGTAGTTGTTTTATTAGTATTTGAATCACATCTGAGAATTGATTTAGGGTTTTAATTGGTAATTGGGTTAGTTTTTATTGGGCTGGGTTGGCTTTAGCAAATTGGGTTGATTTAAAAAAAATTGATTTATGGGCTCATTAAAATCAATCAATTGGACTAACAATTGTTTGAATCTTAACAATGTGAACTAGTTAAAGATTAATAATTGGTTTGTATTTTTCTTAATTAATGTCATCCCGATTAGATTTTCTAAGATTTTCTAACAATGTGAATCTTAATAAAAAACAGCTTGACCCCAGTTGCTAAGATTTTCTAGCGTGACATTATAAAAAAATATATTTTCCCGGGGGAGAATTATCTACAATTTTTGGGAAAAATATTTTTGGGGCGTTTAATTGTTCAAAAATAATAACAGAGTAAAAAAAAATGGCTTTTGCAGAAACTGTGAAATCCTTCGAATCTGATGATCTCACAATTGCACAATGTCGGTTTGATAATTTTGCAGCTTTAAAGAATGAAAAGAAGAGGTTCAAGAGGAGCTTAAGCAGACATCAATAGGTAGAGGTGGAGCTGAGTTGAATGATGGAGTTTTTGTTGCTGAGAAGGAAGAGGAATGGAAGCGAAATATCAGAGTTTGCAACTGCGAGAAGGCTCTTGCTGCTGAAAAAGTCATCCTGGATCTTCCATACGAGACAGTTCAGGATATGTGTTCTTCTGCTTGTAAAATCCGTGTTATTTGGTGTGTATAAAGCTAATAGGTACTTTTAGATAACCAAAAGGAATTAACCACCATAAACGCGGAACTTAAAAAGAATGAAGCCAAGTATTTCATAAAATTAAATGAAGCTTTAAAGAAAATGATCATTTAAAACGAACTCTTCTGAAAGAAACGTTGAAATCAATCTTTTAAACGAAAGAGTCACTTTGGCTGAATTTGAAACAAGCAAGCTTAAAACAAAGCTTGATAGATGGACCATATCTGGAATGAAACAGGAAGAGCTACTGTGTAAAAGAGGGGAGTTAGGATTAAAACGGGAGTGGGTGTGGTGAAAACATATGTTTATCCTCCTCCTAGCACCCATTGTTACTCTCCTATGCCTCAACCTCATCCATCTAATGATTTAATTGAAGCTACAGAAACTAATAGTTTTAATGCAGGTTTAAGCAACGTTAATCTTAAAGAGGTTAGAGATGAATATGATTCTCCTGCAGGTTTGGGACTCATCAAGCAAGGATGATGTGCAAAATGATAATTCTACATCTGATGCTCCAAAAACAGTATCAGTTGCTTCTCCAATCTTCTTTAACAAATTCAAAACAGGTAACATCCTTCGTTTGTTCCTGTCAGGTTTGTCAAAGAAGGAACAGTTGTTGCATCGTCAGGCAATCAGAATCATATAACTGAAGCCGACACAAAAGGAGGTGTCAATCAAGATCCGTTGGAGAAAGATCTGTGTATACGAGACTGGATAAGTTCAGATGATGAATCAAACACGAGGAGCGTGTTGGTTCATCACAGATCATGATATCTCCTAAAATTGTCAAGTCTCAAATGCTTCCAAAAGTTGAATCAAGACCTATCCGAATTTCATCCCCACCTGCTAAACAAATCAGCAGTTCCTCCAAAACTCAGCAGAAGCACTCACCATCTTCATCTTCTATCCATCATGTTGTCACAAATCTACCTTAAAGTGTGCCAAGTCACCAGTCATACAAAAGGTTCTCATAAGAATGTTCAGTTCTCATCTTCTGGAACAAAATCAGAACATGCTCCATCCTCTCTTATTGTCCACGGGACTACAAAGATCCAAAAGCTTTCAAGGCTGTTTTAGATGTGGAAAAGAAGGTCACGTGCTAAAGAAGTGTCCTCAGGTTCAAAGGAAAGTTCCAGACGGTAAAGGCAACACGGGTTGCTTTCTGGATCAAGAGGTAAACAACACACATCTTTGAATGGTGGATGAAAAACCCTCCATCCAACCTTTTTATGTGAAGCCGGTTTCACATGATACAAAGATGAAAATGACCAAAGCTTCAAAACCAAATTCTTTTCCTTCTGGTCTTAAACAGAAAATGATTTCCAAATTTAATTCATTCAAATCCAAGTTAATTAAAGTGAAACAATTTGGCAAATTAAAAAGAAGGATACAACAATCCCGATTGTTTAAACGGTTGTGTGCAGAAGCTTATACTTATCTTGATGAAAAAGGAACTTCCAGGATACGATCCTGGGTTCCTCTTTCTAACTAATCTGTTTATGAGTGCGGAACAATTTAGGAGGATGTTAGTAATCCGGTTTATGACAGGGATTGTTCATAATTCAAATTTGAGACGGAACAAACAGGTTAAGGTCATGGTATTTTATCCACAATCTGGATTTTTATCTGCACAATCACGGTTCTTACTTCACAGTCACTGCATATTTCTGATAATTCATTCTTCTCTTGATAATCAGTGTAGTTTGGAAGACCTTCTTTATAAATTTATATTTTGTACAGTTTAAAAATATATAAAAAAAACTTAAAAAATATTAACAAAGTAAAAAAAAAATTAATAATAGGTTTGCTAAATAAAAATTTAGGGGGAGGGTACATCAAAATTAAATAAAATGAAAAGAAATGAAAAGAGAACTGGGAACTTGATTCGAGATGACTGAGAAATGATTGTATATCATCTTGAAATACTTGTCCTTGCATGACTTGCGTTTTTAAAATGATAAATGATAGTACTGATGCTGTTATCTGATTCACATCTTAATTTTAATTGAAAATAATAGAAAAACAAACAGATTCTTTAATGATATGCTTGGTAGGCTCAGCCTGAAGAATAAAGTAGACAACAACATGATGATTAAATTAATATATGCTTAAAGATGTCTGGATTTACGCAATCATTTTGGCCTGCATGAAAACCGAGTCCCGACAAAAATTGGATTGAGAATTGATCTTTCGCCCACCATGATGCAAATCATATAAGCTATATCTCTATCTCTTTGCATGTTGGTGTATTTATATGTCTTTGTTTGTGCTAATCTCCTCTGCTGTACGGAAGTACTGACCTGGAGTCAAATCATCTAAATGATGAATTCATCACAGAATGCAATATTCTGTTAAATCACTTACATACTCATGAACAAGCCTTGTTCTATAAAGATCATAACAAAATTCAAGAAATCCTGAGGTTGGGTGAGGGTTTTTGCCAAATGATTATGGGGTCCTAGCATTTTAAAGTGCTTAATCGAACCTTAACAAATCATCTGATGCTTGTTGAAAAAGATAAGGCATGGGTTTAAGTGGACAAACATATCAGCAATCGTTATTGATCTGTTTTAAGAATTTCAAAATCATTCAAAGACTGTAATTAGATTCAGTTTCAGTATGATCTCATTGCTTGTCGATGATTAATTTCATCTTTGTGCTAAATTATCTTGAGGATGTGATCTCATGATCGATTCAGTTCTTGGTAATTAAAAAAAAAAAATTAAAAAAAATATAATAATATAAAATAAAATATATATATATATATATACATAAAATAAAATAAAAAGACTATATTAAATTTTTCATTTCAAAATTCTTTAGGTCTTCCATATTATGCTATTGAAATCAACTCGTATTTTCATGCATTTCACGGGAAATTGCACACACAAACGAAACACGGGTTCGCTTGTTTTTATAAACAGATAAACACGGGTTTATTGTTTTGTTGAAATGATCTAATTAGAAATTTTGAGAATGTGTTTGTGATTGTCTTGCAGATTTTGCTACAAGAGATGGCCGATCATCACATGAGCAATGAACCAGACCAGAGAACCTGTTCCTCAAATTTACAGAAGATACCGAGCTAGGAACCCTCCTCCTACATCTTCTGAAGCACTCAGAGATTCAAGAAAGCGGTCTTTGTTATATCTGAGAGGATGCACACAACAAGGGGGAGCATGCAAAAAGGGGGAACTTGTGAGATAAAGATCTTCAGCAACAAAATTGGGAGGCATCAGTCTATGGGGAATATTGTTGGACCTCAACATTGAGACTGAAGCTTACCAAATTGAAGATCAAGTTCAGTTGACTTATTGGTACTGATCACGATGAAAGACGTTGATAATAGTAGACTAAGGGGGAATATTGTTGGGTCTGAAGGATAGTCTAATATTATCAACATAGTCAAAGTCAACAAAAGTCAACGTCACGATCAAAGTCAACAAAAGTCAAACGATGCGTTCGGGACGAAGATTAGAGACAAGACGTTGAAGATATATTTGTCTAGGATGTTTATTGTTATTAAATATATTTTGTGTCGACAAATATATTTAATCTTGTTTTTAGACATTTTGGGTTTTATTTGTAATTCTAATTGTCATAGTTTAGGGTCCTAAGTGTAATTAGTAAATTGTCATTTACTATAAATAGTAAAGTATGACAATTAGGGTAAAGAGCTTGAATGAGCTATGTGATTAGGGTTCCAACTTTCAGATTAATTTGTAATCACATTTTGGATCAAACAAGGGTTTTTTTGAGTTGTTCTTGGTGTTCATATTTGTTCATCATATTTTATGTGTTTGATCCAAATCTTCATGTTATTTGATTGATTCAAGAGCTCCTGGACTAACAAAAGGGTTTAAAAACAGGAAGCTAAAACATTTATAAAAAATCAAGGATTTATACCATATATCATATATCGTATGTTTGATTATATGTTGATTCGCTAGCGTTATTGCTTTTGTTATCGAGCCAGGGGTCTCTTTGGAAGCGGTCTCTCTACCTATCTGGATAGAGGAAAGACTTGACATCACCTACCTCCCAGACCCTGCTCTTGAGTGGGATATACTTGGTTTGTTTGTTTGTTTGTTGTTTGTTTGTAAAAGAGTTTAAATGATATGTAATCTTGATAAAAAGGTTTATTATTTTAATGACTATGATTGTGGGAATAAACATTGGAAAATTATAGAAAAATATTGAATTATCATTCTGTAAATTTTGTTAAAAATATTGAAAATTTATAGAAAATTTTGGAAAATTTTATGGTAATATTATCTAATAATGTTACTACTAAAATTTTAGAAATTGCTTCCATCTGAGGTTCTGAAATTTAAAAAAATTTTTGTATCTAACTTATAAATTTGATTTTTATAGATTATCATTTGGAGAAAAGGTGAGACTCATAGCCCTATTTTGGTGTTTATAAAGTTTTTGGGGGGAAAAAGCTTACTGTTTATGTTTGATGCATTATTTTGAAAGTTTTGAGATATACTGTCATTTGTGATACAACCATTAGTTTGGATGTGGAACAGTTGGATAATATAGGTAACACTATAGGAAATATTTCCTACACCAACAGGATAAGTGTTGTGATGCTATATTATTGTAACACCCGGAAAATTTACTAAGCAAGTCACATAATAATAAAGGGCTTAGACGAGACCATTTAACGAAAATAGGAATTTTTATGGGTGTTAGACCGAGTTAACTCTTCGCGTTGTGAGCTTGATGAGTTTAAGGACCTGGGAACGCCCGATGTATATATAGACGGATCAGCTGAGAGCAACTCTCATTTGCACTCAACACCCAGTTTCTAGAGAGAGAGTGTAGAGAGAGAAAGTGTCGATTCGAGGCTCGGTTGGTCAAGAGATCGAAGATTGGTGTTCGTGGGCTTCCAAACAACGAGAATCCAGGTGAAAAACATCATTTAATTGCTCCTTTTGATGAAAACCCAGATTTCTAGTTTTGGGGTTTTTGAAAGTGGCAAGAATCGCCCAAAAACTCACGTTTTTATGTAAGAAACCATGTAAAAATCTTAGATATAGCTTCCTGGATGATAACCCAAGGTTTGGGTGTAAAAGATTGAAGTTTTGGGTTAAAATGGGCTGATTCGTGATTTTCAGATCGTTCTGCGAATTTAAGCATTCATCCAGCGAATTTATAGATTCATCCAGCGAAACTAAGAGAAGATCCAGCGAAACTACAGTTTCGCTGGGACGAAACTACAGTTTCGTAGATAAGTTCGCTGACAATGCTATCCAATGAAAGTTGGGCGAAACTGGCAGCAAAACTGGCAGCGAAACTGCTAGCGAACCTGCCAGTGAATTTAGCAGCGAGACTGCTGATTTTCCAGCGAAACTGCTGGCGAATATAGCAGCGAAACTGCTAGTTACTTAGCGAAACTAGCAGCGAAATTAGCAGCGAAATTAGGCAGAAATTAACTCCTTTGAGTGTTAACTTATCTGCAGGTGGGGTAGTGCAACCCTCTCTTTTAAAGCTTGATTGAGAAGCTACTCATCAAGTACAGGTGAGTTACTAGAACCCTCTTTTACTGATTTTAAAGTGTTTGGGGCTATTATGCATACCAAGTAAACGTTTTCAAGTGAAACCGTGGGTTTATAGCTGTATGATCGAAAGTAATATGCGTATGTATGTTTTAGAGTTGGACTATGGCTAAGAAATAGATGTTAGAATGTTTAGGTGCCTTAGTATGATAGATCCATGTTTGGGCAGTGTTAGAAAGCTTTCAGAAAAGTCCCATGCAACCACTTTGGACTTAGGATTTTCTAAGTGGTGTTAAGTGGTAGAATAGAGGGATAGGCCCTGTTATGATGTGATGGTCTATGCTTGATGTGTGCATAATGATGTGATGAGGTTTATGATTGGTATGTGTGTGAGTGATATGTTATCATTCTTCGTTAAAGAGTTTTAAAATATGCGTATTATGTTTTATAATACATATTGTATGACTTTACGGGATATGAAGAATGAATGAATGGATCTATGAAAGTAAAGTACGATGTAACGAAGCGAAAGATAATGATAAAGTACAAACGAATGAATGCGATAAAGTACAAAACGAACGAACACGTGAAATAATGAACGGATGGAAGGCTTGCAAGCAAGTGCATGAGGTGAGCGACTCTGTGTTGCAATAGACTCCAAGAGGTCCTTGTCGCGTACTACGATATTACAGGAGACAGGATCCAGATGAATGAGAGTAGGAATGGCTTGCAAGCAGAAGGAAAGGAGGTTCACGACTCATTGAGAGTTGTTAGCTCAACTATGTGTGTATGTTATAGCGTGCGATCTTGGCTAACCTTTAAGGGGGACATAGACACAGTGGGAGTTCAGTTTTGGTAACTGCTCCGATACGTGCGATGTGGTATTTACTGTGTGCTATGTAGCGTGCGATGATGGCCTACCTCATGTGGATTATGTAGCGTGCGATTTTGGCTAACCCATGAGATGGCGTGCGATTTTGGCTAGACCCTAAGAGATTCTCACACACAGGGAGGGTTGGTCTTAGTGACAACTCCACTGGTGCGAATTGCACGAGATGAGATAGTGAGGTGAGCAACTTTGTGTTGCAACAGACTCGAATGGAGTTCAATCCAGGTGATTGACTCGACGGGATCTTTGTCGCGTATCCCGGCACAGACGTGAGGCGGGGATATTGCATGAGACAAGATCTAGATTGAAGAAAGAAAGTATGAACCGAACGAAGGTTAAAGAACGTAATGAAAATAATGAATGAATGAATGAACGAACGATGATGAAGATAACAATAATAATTATTATCTGTATGTATGTATGATGTATGCTTACGAACGAAATACCATAATAAGAACGAAACGGGATCCTTGTCATTTGACCTCAGTAATCGTGGCTGTGTGCCATGAAGAGGGTAAAGCCTGACGGGATCTAAATAAGAAATGAATGAAAAAGTTGTATGATGAATGAACGAAAGTTAACGAACGCAAAGAAGAATAATAACGATATTATGTGTACGTATGTGTGAGCATGTACGAAAGTATAGTACGATTTGAAAGAAAGTAAAGTACGGTTTTAACGAAAGTAAAGTATTTTATTATAAAAACTAGAACTCACTCAGCGTCGCTGACTTTTGTATGCATGATAGTTGGAAGGTATTTTGTTGATGCTGAGGAGATGCAGGCATGGATGCATAAGCTACTGGGTGCGTTTTGAGGCTGGCATCCATATTTTGACATGTCATTGTATTTTGAGAAGAAAACGAATGTTGTAAAGTTATGAAATGACATGATTTAGTTATTAATGAAAGTTTTAAATTTCCGCTGCAAAGTAAATATGTGTATTTAAATGTTTTATGTGTGATGAATAACCAACCGTGAGGTGCCTGAGAACGGGGCCTTACAAGTTGGTATCAGAGCAAAAGTTTAAGTAAACTGGGTAAATTTTCAAAATAAACCTAAACTTAAACTGAGAATGGGACGAAAGAAAAGGATGCCAGTCCTAGTAGCTACGTGCCTGCAGGTAAAGGTTTTATGTAAGCATTTTATGTAAGCAAACAGTTAACCGGTATTATGTGCGCATGTTATGTGTTTATGTGTTACTGGTGGATTTAGATGTTGATATAGTCAAGACAGGTAATACTCGGGGTATGAAAAGTAAGGTAAGTGGCTAATCACAACTGATTACTGTAATTAGGGACATACTATACTTGACATGAACTGAGTTATTCCCTTGAATGACGTGTTAGTGTTTAAATCTTTCCGTGTGAGATAGGGAATGGCCGGTGGTAGACCTTCTAAGGCTTCACGTGGGGGAGGTAGTGGCGGATGTGGTGTTGAACCACGAGTCACGAGAGCACGATCTAGAGTGGAACAGGTGGTTCACGAGGAACCCGAAACACCTCAACCGGGAGGTGGTGATGAGAGTGCTAGCTTGAGAGCCTCGGTGAAAGAGGCGGTAGTTGAGGAAGTGCATCAGGTCATGCACACGATCCTACCGTCTTTAGTGACCGAGATGATGAATGCTGTCAGAGACGGGGAGAGACAGGAAAGGGGTAGACCTTCAGGCGAAGGGAGACGGCCCAAGACTGAAACGGTTTCCTTCGACGACGGAGAGGAAGAAAAGGAAGAAGAGCCTGCGCCGGAGACGGCACGAGGCTGTAATTATGGGAGTTTCAGCGATGTAAGCCCCCAACTTTTGATGGTAATGGCATTGCTGCCGCGGCTCACCGGTGGGTGAGAGAGATGGAAGCTGTTTTGAAAATCAGCGAATGCCGGGAGGATCAGAAAGTAAAGTTTGCTGCCCATTCTTTCGTGGAATCAGCTTTGTGCTGGTGGGACAACATAGTTCAAGTTGGGTAGTCGGGCTATCGGAAGGATGAGATGGACAGAGTTGAAAAGGTTAGTGATTGAGGAGTTCTGTCCTCACCGTGAGATGGACAAAGTAGAAAGGGAGTTCCTGCAGTTAGAAGCGGGGACGATGACGCATCAGCAGTACACCACCAAATTCAACGAAATGGCACGGCTGGTGCCGGATCAGGTGACACCTCTTTCGCGAAAGATTAAGAGGTATATTCAGGGCTTGCCGGCGGATATCTGTAGGCACATGGTCGCTGCCCAACCAAGAACGTTTAGGTCGGCAGTTGATTTGGCGGGGAGGTTGTATGATGAAAGAACTGTGGTAGTGGTGGCTGAGGAAGGCGAGACCGGAACTGGAGGAGGAGGAGAACTGAACGGGGTGGTGTCCCGACGAATAATAAGCATGCACGGGGGGATGACCGTCGTGTGGTCGCACCTGGTGCGAGGTCGGATAGGTGTGTAAATTGTGTGATGGAGCATTCGGGAGAATGTAAAAGGGAACCAAATACTTGCTACAAGTGTGGGAAGCGTGGTCATATGGCTAGAGAATGTGGAACCGTGAGATGCTATTATTGCGGAGAAATTGGCCATATGAGTAAAAACTGTGAGAAGCCAAGGGCGGAAGGTTCGGGAGTGAAGAAGGCTGGAAGAGAAGGACATAGGGCAAACGCAGCGCCTACACGATGACGCGAGAGAAGGATAGGGCGAACCTCGATGTTACGTCAGGTATGTTTCCAGTCAATCAACCTTTAGCCTTTGTGTAGTTCGATTGTGGCTCTAGTTTCATTCCTGCTGCCTTCTGTGATAAGTGGCATGTTAGGAGTAGGAAGATCGATGTCATTCGACATAGGAACTACTATAGGTAAGTCTACTAGATTTCCCAGTGCACTAAAGGACTCCGCAATAGGATTGAGAGAGTGCTTGTTTTCTGTTAGACCATCCCTAATAGACGTATGTGGATAGACGTACACCTCCGAGTGAATCGAACAGTAACTTATTAGGCAAGCACCACGTACTGCAAAAAGATGGATTGGTTGGTGGTGCCCGATAAAAGTTCGATGCCGATCTGCAACATGGATTATGATGAAGGTTTCACCAGGAATGGTGATACGACGAGCGGAAGACGATGGTGATAACGGGCGAAGCGGAGGAACGAGTCTGTGTTAACAAGGGGAAAGGAAGGCGAAACAAAGATGGTGGATTTGTGTCCGAAGGTACAACATTGAGGGACGACGATCGGAAGAGAACAGAAAGAAAAGGAGAAAGAACATCGATGATCCCTTCGATGTAGAGATTTCTATTAATGGATTCACTAGGCTACCTGATGCCCTAGAGGACTGCGGGATGCAAATAAGGAAAGCTGGGTCACCCGTTGTCTAAGGAACAGTTACAGCCTGTGAATTGTTCCTCGACGGCAAAGTACGCATAGCAAGCAAGTAGAACGGGAGCCCGGAAACCAAAAGAGAAAGGATAAATTTGGTTGGGTCACCAAATAAGCTGATTTGCCTTTCTTGTCAGTTGTTGGGTTTGCCAGAGGGTCATTATTCATACGTAAAGAACATCAAACAAGGGCTAGCAACTTTACGCAAGTTGATGGCCGTGTTTATCAAGCATTAAAGCTAAAGGTTCTCAGTGATGCTCTGAAGCTCAATGATTATGACGCCGAGCCTTTGCTCGGATATTGTGATGTTTCTTTTAATCGTAGTGGCCGCACTCTATATGGCACGTTTGAGGTCGCAGGTGCTGGTCAAATGAACATTGATCAGTGTACATGGGTTGCCGATGTCAATAGTCCAAGATAGGCCAGAAGTCGAATGTTGACAAACGATGTGGAGCGATAGGACTCCAAGGGATGGACTGGAAGAGAGATGGGACAGTATTGCCGCGAAGGTTTGAGGAGTAACAGGTTTCGGGGATGAAACCTATATAAGGGGGTGGACTTGTAACACCCGGAAAATTTACTAAGCAAGTCAAATAATAATAAAGGGCTTAGATGAGACCATTTAACGAAAATAGAATTTTTTATGGGTGTTAGACCGAGTTAACTCTTCGGGTTGTGAGCTTGACGAGTTTAGGACCTGGGAACGCCTGATGTATATATAGACGGATCAGCTGAGCAACTCTTATTCGCACTCAACACCCAGTTTCTAGAGAGAGAGTGTAGAGAGAGAAAGTGTCGATTCGAGGCTCGGTTGGTCAAGAGATCGAAGATTGGTGTTCGTGGGCTTCCAAACAACGAGAATCCAGGTGAAAAACATCATTTAATTGCTCCTTTTGATGAAAACCCGGATTTCTAGTTTTGGGGTTTTTGAAAGTGGCAAGAATCGCCCAAAAACTCACGTTTTTATGTAAGAAACCATGTAAAAAGCTTAGATATAGCTTCCTGGATGATAACCCAAGGTTTTGGGTGTAAAAGATTGAAGTTTTGGGTTAAAATGGGCTGATTCGTGATTTTCAGATCGTTCTGCAAATTTAAGCATTCATCCAGCGAATTTATAGATTCATCCAGCGAAACTAAGAGAAGATCCAGCGAAACTACAGTTTCGCTGGGGCGAAACTACAGTTTTGTGGATAAGTTCGCCGACAATGCTATCCAATGAAAGTTGGGCGAAACTGGCAGCAAAACTGGCAGCGAAACTGCTAGCGAATCTACCAGCGAATTTAGCAGCGAAACTACTGATTTTCCAGCGAAACTGCTGGCGAATATAGCAGCGAAACTACTAGTTACTTAGCGAAACTAGCAGCAAAATTAGGTAGAAATTAACTCCTTTGAGTGTTAACTTATCTGCAGGTAGGGTAGTGCAACCCTCTCTTTTAAAGCTTGATTGAGAAGCTACTCATCAAGTACAGGTGAGTTACTAGAACCCCTCTTTTACTGATTTTAAAGTGTTTGGGGCTATTATGCATACCAAGTAAACATTTTCAAGTGAAACCGTGGTTTATAGCTGTATGTTCTAAAGTAATATGCGTATGTAGGTTTTAGAGTTGGACTATGGCTAAGAAATAGATGTTAGAATGTTTTAGATGCCTTAGTATGATAGATCCATGTTTGGGCATTGTTAAAAAACTTTCAGAAAAGTCCCATGCAACCACTTTAGACTTAGGATTTTCTAAGTGGTGTTAAGTGGTAGAATAGAGGGATAGGCCCTGTTATGATGTGATGGTCTATGCTTGATGTGTGCATAATGATGTGATGAGGTTTATGATTGGTATGTGTGTGAGTGATATGTTATCATTCTTCTTTAAAGAGTTTTAAAATGTACGTATTATGTTTTATAATACATATTGTATGACTTTACGGGATATGAAGAATGAATGAATGGATCAATGAAAGTAAAGTACGATGTAACGAAGGGAAAGATAATGATAAAGTACAAACGAATGAATACGATAAAGTACGAAACGAACGAACACGTGAAATAATGAACGGATGGAAGGCTTGCAAGCAAGTGAATGAGGTGAGCGACTCTGTGTCGCAACAGACTCGAAGAGGTCCTTGTCGCGTACTACGGTATTGCAGGAGACAGGATCCAGATGAATGAGAGTAGGAATGGCTTGCAAGCAGAAGGAAAGGAGGTTCACGACTCATTGAGAGTTGTTAGCTCAACTGTGTGTGTATGTTATAGCGTGCGATCTTGGCTAACCTTTAAGGGGACATAGACACAGTGGGAGTTCAGTTTTGGTAACTGCTCCGATACGTGCGATGTGGTATTTACTGTGTGCTATGTAGCGTGCGATGATGGCCTACCTCATGTGGATTATGTAGCGTGCGATTTTGGCTAACCCATGAGATGGCGTGCGATTTTGGCTAGACCCCAAGAGATTCTCACACACAGGGAGAGTTGGTCTTAGTGACAACTCCACTGGTGCGAATTGCACGAGATGAGATAGTGAGGTGAGCAACTTTGTGTTGCAACAGACTCGAATGGAGTTCAATCCAGGTGATTGACTCGACGGGATCTTTGTCGCGTATCCCGGCACAGACGTGAGTCGGGGGTATTGCATGAGACAAGATCTAGATGAAAGAAAGAAAGTATGAACCGAATGAAGGTTAAAGAACGTAATGAAAATTAATGAACGAATGAATGAACGAACGATGATGAAGATAACAATAATAATTATTATCTGTATGTATGTATGATGTATGCTCACGAACGAAATACCATAATAACAACGAAACGGGATCCTTGTCATTTGACCTCAGTAATCGTGGCTGTGTGCCATGAAGAGGGTAAAGCCTGACGGGATCTAAATAAGAAATGAATGACAAAGATGTACGATGAATGAACGAAAGTTAACGAACGCAAAGAAGAATAATAATGATATTATGTGTACGTATGATGTGTGAGCATGTACGAAAGTATAGTACGATTTGAAAGAAAGTAAAGTACGGTTTTAACGAAAGTAAAGTATTTTATTATAAAAACTAGAACTCACTCAGCGTCGCTGACCTTTGTATGCATGATAGTTGGCAGGTATTTGGTTGATGCTGAGGAGATGCAGGCATGGATGCATAAGCTACTGGGAGCGTTTTGAGGCTGGCATCCATATTTTGACATGTCATTGTATTTTGAGAAGAAAACGAATGTTGTAAAGTTATGTAATGACATGTTTTAGTTATTAATGAAAGTTTTAAATTTCCGCTGCAAAGTAAATATGTGTTTTAAAATGTTTTATGTGCGATGAATAACCAACCGTGAGGTGCCCGAGAAGGGGGCTTACAATTATCTGATTTTATGAATTATTTCGTGACAGTATGTGTTATCAGATTAGTAAGAAAGGTTTGGTTGTAATTGATGCATCAAAAATATTCTGTCTGGATTTAAACCTATGATCTCACCAATTTTATGTTGACTATTTTGAGTATGCTTTTTCAGGTAACCATGACTAACAATATTGAATTCTCTTTTGATGTGTACAATGGCTGGAGAGAAATTGTAGGAAGAGTTTGTGTGAATCTAACTGTCAACATCTACGATTTCAGTGTAGCGGTGGACGCTCATTTCCATCGTCTTTGAAGATGTTGTAGTTAAATAATATGTTGTAATAGGATTATATCAAGTTTTGACTACTTATATATATGATGTAACCCTTACCTATATTAATGTAATATGTTATGTGATGATATGTGTTGATGTGTATAATTATATCTTATTTTTTTATAATCAATGGATTCTGAACAAACAAGTCACATCCAAAACACTTCACGTTTCTGCCGGGATGTGACATATAGGCATGTTAGTAAATCTAATATTACTTAACATCATGTTATAGTAGTTAAATGGCTTAAGATAGATTATATTGCACTTACTTAGCATAAATTAATAACAATATAATTTGATGTAACAATTTAAAAGCACATAGCATCTACTAAGATCAATTGACATCAACCATTAGATAAATGTTACATTGCTTAAATTACATCACAAAGATTTAAATCTGATATAAAACACAATTTAATTGTAATGTGATAACATGTATTGTAATGCAACTTATATTCTATTATGATATAAAAAATGCATTAGTGTAGTTAAAATTTCCGTAGAACCTTTTTAAGTTGTAACTAGTACTCAATACTAATGTATTATGGTAAAATAACAAACCTAATATTATTTAACATCGAGTTATAGAACTTAAATGACTTAAGATAGATTACAATGCACTTACTAGCATAAACTAACAACAGTTACACTACATATATTACACTATAATAACATCAAGTCTCATTAACATTACATTAATATAATCACAAGTTATGATTGATGCTTTTACTGTGAATTTCATAAGTACGTTATTTGAATGCATGTGTGCAAAAATAATTAATGGCTAATGGCATATGATACATTCATAATAATATAATGTAAACTATTGTAATGTAATGTAATAAATTACTACAATTACTTATATTAATTTATAACATTTACATTAGTCACCATTGCCAAGAATCAATTTCTCAAGAAAAACCTTTGTTACAAGATCAATTCGTCTTATTTGAAGTTGGTGGTTTGAGTTTTTCAAAAGACGAAAACACAAAGAACATAGGCGATGTGGGTGTATTGTATCATGTGCTCTAAAATGTTCTAGTTTTACTGTGTTAAAATGTTGAGAGAAGACATATAGAATTTATGTCTAATTATTTGTTAGTGCTTGTATGTTAGCGACGTTAGAAAAACATAACTTTTGAGATACGAATGATGTAATTTACATAAACCTATAACAATACATTAGTGTAAATTAATTACATTAAGTTACATACTATTCTAGTAAAATTTAAAATACATAATACTGACATTACACTCTAAATAGTGTAAATTTGTACTGATGTAATGTAATAATTAGTAACATATGTAAATGAAATGAAATCTAGTTGAAATGTGATGCAAAAAAGTATAAGATAAGATAAAAAATGATGTAACTATAGTAATGTCAGTCAAACAAGTTACATATATTTGTTGATGTAACAAATCATTAAATGAATTGTTTTATGTTATAGTAATACACATAAAGAATGTAATCTTGATAAGTCGCAATGTAAAAAAATACAACACGTGGGAATATAAATACTTTCATTTACATAAAATAATGTAAATGTTATTAATTCGCAATGTAAATTTGGGTAACATTAGTTAACATCAACCATTACATAGAATATCATTTAGCAAATATGTTGGATTACATTACAAAACACTAACATAACAATCTAATATACAGTGTAAGATTCTTAAAATGTAATATTGTAATAACATGTAAAGTACGTAAACGCAATGTAATCTAACCGTAATGTGATGTAGAAAATTGTAAGGTAATGTAATAATATCATATAAGTAAAGTAATGCTCGTTAAACAACTTATATTATTGGTTAATATAACAATTATATTACATTACATTATTGAGATTTCAATAGTTACAAAATTAACAAGTTTAACTAGTAATAAAAAGTTACATTTACATTATATTAAATTGTTTGAATTATAACAACTTACTTAGGTTGTAATAGATCACACTACCGTCAACTTACTTAGATCGTCAAATTTACCCTATGATATAAAAATAGCACCAACAACTAGTTTCTGGTCATTAATACTTAGACCCATTCAGGATCTAAAATATTTAACCCATGTGAGTACCTAAAGGAAAGAAAAGGAAAAAAAATAATAGTAAGTATTATAGTTAACAACTTCTAAAAAACTTAAAAGAAACTTTACTAAAAATTAAATTTATCATACTACATTAATATAAAAAGAAGAAAAATATGATACAAATTAAAATAGCTAAGTATTCTTGTTAACAACCTCCACTCATATATTAAATTATTTTATGGGTTAAAAATCTATTATAACACGTTGCTAAAAATTAATGTTAATAACCGCATAATATTTTAATAGAAAATGAAGTTTACTGTATATTTTATTCAAAACATATACAATAACATAAAAGATAATGTTTTGCCTATTGCATAAAATTTTGGTGTGATTGAAAACTATGAAAAGAGAAATCAAATCAAAGTAAATATGATGTTATATGTTAGTAAAAATGTCAACATTAATGAACATGTTTCATAGAAAATGACATAAATGCCTTTTTAGTTTTTATTTAAGCATGATAATGTGGCGTCCTCTTATTGGCTCAAATGGGTTAAGAAGTTCTCACAATTAGGAATGATTAGCATATGAACCTAATCCTATATGTGTGTGTGTATATATATATGTATATGTATATCTATATATATATACACACACACAAAAAAAAACATATATATATATATATATATATATACTATATCTATATATATATATATATATATGTACGTATATCTATATATATACGTACTATATATATATATATATATGTATATATATATGTATATATGTGTATATATATATATATGTGTGTGTATATATATATGTGTGTGTGTGTGTATATATATATATATATGTGTGTGTGTGTGTGTGTGTACATATATATATATATATATATATATATATATATATATATATATATATATATATATATATATATATATATATACATAGTAGTGGGTTAACCTGCGCTTCGCGACGGGGTACGGTTTCTACTCACTCATGCATATAAAAAAAAAAAACGTGCATGCCTTTGTAGAAAGCCACAAGGTTAATGGTTTTGTTAAACTCGCATTCATTTTTAAATTGCATGCATTAAAAAAATAACTATTACTTATGTTGTTTTTAAAGTAATCTATTTTTTCCAAAGTTTGGATACGACACAATAAATCATCTTGATGCAAAAATGGTTTATTGTTTTACATCTTAATCACAAATCTTAGAGTTAATCTGTTAACATAAAAAACAAACAACCCCAAAATAGTTATTTCGAAAATGAGTTAACAATATTTTATTTTTGAACACTATATTTCCATCTTTAAGGACTTCTTTTGTAAATTAATAGTTGGACATTTGAATTACCTTATATATTGACATTTTTTTCAAGTTGTATATTTAGGTCTTGTATTTTTTATATATAGATAGGGTTAAGTTGTGCATCAGTCTAAACAAACGTAGGGATTCTTTTCCATACCAATTTGACACTAATTACATCATAGAAGGATAAACCATGTAATCATATAGAAAAACACAACAGAATTAAACTTATGTATTACATATTAGGGGTACAATCCTTGAACATTATAGCATAAAACAAAAGCTAACACTCTTAACAGAATAAAACTTTTCTCAATAATTTAGTTTGAGAATCCATGATAAGTTTTTAAGCAATCATATCTAAATGAAAATAAAGAGTGGTAAGGAGGATACTGATCTTTTCCTTAAATGATTATGGAGTTAAGAGTAAATGCTCATACACCTAAAAAAAGAGGTAGAAAACTTAATGGGTCAATGGGTAACATTACATAAATAAGCATCTTTAATAAAGAAATGATTTAACAAGTTTAAGACGTTAAACTACCCTATGGGCAACATTTACTTATATGACTTCTTGAACCTGTTAGGACCGAGTTCGTACGGAGTACTAACCGATTCTTCGTTGTACCGAATCAAATAGTGCGGAATCCTATTTGATTGGCGATCCAATCAGTGAGAACGTAATCAAGATCAATCCTAACGATTAGAAAACGTTATGAATTGACTTGGAATGATCTGAAACGCTCTATGAAGTTGGAATGGTCGAACAGCACGTTCTGGGGCGATTAGGGTTTCTAGTATTCGAAGTGTCCCTTTATTCCACGAATTAAGTGGTATATATAGGTTAGGGTTTCTCATTCGGGCGACTGAACCATTCTGGTGGTTCAGTCGGGCGATTGAGCTATACGGTTGATCCATACGCACGACTGAGACATCAATCGTACGACTGGTTCAATCTCATGCTTCAGTCTTCCGACTGATCCAGTCTCATGATTCAGTCGTGTGACTGTGCCATTCGCATGAAGTTATTCATGCGTATGGTCCATTCGCATGGCCCATTCGCATGATAACTATATCATGTTAAGTTTGAATGTGTTAATCATTACAACATTATGCATACCTATTCAAACTCAACCAAACCTATATAATTAGTCATTACTTAACCCATTAATGAAATATAAAACATTATAATATAAACAACCAAATGTATTTCATTAAGCACCATTTAATTACACATAGTCAAGACATTTTACATTCAACTCAGAATCTAGGGACACATGTATCAACAAACTCCCCCTTGGACCTAGATTCATCTAATGTCTTACTTGACCCATAACCTTTTCAAATTTCTTGTACTTCTCCTCTCTAGTAACTCCTGCATGTATTTCAAATGCAAAGCAGAGTCTGATTACGTTTTGAAATTGGAGGGCTTGTACAATATCTTGAGCATCATAGAACAGTGGCCACTTGTAGAGTGTGTAAACATCATTAGCCGACAAGTTGGTGAGCCACATTGGGTCAAAAACCCGGATGACATCCATCTGTCCATCTCTGTTCAATACTATGACTGCTTCAGCTGTTCGCCAATCGTAGTACCACCATTTGAAGTGTGGAGTGATGTCCTGAGGCATTTCCCTGAGAGGGATCTTCGACATGGTGCGCGGTGGACGCCACTTCAACACTATCTTTGGTCTCCCGGTTCGTGAATCCACCTCAGACTTCCTAACATGCCTTGTAGGTTGCTGAGGCTTGAAGTTAATCCACCGGGTGTGGTACTCCCTTTTCAGTGCAGCTTCAAACCATCCTGACATCTTTCTAGGATCAGCGTAAAGCAACTTCAGCTTTGCCAGTTGGTTTAGCTCACAACCAGGTAGAGTTTTTAGATCATGTGGAAATCTAAAATACTCAATACCTTTCTCTCTCTTAACTGCATAAGCATTAAGATCATCAAAATAAGCCCACGATATGATCTTGCCCGACACCTTTTGGTGTTTCTTCACTCGATACAGCTTTGTGTAGACATTTGGCTTTGAAGCATTTCGTTGAGCTCGCAGATCTTCAAAACATGCAGCCCATTCAGCCCTTTTAACTTTAACTTCCTCCTCTGTGGCTCGGGCTATTCCCTCTTGTTTATCAGATTCTGCTTCTAGTTTATCCAGAGTTTCGAAGGTCTCACTGACCAAATTGTCATCCAAGTTTGGAATGACATAACCTTCGGTGTCTGTGTACTCCGGATAATGTTGATCTGTCACATCTTCGATTTCGATCTCATCAACATCATGCAGTTCATTATCACTATCTTCTTGGACTTCCGGAGCATCGTTCACTATTTCATCAGCATTTAATTGAAACATTTCGGCCAACTGCTCTTTAGTGAAACTGTGGATTATCTCTCCCTCTTCAGGAGTGTATTCAACTGATCTCCTCACCACTCCCTGCAGATCAAGAATCATTGTTAACTGAGTCTTGACCTGTTGAAGGGGTTCAACATCGTATTGGTCTCTTTGAAAATTGGATCTGCTCGATTAAACATGCAACACGATACTTGTTAGTAGATAATCAACCACTGTCATTAACATACGATATAAACATTCATTAAATAAATGTACTATAAGTTGAGATACAAAAGTCTGTTAAATACATAAACATGTCTAACTAAACAGTACTTTTATCTTGAATTTCTGGAGTTTCTTCCGTTGGAGCAGACGAAGAGGTCCTTGATCATGTCGCTTTTTAGAACGCCTTTCGCCTGCTGCACTTTCGCTTCTATCTCCGGAAGTTTCTCCTCCTTTACTTTCACCATCTTTCTTCTTCTCATCACCATCATTGCTTTCATCACTACCATCATCATCCTCGTCATCATCCTCATCATCTTCTTCATCGTCTTCCTCATCTTCATCATTATCTTCATCATCACTATCATCACCAGCATCATCCCCTTCTCCTATCTTAAGGGGCTCACTTTGAGTGCCTTTTAACTTAAGTAACAGAGATTTGTGAGCCTCCTTCAGCTTTCCCAACTTAGCATCTGTCTCTGCCTCATGTTGAAGTAACCCAGTGATCTGATCTGTCTGTGAGGTGATCACCTGGGCTTGGGAAGAAATCTGCTCTCTTAGCTGATGAATCTCAGCAGTTTGAGAGGAACTTAATTCTCTCAGCTGCTGTAACTGAGCCGTTTTCTCAGCATCAGATGCCATCAGCTTAACCACCATGCTGTTTAGAGCAGCCAGCTGCTCTACAACTGAAACTGGTGGGATGAATGAGCTGGATGGAAAAGATGAGGGACCTGTTTGCTGAGTAGTGGTGGTTGTGGTGGCTGTGGTGAATATGGGAGGAGAGGTAAAGGCTGTAGATGGTGGTACAGTGGTGGTGGCAGTGGATGTGTAAGTATGAGCAGGAGGTGCAGTAGTGGTGGTGGTTTGAGGTGTGGTGGATGTAGTGACTGGGGTAGCTGTGGTAGAGGTAGTGGGTGCAGAGGAGGTAGTGATAAGTGTGATCCTTCTGCGCTTAGACTTCATCCCATGAGGGCGAGCCATATGTTTCCTTCTACTCCCCTTTGACCCGGAGGCTCCCCCTTGGCTGCTGGGAGAGACTGGGTTATATGATGGGTCAGCAACAGAGCTCCCAGTCTCTCCTGGGCGTCCACCAACCGCCCGCAGACCTTCCTCGGTTGCCACTACCCGACTACCCACTGTCCGGGTTAGTGGTGCCTCGTCTGATTCCTCCTCCTCCTGCATGAAGTCAGGATGGATTGGAGCTGTCTCTGGTCTTCCTTGACCATCTCCACCCTGATCAGATCCTTGGTCATCATCATCGGAGTCATCGGAGGGTAGAGCCACATGCTCTACATCAGAGTCACTATCTTCGTGACGCCACTTTCTCCTAGCTGGCGCCACATAGTCTTCACGGGCCAGATGCCCAAACAAACGTCTTACCGGGGGCTTGACCTGCTTTCCCCGGTAAACCTTCATTCTGCCTAAGGTGGTATCATCCATCACCTCAAGCATAACCGCATCCTCTTTCTGCTTTGGCAACGTAGGGAGCTTCTGATCAAAAATCATTTGTAAGAACCGGGGATACATACAGAATCCTTCTCTTCCCTTAACTTCTATATTCTCCACTAGATAAGTGAAGATCATTCTGGAGAAGCTGAAGGATGGTTCAGCACTAATGCAGCGTAGGCATTCTGCATTTGCTCCGAGAGCTCGTCGAAGCCTCCTTTTCGCGAGGCAATACACCTTAGCAATACATGGGCTAAGTATTTGAACTGGGGGCAAAGATTGCTCTTGTTGAGCATCCCTGAGTTTATGTCCCCAGTATACTTAGCCCTAAGGAAGCACCCTCTGACTGCCATCGGATGTAGACGAACAGGACATTCACCATCATTTCCTAGTTCCAGGACCGTCCTTAAGTCCTCTTCTGTTATCTCTATAGTGTGCCCAAGTACAGTGCTTCTAATGGTATAAGGCTCTCTGGATCTGTCTACCACCGCATGTTCCCAAAACGACTGCTGCATCGATCGGTATGGTGTACACTGTGCTGAGATTGCTCGGTATATCCTCGATCTTCTCAGAAATGTGATAATGCCTGAAAAGTCAGCAGCATTCCTAGAAGTCAAGTCCAAATGTGCACAAATGTTGTGCTTCGTGCTCATAACCCATCGACTCGCCATCTGTCACACAATGTAAGTTTACGTTAGTACACGTGGCAGAAAGTAAACAAAATCAATGAGTTTCCACTTTGGTTAGTCGGGCGACTGAGCAACCGAATGAACTTAGCCGTGCGACTGAGTGGAACGAATGAATCTTGAAAGGTGAATTTAATCATACGGGCGACTAAGTCAAGCGTATGAGCATAGTCGTGCGTTTGATTCATTCGTTCAGCTCAGTCGGGCGACTGAGACTAATCGTCTTCTCAGTCGGGCGATTGGAGTTCATCAGCGTGTCCAGTCGCATACTCGACAGTTTGTCCATTCAAATTCGTGTTTTGAGCTATACTTGAAGTTAAACGTCAAAATTTAGCTCATTACACTCGGAAACTACCGATAAACCATGTTCTAACTTCTATTCGAACGTTTAAGCTAGTTTGGATAGCCTATTTGTTCATTATATGTTCGGTTACTGTTTGGTCTGAATTTTGAGAGATTTTGAACATCATTGATCAATGTTATCGATAGAACACCTTGAGTAGTACCTGTATAATCAACAATGAGTGTTAGAACACGTAAACAAGAGCAGATATGAATCAAAGAAATTTCGACAGCGGTTCCTTAGGTCGGGCGAATAGAGGGGGCGATTTGGGAGAGTGAACGACTGATTCTGATTTGGTCGGTTTTTATACTAGGGCAAAATCCAGTCGGGCGACTGAGTCTAGTCGCCTTGGTTAGTCGGCCGACTGAGTCTAGTCGTCTTGAACAGTCGGACGACTGAGTCTCAGTGCCATCTACCCAATCGTTCATCTCCAATCGGGCGATTGAAGTTCATCCAAACGACAATTTCAGTCGGTCACTTCCAATCGTTCGATTTGTTTCATTCGCATACCTCATTCGCACGTTTGACCTATTCGGGCACATTCAACCGGCCGATTGGGTTCATTCGCATAGACCAATCTTACGATTGTATTCAGTCGTACACCCCATTCGGCCGACTGGGTCATATCAGATTCAGTCGAGCGATTGGTCTATCCTTGTGCCATTTTAAGGTATGAACTAACACTTAGTTTATTTACCAATTTATAAAACATTATGTGCAATTGATCATCTCAGACATGATCCATTTAACCACCCGATCACCTCAGACGTGATCCATTTATCCACCTGATCACCTCAGACGTGATCCATTTAACCACCCGATCACCTCAGACGTGATCCATTTATCCACCTGATCACCTCAGACGTGATCCATTTAACCTTTCAGAAACAAGTTATTTAGATAGACATTAAGCACTTTCAGTGATGTTTAGCAGATAGCAATATACACAGTCCGACACGACACATTACACTAGGACTAAACGAAAACTTAACCTATGAATAGAAAGACATATTTTTGTGATTTTGATAGGGGAGGCTTGTATAGCTTATTTGCATTAACATTTTATCCGGAATGGACTCTCGTGGAATCAGACAGGCATATATACCATTACTTGGAACATTAAGTGCTTATTACACTTTGCATGACATGATTGTACAGTTTTTCACTTATGGAAGACATCTAAGTTCTAACTGGGAATCATGTTTGAACTAATATGTAATTCTTATTGATTTTGAACATCAGGCGATGCAGCCACGACGATTGTCAGTATGTTTGTCCACTTAAATCCATACACAGACGTTTGACACACACCAGCGACTAATTAGATGAATTAAGTCAAACCGTATTTGTGTATTCCACAGGTATATGGTAATCAATCATCCTCAGGAGATTTTTGAGCGGTCTAGGACTTAGAAGATTTGGTTCTAAAAATTTTCAAAGAGATGCAGAACCTCAGGTCAGTGCCATCGCACAGCAGAGAGGCGCACACAACAATGAATTCTTAGAACAAATAGGTTATGCTTAGCCTCAGGTCAGTGCCATCGCACAGCAGAGAGGCGCAATACCTATTTATCTTCTTAGAGCAGCATATTTGCATATATATTATTTAATGACATTTGTCATCTTTTGCTCTGTTTTGCAGGTCTATGCTCACATTTGTGGCATTAGCTTGCTCCTCACCCCTTATTGGACATTGATTGATTGTGCAGACCAGGGATACCATGGGAACCCACAGCTGGTTGAATAAATTTAGTTTAAGCCTGTTCACTGATGATGTCTAATGGTCTATTGTGTTGAATCTACTGACACATCGTATTGTGTACTTACACAACCCTAGATCTATTTTCTCCAAGTAATTACAATACCAGTCAAAGCTTCTATCATATTCCCATTTTGTTAGACTTAGACTTCTCTGACTTATTATTTTTATGTTTAGAACCGAAAAACCAATTTGATATTCCAAGTAACTCGGTGCCTGTGTGCTATCACTTTCCAGTTTTCTCGAGTCGCATTTCCAGTCTATTTGTCTATGCCTTTTCAGCTTAACTTATCTTCCCCCCTCCTTTTTTTTTTTTTTTTTTTTTTTTTTTTTTTTTTTTTTTTTTTTTTTTTTTTTTGAGTAAATGAATACTGAAATAAATCTCCCCCTAAAATTCTAAAACAGAAAATCTTTTTGTGTTTTGGATTTTATATGACATGGAAACAAATAAAATAAAATAAATAAATTAAAAATGAAAGAAAGAAATAAATAAATAAAGACACAAGTCGGACTATGAATCTGCTTCTTCAGCAATCACATCACTTTTCTTTTTAACGCCGTTGACCTCTAGCAGATATAAAAATCTTGGTTTATCAAACGGTTTGGTGTAGAGGTCAGCGCGCTGAAAATCCGTGTTAATTTTAATCACATCAATTAATTGTTTTTCATAGCAATCGCGTATGAAATGATATTTAATCCCGATGTGTTTAGTCTTTGGGTGTTGAACAGGATTTTTAGTGACAGCTATGGCAGCAGAATTATCAACATAAATAGGGGTGCTAGAAAATTTCAAACCGTAGTCGCGCATTTGCTGTTGAATCCAGATGATTTGAGAGCAGCAACTTGCAGCAGCAACGTATTCAGCTTCACAGGTTGATAAGGCAACCGAGGTCTGCTTTTTGCATTGCCACGTGACTAACCGTCTTCCAAAGAACTGACACCCTGCTGACGTCGATTTGAAATTCATCTTGCAGCCACCATAATCTGAATCGCTGTACGCAGTAAGCTCGAAGTCATCGTCATGAGGATACCACAAACCCAGTGTTGGAGTACCCTTCAGATAACGGAAAATCCTTTTTACCCCAATCAGATGATTCACTTTTGGCTTCGCTTGATATCTAGAACATAGACATGTTGCATACATGATATCTGGACGCGAGGCAGTGAGATACATGAGAGATCCAATCATCCCACGATACATAGTGGCATCCACCAAATCCCCATTCTCATCAGGAGCCACATCATGATTTGTGGCGAGAGGGGTTCCGGCAGCAGACGCATTTTCCATGTCAAATCGACTGAGAATATCGCCGACATACTTGGTCTGATGTAGGAAAATGCCGGTAGGTGTTTGATCCACCTGTAATCCCAGGAAGAACTTCATCTCTCCCATTGCACTCATTTCAAATTCTGCCTTCATCACAGATTCGAAATCTTTGCATAAAGCTTCATTTCTAGATCCAAAGATGATATCATCCACGTAGATCTGCACCAGAAGCAAGTCACCATCTTTTTCTTTGATAAACAATGTACAGTCAATCACACCCCTGCGAAAACCATGCTTCAGCAGGTGGGTGGAGAGCTTTTCATACCAAGCTCGAGGAGCCTGATGTAGCCCATACAGAGCCTTGTCTAACTTGTAGACTCTGTCCCGATGATAAGGATCTTCGAATCCTTCGGGTTGACTGACATAAACTTCTTCACGGATTTCCCCATGCAAGAATGCACTCTTAACATCCAGTTGATAAACTTTGATTTTCATGTAAGAGGCGTAGGCTAGAAAGATACGAATAGCTTCCATTCTAGCTACGGGAGCAAAGACTTCATTGTAGTCGATGCCTTCGACTTGTCTGAAGCCTTGAACAACCAAGCGTGCCTTGTTTCTGATCACAACACCTTGGTCATCCCTCTTGCATTTTAGTACCCATTTGGTACCAATCACCTTAACTCCTTTCGGCCTGTCAACTAGTGTCCAGACTCCAAGTTTCTTGAACTGGAGTAGCTCCTCTTGCATAGCATTGACCCAGGCCTCATCTTTCAGGGCGTCACATACATATTTAGGCTCGATTTGTGAAACAAAACATGAGAAGGCCCCGTCATTGACATAACCCTTTTCCATGACTGCAGCATAATCAGCAGAGTACAGCTGACTTCTTGTTTGCACACCGGATTGAATGTCCCCTATGATAGACGAGGGGGGATGATTCACACTGATCCTAGTCACTGGTGTGGTAGGAACCACAACCTCAGTATCCATATTGGTGACTACTGGTTCAGTATCCGGATTTCCTGCAGCTGGTATAGCAGCTGATGATTCACTGTGTTGATTAGCTGTTTGCTCAGTGTTAGAAGCAGAAGCTTCTTCATCATCTGATGAATCATCACTATCATCATGAGCAGGATTCGAAGAGCTTGAGGCACCAGCAGTAGGTGTGATGTTGCTTGAATCCAGATTTGGTGAGTTAAGAACATCGTACAGCATCTGGGTAGCAGCATCATCCTCTGAATCAAGCTGTGGAAGGTTGAAGGATTTGAAAAAGCCATCATAATCAAAGAATGATGATGGTCCTTTTCCAGCAGGAGGTGTGGTGAATCTCTGAACATCCACATTGCACCACACCTCTACCTGACCCGTCGAATTATTGTAAACTCGCTTGTCTGGGATGCTGTATCCTAAGAATATTCCCTGATCTGCTTTTTCGCTGAACTTGCCATCCTGAGTCTTCTTCAGTAATGTACATGGAGCACCAAATGGTTCCAGATACTCCAAATTTGGCTTTCTTTTCTGAAGTAGCTCATAGCAAGTCTTACCATGCCTTTTGACTACTAACACACGATTAAGTGTGTAGCAGGCATTTGCAACTGCCTCATTCCAGAACTGAACTGGGAGCTTTGAATCAGCTAACATGGTTCGCGCAGTCTCAATTAAACTCCGATTCTTTCGTTCTGCAACTCCATTCATCTGTGGCGTGTATGCTGAGGTGAACTGGTGAACAATACCCTTCTCCTTGCAGAAAGCATCCATCCACTGATTCTTGAACTCTGTGCCATTGTCAGAACGAATTCTCCTTACCTTCAGTTTGTAGAGTGACTCCAAAGTCGTGACGAGCACCTTGAATGATTCAAACGTCTCTGATTTAGCTTTCAGAAACATCACCCAGGTGAATCTTGAGTAGTCATCAGTGACTACAAAGCAGTACCAGTCTCCTGCTATACTCTTCGTGCTTACAGGACCAAATAGATCCATGTGTAGCAGCTCCAAGGGAATCTCAATTGTGTTGACGTGCTTGGTCTTGTGAGATTTCCTGATCTGCTTTCCCTTCTTGCAAGAGACACAAAAATCAGGAAGTTGGAAGTTCTTGACTGTAACTCCCTCAACTAGGTTGTTGTGAATCAGATGATTCATCTTCCTTTGATTTATGTGTCCCATCCTTCTATGCCATGAGATGGAGTCCTTCTCTGTAGCTTTTGAGAGGAAACATTGTGCTGTAGATTCAGAAGTAGAAGCATTAGACATATCCAAGACATATAGATCATTGTACCTGGATGCAGACATCAAAACCTGCTTCTCTGGAATCTCCATCTCCTTTTTCAGTATGTAACAATTTCGGTTGTCAAACATAACTTTGAATCCCTTGTCACATATCTGAGACACTGAAAGTAAATTGTTTTCCAGTTGTTGGACAAAATTTACTTTATCAAACTTTACCTTCTCATTACCTACTTCGCCCTGAGCGGTAATGTATCCTCCTTTATTTCCAGCAAATGAAACGTGTCCCCCTTTAATTTGTTTTACATTGAAAAGAAGGGACTTGTTTCCTGTCATGTGCCTGGAAGCTCCGCTATCCACAATCCATGTATTTGTTGAAGCACTGTAGCGGACAACCTGCACATAATTGAAAACAATCAGTTAAGGAGGGGGACCCAAGCCTTGACTGGCTTGGGTTTCCCAGAGGAATCAACCATCATGAATTCAACCCACTGTCCTTTATCAGTAGGTGGAATCTCAACTTTCAGATTGTCCTGGCTGTCAGACACACCAGATGTCTTTGCTTTCCATAGACCGTCCCTGTGTAAGGATTGTTTATGATAAACTTTAGACTGATTACAGTTTGAGTATATGATTTAGATTCAGAAACAGTTTTTCTTGCCGGTGTCACAGACCTGTCGGGGACTTGTCTGTGTTGTCTTTCACGAGGGGGGACGAAAACGACTTAGAAGGTGTTTTATACCTAATGGGTGTTTTCGATCTCACCGGGGTCTTAGATCGCTGTTTTGAATCTACTTTGACTTTGTCGGTTAACTCAACTTTAATTCTTGGTGTCTGATAGCGTGGACAATTGGTTGAAATATGACCTCGCTTACCACAAGTATAGCAGGATCTCCATTCATCAGGACTAGGAGATCTCTTGTGGGGCGGTGAGTAAACCTCAGGAATGGGTCTTTTGGTCTCAATCTTTGAATATGTACCCTCTTTAACAAATTTAACTTGTTTAACATTTTGATTAATTTGTCGTTGAGGTTGAGCATTATCCCTTTTACCTGGTTTAGCTTGAGTGGATTTAGAAATCTTGGTTTGTGTAATATTTGACTTTGATTCCAAACCAAAAGATGTTTGTACATTTGTTTCCACCTGTTTCTCAACATTGAGCTTGCTCGATGTTGAAAGTTTCTGATTAGCATCCGAAGAAGCAGACTGAACTGCAGTATCCGGATCACTCACCAAAGGAGTTGTCACCACATGATCCTTAATTTGATTATTATTAACTGGACGTTGTTTTGTGTTCAAAAGGATTTCATGTGGTGGTGGAACGACCTTGTAACCCAATCCCTCCCCATTGTTGCGTTCTTTAACCAAGTTTTTCAAAATGTGCGAAGAACTCGCGAGATTATGTAGTTTTTGTTGCAATGACTCATTTTCTACCTGTAAGACTGCTTTTTCCTTTTTAGTTTCTTCAATGGTCTTTAAGTAGAATTTAATGTCATTTTCTTGGTTAAATACAACAACTTCAGTTTCCTTTAGTTGTTTCTGCAATGCATCTATCTTCTCTTTATAACTGCTCTCATTTTGTTTTAATATACGATTAGCTTCTGAGCACAGTTTTAAGTCATTTACTAAGTTATCATTGTGTTCTAATAACCTAGCAAACTTTAGATCAATGCTTTCTCTAAATTTATCACATTCGACACAACCATGTTCATTAAATAGTTCATCTTTAGATTTTACCTGTGTGGATGTCGATGTTCCAGCCATGAAAGCATTCTGAGACGTAGCTTGAGCTTCAGATTCTGAATTCAACTCATTCTTGACTATTTCATCAACAGCATCAAACGTCTCTTCCAATTCAGCAGTATCAACTTCGGCTGAACATTTCGCCTTCACTCGCTGAGTCTTCGTTCAAATCTTCCACGGATGCTATGTTAGCTTCATCAGACACGAATCTAAAGGACCAGTCTTGTCCTTCATCTCCTTGTGCTACCATAGCTTTAGAATCACTTCCCGTGGATGCTGGTTTCTTGTCTCTATCTTGCCTGTTGAACGAAGAAAAAGGATTCCCATTCCCAGTTTTCTTAGGCTTTGAACACTCCCTTTTGAAATGGCCCTTTTCTCCACAATTGAAGCACGTGACTTTAGACTTGTCAAAACCAAAGGTTGTATCTTTAGTAGCCACGAGATTCTGCCCTGTTTTCTTCACAAATTTCTTTGCTCTTCGGACAGCACTTGCAAGAGCCCACATGATGTCCATTCTTTCCAGCTCATTTTCATCTACTTGTTCATAATCTTCATCAGCAAGGTGGCAATTACCAATTTTGCCTGCCACCAATCCATCATAAGAATGCACAACAGCAGCCAGAAGATCCATGTGCTCTTTAGCAACCTCCACTGTTACCTTTCCCAGATTTTCTGTTGTTAACTTTGCAGATTGAGTAACAATAGGGCTTTGACTAGCTCCAGATGCACCAAGAGATTCATTTGCAGATGAGGAGCCTTGTTCAGTAATTGAAGATGCAGTGGACACGAAAGCTGTTTGCAAAGGTGCACCAGAAGATTTGCAGCAGGGGAGGAAGTAGAAGCAACATTATAGAGTGAGGGGTCTTGAGCATAAGAACCCTTCTTAGCCTTGTATTTTTGTCGCACTTCCTCCTCTTTCAGTTTTAGAATAAAGTCATTGATATCCAGGGTTTCTAAAACTGAGTTGTATCGAAGAGTAAGATGAACGAATCCCACTTTGCAGGTAGACCATCTGCCAAGCTTAAAACCTTGTCTTCCATTGAAGTCTTAACACCATGAGTGTTAAGTTCACTCATCAGATGGTAGAAACGATCGATGATCTCATCTAAGCTTTCATTCCCAATTGCTGAGAAGTTATCAAACTCCTTCTTCAAAGCTTTGCCTTTCAGTGCCTTTAAGTTAGAATTTCCTTCATACCTCTTTTCAAGGACTTCCATCAATTTCTTACTTTGTTTGTGCTCTGAGTATTGATGAAAAATAGGCTTGGGAATGGACTGAGTCAAAATAGCATAAGCCTTCTTCTCTGCATTGTAGGCTACCTTTTGTGTATCGGAGAGTCCACTCAAAGTCAAAGGAACACCATCAGCCCCTACTGGTATTTTATAACCCACCTCAATAGAGTTCCATAAGTTAGTATCTACACCATTAAGATAGATTTCAAAACGTTGTCTCCATTGTGGAAAGTCCTCTATTGTCAATAGTTTAGGTGGCTTGTTATGATTCCCTATCTCATTTTCCAGTAACAACAAATTCTGAATTCTTGAATCCTTTCCAGCTGACATGGCATAATGTTCTGAGTCCATCTTTGAATTAATTTAACTTGAGAATTAAACTACTGTGCGAATGGGCTATTAGCGATTGGACTCAAACGTACGATTGAAACAGACGACTGAGAGACTTAGATGACTGAACAGACCGAACGACTCAGATGTGCGACTGGAATGGGCGATTGACTCAATCGGGCGATTGACACTGCGATTGACTCAACCGGGTGAATGGACTGGCGAATGACTCAAACGTGCGAAAGACCGGGGCGAATGAGGTCAGTCGTACGATTGAGATAATCGTGCGACTGGGTCGGCTGTAAACGCGATTTTTGAACACTTTTGACCTAGAACGCAATTCTTTGCACCCTAGACGGCTGAAACTCGAAAAACACTTAATTTTCAGAACATGCAAACGTAAAGACTCGATTTTTAGCCAAAAGAATGAATCTTTTTGCGTAAATACGTAGACTTTTTCACAAAAAACAATTGAATCAACGAAGAATCAAGAGCCAAAGCTCTGATACCACTTGTTAGGACCGAGTTCGTACGGAGTACTAACCGATTCTTCGTTGTACCGAATCAAATAGTGCGGAATCCTATTTGATTGGCGATCCAATCAGTGAGAACGTAATCAAGATCAATCCTAACGATTAGAAAACGTTATGAATTGACTTGGAATGATCTGAAACGCTCTATGAAGTTGGAATGGTCGAACAGCACGTTCTGGGGCGATTAGGGTTTCTAGTATTCGAAGTGTCCCTTTATTCCACGAATTAAGTGGTATATATAGGTTAGGGTTTCTCATTCGGGCGACTGAACCATTCTGGTGGTTCAGTCGGGCGATTGAGCTATACGGTTGATCCATACGCACGACTGAGACATCAATCGTACGACTGGTTCAATCTCATGCTTCAGTCTTCCGACTGATCCAGTCTCATGATTCAGTCGTGTGACTGTGCCATTCGCATGAAGTTATTCATGCGTATGGTCCATTCGCATGGCCCATTCGCATGATAACTATATCATGTTAAGTTTGAATGTGTTAATCATTACAACATTATGCATACCTATTCAAACTCAACCAAACCTATATAATTAGTCATTACTTAACCCATTAATGAAATATATAAACATTATAATATAAACAACCAATGTATTTCATTAAGCACCATTTAATTACACATAGTCAAGACATTTTATATTCAACTCAGAATCTAGGGACACATGTATCAACAGAACCATTTATAATATTTTTCTAAGATACTTTTACATATACGTGTTAGAGATAAAACGTAACCCTAAACTCATTGATAAGTAAATGAGTCTAAATTGTTACCTTTGTAAATAATATAACAATGATAATGTATAACTAAATATATATATATATATATATATATATATATATATATAATATATATATTATATATATATATTATATATATAATATATCCGAAGGTGTAACCTAGGCAACAAAAAAGGGAGCGGGCACGGGCGGGCACGGGCGGTCTGGTGTTAATTTGGCCGGCTATTGGGGTCGAAGGGGTTGGACAAAGCAAAGCTGGCTACCGGTCGTCTGCTCTCTCGAGGTCTTTGAATTGATCCAGGCCTATACTATATATATATATATATATGATGTTTCATCCAGCTCCATATCATGATATCTCCATTTCCAGCTCCAACTAATATTAATGAAGAAAATTTATTATACCAACTTCAAGCATTTATAATTCCTTAAAACATAAGCCATAGAAGACCAGAAGTTGATATAAGAAGAAGTAAGCACTAACCAAGAAGCAAAGTTTGTTGTACTGGATGAAAATCCATACTTTTGACTATAGACCCCTGATTTAGGGTCATCATCTAAGCAGTTAAATCGGTAAAATATCGGATATCGGTCACCGACCGATATTTAATATATCGGTTCTCGTGGTGATATATCGGTGAGATATCGGTAATGCATATATATATATATATATATATATATATATATATATATATATATATATATATATAAAACACTAAAACCCATATATATTAATAATAACATACTAAGATAGTCAAATAAATAGTCAAAATACCCAAAATCCGAAATCAAAATGCAAATCCAGCTTCTCTAAAATACAATCTCAATCCTAAAATCTCAAATTCCTAAAATCTCAGTCAAACTCTAGTCCTAATTCCTAAAACAGTCAACCACTTCCTTTATTTCTAAAATCTCAGTCCAAAATCAAAATGCAAAAATAAACTCAGTCCTAACTCAGTCAAACTATTGCAATAATCCAATCAAACAGCAAAGAAATACTCAAATTAGCGAAATCAGACCCCAAGTGCGGCATTACTGCAATAGCAGGCCAGCAGCTCGATCAGTTGTTCGTTAATGTGCGAAATCAGACCCCAAGTGCAGCAGTAGCAGGCCAGCAGCTCGATGAACGATGATCGGTTGTTCGTTGCTGTGCGAAATCAGACCCAAGTGCGAACCGCTCGATGGTTGCTCCGGCTCCCGATTGTCGATGGTTGGCTCTGAAACATCGAACAGCTCCTCTCGATGGTCGACATGTGAGCAATTTAGGTTAGTGGGTTACCGGGTTTATAATTTAGGGCCGTGGACAAAAACCAGCCCAGAACAAAAAACGAGCCACTGATATATCGGTGATATGGCTGATATTCTGAGGACAAAATATCGGTGAAATATCGGCCATATCGGCCGAGAATATCGGTACCGATATTCCAACCGATTTTAAGGACCGATATGTAACGAGGACACCGATAACTGATATATCGATGATATATCACCGATATATCCGCCAATTTAACTGCTTAGGTCATCATCATAGTCTTAGGCAAATCATCAGATGAGTAAGAGCTCTGACCATGACTTTGACCCATATACCAACAGGTAACATATTTATAGACATGTGATTGACCTGCTAAGAACATCAGAAGTGCATTAGCATTTCGTATCCAACTGTCCACCAACTTGTAATCCAAATTTAAATTGTTAATCCATTTTATAAAAGAGAACCAATCCATTTCATAAAAGAGAACCAAATAAATATTTTTCTTTTATAAGGACGTAGAAAAGTTTAGATTGATATTATCAACCAAGCATTTAACTTCTAAAATGTAGGTTTACGCATGTAAAGGTTATGGAAGAACAGATTAATGACAAGCAGGAAGTATAATTTCAGAAAGTGTTCAAAGGTCCTTCTTTTGAATAAAGCAGAGAAAAGTATATCATACTTCATCAGATATCCCAAATGTCCGTGTTCTCTTCAATGCATGTTCAGAATCAGCTGTTTGATAATCTACAGCTAGATTGTTGGTGGGAGGAGTCCTAGGTCGCTTTAACAAAGCTTCAATGTGATATAAAACAAGAAAACAGATCATATTAAAAAACATTGTACTTTGTCATGATACTATTACCACGAATACTAAATTACTATATCACGTGAAGTTTGCCGAGCTGAAAATACTGCATACCAGCATTATTAGGCGAAGTAAAGCCATATAGGACTGTAGAAACTGACGGATGCGGAACAGATGGATTTGCCATCCAACCAGCAAGAGATGATGGCAGTGGTGATATTCAGTAAATTCACTTAGACCATCTATTTATGCAGAGGGCAGAGGAAGCTTGCTATTCTTTTAAAAGCTAATGGGTGGGCCACTTCTATATCAGCTGGTGTTGGTGATGATGGAATGCAACGATCTTCAGTAGCATATGTTTTTGGCATGTCTATACGCCTCACTGACTCTGGATTGGAAAAGGTAATACTACCACACAGTTACCTAATGTTATAAACAACTACTTAATGGAAAGAAATATATTAACAAAGTGCATAAGACACTTATGATCCGCTGTACATAAATGTAAATCATATTTAACCACATATAAGATATGTGGAATTTAAAGTAAGCAAACCAAAAAGTATATGAAAAGATAACCAAAAGAGAATACCTGAAAGTTCTGCAGCATACTCATCTTGGGGTTGCTCCTCAGCAAATGTAAAATACCTTTGTTTCTAGATGATTAGCAATATAAATTCTACTCACATCACTGAAGAAATCTAATCAATATAACTATACAGTGACAAATGTTTAGGTTTTTGAGAGGCAATCAGATTGAAGAAGGTACCACTAAACCAATCTTCTCTAAGTAAGTATGATGACCAGAATAAGTTTGCCTCCATCAAACAATCTACTGATTATATGCAAATTGAGTACACATTAATTAGATAACCAATTTGCAAATGGAATTCTAAACACTCCATAAGCAGGTGTATGCCTTTGCTTTTTGGAGCAAGTTAGGAATCAATCAAACAAACAAATTTCGTTATAATTCTCTTTATTCAGGTAACCAAGTCCAAATTATTAGTTTTCATATAAGCACTATGAAATGTAAATGAAAATTAAAGTTACCTACTATGTGTCACACCCCCCGCTGATAGCGGAAACACGGGGAATGCGAGCTAGACGGGATCGTCATAACACATGGTATGCAATAGAGTAGCAATAGTAATAATATGATGACAAGCGTGTCATGACGACACCCGAACACAGTTGGAGACTTGTGACGTGTATAATCAATGTTCACGACAGCATAGTCATAAGCATAGACATAAGATGATCACATAAACATTAAGGATAACTTGTAATGTAAATTCCCACAACTCGGGAACAAGTAAACAAAGACCATGTTCAAGCTTTACAAGAGCAAAGATTACAAAATGTATCCTAGGGTCTCCTCTAAAAGGCAGCACTCCTAGATCTTCAATTACCTTGTTCACCTGAAAAGAAATGCTCAAAACGGTCAACATAATTGTTGGTGAGCTTCGCAGGTTTAAGTATTGAAAGATATTAATGATGTAAACAGTAAGTTCAATGAGCGTTACCGCGACTACACTTATGTATAGGCGATTTACCGGTTTTAAATAGCTACAGCCAAACCTAAACATCGGTTCCACATAGGAAATTGATGGCTGAAAGGAAACATTCCCAAAGTTTAAATAGTTTATTAAGACGTAGCGAATTGATGGCTGAAAGGAAACATTCCCAAAGTTTAAATAGTTTATTAAGACGTAGCAAGATCCACACAGCGCGTACGTATAGTTTATAACCAAACCAATCCTTAGGTCCCATTACCGGGATTAATGGTTATATGAAAAGGTTTTCCATAGCATAATAAGTTTAATATGATGTAGCAAGAACCACACAGCGCATACGTTTAGGTTATAACCAAACCAATCCTTAGGTCCCAATTTCAGGGATTAATGGTTGTAGTGGATGATCGGCTTAGAAGAACCACACAGAAGAACCACACAGAAGAGCCATACAGTCGAAAGCATCCAAAGTCAATAGCATTCACCAGTAGCATCAAACAACACATAACATCAAGTAGTAGCACATAGTAATGTGTTACCACTAAGTAATATACATAGTGGTAACATAGCACATAGTTCAAGTTCATATAGCAGCAATCACAAGATAAGCAAGATAAGTTACTCATAGAAGTACTAGCCAACTTCCACTAGGGAAGGTGCCTGAAATCAAGTTAAGTAGGTGAGCATTCTTTTCCCCCAAGTTAAAGATATTTGAAAAGGTTTTATAAGAGTAAAAAGGGGCCATGAAAATCACTGAACAGATGATAGGCACGTGTGGTGAATATTCCAATGGTAGGACGCTATGAACAGTCAAACACCTATTGACAGTTACTGACAAGCATTAATAACGAGCATAAAGCATAAGATGATGTCAATAGATTCGGGCAGTTTTGGTTCGGTCGTGGGTAGTACACACACATGCAGACATACACATATCAGTCTAAGTCATTTTAAATAGTATGTGCCTGTTGATAGCGTTGACTTTTCTTTGTGGTCAAGCTATGACACTTTATTGATGTTACCTTATCATCGTAAGATCTCTGAAAAGGGGATCCACACACACACACACTGTCATCAGTCACACAACAGGACCGGACGCACGACTCAACCCTTCCTTCGTACGAATGGACCTTCAGTCGTACGAATCAGCTTCATTCGTACGATTGAACCTTCATTCATGCGACTAAGCATTCAGTCGTACCATGCAAGACCCAGTCATACGACTCAACCTCCATACACACGATTGGACCTTCATTCGCACGAATCAGCTTCATTCGTGCGATTGAACATTCATTCGTGCGACTGGCCTTTCAGTCGTACGACTCACACACAATCGCACATAATTTCATTCGCACTGACTCAATCGCATGCACACTCATTCGCATGGACTCCTTCGCACACACATTCAATCGCACACACCCATACGCATGACTCAGTCGTACGATTTGCCCAATCGCACGGCTCAGTCGCGTGACACACTCATACGCCTAACCCAGTCGCACGACTCACCCCAGTCGTACGGGTCAGTCGTCCGAATGGCCCAGTCACCCTTCACAGCAGATCGCGACTGCTGAGACTTCGAGCAGCGTCCAGCTGCTCCAAGGGCGTGGGTTTCACACACCAAGAACCTCCAGAACCCATATCCTAACATGTCTAGACAAGAAGCACACTCAAAACACAACATGCAAGCCCACACTACCTCATGTGCTCGGATGAACCCGAGCACCCGAAACCCTAGAAAACGCAGCAGCTAAATCGAGCAATAAACGGGTCAACGAGGTTATCTACCTGCTAGGAGTGAGTATTCACGATGATAACCAAGATTTGACGACGAAAACGCAATAAACGTGATGAATTTTGGTGCTAGATTGGTGTAGAAATGGGGAAGAAGAAAAAGAACGATGAAGAAGATGATTGTGAAGAAAGAATGGCTGGGAAAAGGGTATTTATACCCAACCTAGTTTGGTAATTTGTCAAGTTTAGTCCCTGCACTTAGCCCCGAGCTCCTAAATTTGTTTCAGTTGAAAACGTTATTTATTAGTCTTGTTTTTATTAATGATAAAATGTTGTTAATATTATTTATAGGTTAAAAATGATTTTATTCGTGTCGGTATGTTCTTATAAAAACGGTGCGTCTAATGATAACGGGGCAATTCTTAGAAAAACGTCTTAAGGTAACGACAAGGCAAGCAGCGATAGCACGCGTAGAAGGATAACTAAGCAAAGCAAATTTGGTATCCACGTAGTTGGTTTATCAAAATGAGGAATGACTGATAACAAAGGTTAAATCAAACACGTTAAATGATGGACCTTCGGTGACGGATGTCTAAATGCCCTAAAATAAAGGATTAAAAAGGGAAATAGAAATAAAAACGCAAATAACATACCTCTAGCTGCTTTGAGTCTGTCTTTGATTTGGAAGATCTTATCGGTGGTTTCTTGAATGATTTTGGGACCTGTTAGCTGGCTTTTGCCAATCTCGGCCCAACATACATGCGATCTACATTTCCGTCTATACAACGCTTCGAACGGTGCACAACCAATACTAGTATGGTAACTGTTATTGTAGGAAAACTCGATCAGCGGTAGATGAGTATCCCAACTGCCACCAAAATCAATAACGTATGCCCTCAGCATGTCCTCAAGCGTCTGTATCGTTCGTTCACTTTGGCTGTCTGTCTGGGGGTGATAGGCTGTACTCATGTCTAATCGAGTGCCCATCGCTTTCTGTAACGTTTGCCAAAATCGTGAAGTGAATCGACTGTCTCGGTCAGATATGATTGACACTGGCACCCCGTACCGTGTCACGACTTCTTTAATATACACCCTTGCCAGCTTATCCATCTTGTAGTCTTCTCGGATAGGAAAGAAGTGAGCGAATTTCATCATTCGATCCACCACGACCCATATCGTGTCGTGTCCGCTTGGCGTTCTCGGGAGTTTGGTAATGAAATCCATAGTGATGTTCTCCCATTTCCACTCGGGGATTTCAGGTTGTTGCAATAATCCCGATGGTTTCTGTTGTTCTGCCTTGACCTTTGAACATATCAAGCATTTGCTCACATATAAAGCAATATCTTTCTTCATACCTAGCCACCAGTACAACTCCTTCAGATCGTGGTGCATCTTGTCTGCACCAGGATGAACAGAGTATCGAGTCTTGTGTGCTTCATCCAACTAGTGTACGTACATCTCCCCATCTGGGGACCCATATACGATCCACGAAGTAATATACGCCGTCATCCTTGTGAGTCATTTGTTTATCCAACCCTCGGAATTCTTCCCCCGTAAGGTTTTCTTCTTTCAGTGCCTCGTTTTGTGCAATTTGAATCTGAGCCTTTAGATTAGTTTGAATAGTCAAACCTAGAGCTCGAGCACGTAATGGTTTCACGCGTTCCTTGCGGCTTAAAGCATCAGCCACCACGTTAGCTTCCCCGGATGATACCGGATTTCACAATCGTAGTCGCTAAGTAGCTCTACCCAGCGTCGCTGTCGCATGTTAAGTTCTTTCTGGTTCATGATGTGTTGAAGGCTTTTATGGTCTGTGTAGATGATGCATTTGGTTCTATATAGATAATGCCTCCATATCTTGAGTGCAAACACTACGGCACCCAACTCCAAATCGTGAGTTGTGTAGTTCTTTTCATGCACCTTGAGTTGTCGCGAAGCGTAAGCAATTACCTTATCTTTCTACATTAGTACACAGCCCAAACCTTGGTGTGAAGCATCACAGTACACTACAAAATCGTCAGTTCCGTCTGGGAGGGACAATATCGGTGCGTTGCACAACTTCTCCTTCAATGTTTGGAACGCCTGTTCTTGTGCTTTCCCCCAATCGAACTTCTTGTCTTTCTGAGTCAACAAAGTTAACAGTTGCGCAATCTTTGAAAAATTCGCAATGAAGCGACAATAGTATTCGGCCAATCCTAAGAATTGCCGTATTTCTGAGGGTGTTTGGGGAGTATCCTATTCTTCACAGCTTCAATTTTACCGGGGTCCACATGAATTCCATCTTCGTTAACCACATGACCCAAAAACTTCACTTCTCGAAGCCAGAACTCACACTTCGAGAATTTGGCGAAAAGTTTCTCTTCCCGCAACAGTTCCAGAATTGCTTGAAGGTGTTCTTCGTGATCCTCTTTTGAACGGGAGTAGATAAGTATGTCGTCTATGAACACGATCACGAACTTATCAAGATAAGGCTTGCACACCCGATTCATCAGATCCATAAAGACAGCTGGTGTTTTGGTCAATCCGAATGGCATGACCAAGACTCATAGTGCCCGTAACGAGTTCTAAATGTTGTTTTTGGAATATCGTCCTCGAATACCCTTAGCTGATGATATCCAGATCGGAGATCGATCTTAGAGAAATACGAGGCTCCTTGCAACTGATTAAACAGGTCATCGATTCTAGGTAGAGGATACCTATTCTTCACGGTCAATTTGTTCAATTCCCTGTAGTCGATACACATACGGAACGACCCGTCTTCTTCTTGACAATAATACCGGTGCTCCCCACGGTGAATGACTCGGTCGAATGAAACCTTTCTCCAGTAGTTCCTATAGTTGGCTGGATAACTCTTGCATCTCTGAGGGTGCTAACCGATACGGTGTCTTAGCTATCGGTGTAGCTCCAGGAACTAGCTCTATACGGAATTCCACCTGTCGTGGACGAGGCAATCCAGACAAATCATCAGGGAACACTTCCGGGTAATCCCGTACAATCGGAATGTCGGCCAATTTCATCTCTTCTTCCTTCTTTTCTACCACGTGAGCCAAAAGGTGTAACACTGCTTTCGTAGACCTTGGCGTGCTTTCATGCAGGAGATAAGCTTCAAGTTCTTTCCCGGTCGTTCCCCTTGTATTCTGAGTACTTTCCCGTCTGACATGGGGATTCGCACTACTTTATCTCGGCAAACAATCTCGGCTCCATGCTTAGACAACCAATCCATTCCCACTATTACGTCAAAGCTTCCCAACTCAAAAGGTATCAAATCTATGTTGAAGACCTGGTCTTCCAACATTAGGGTGCAGTCCTTAATAATTTCCTCTGCCTGTTCAACCTTACCATTTGCCGTTTCTACAGAGTAACTAGTTTCTAGTCTACTGGCACTCAAATCAAGCATTTGTACAAACTCAGATGATATAAAACTATTGTCTGCTCCAGTATCAAACAGTACAGATGCGAAGTGGTTATTGAGTAAGTGTGTACCCGTGACAACGTTCGGATCTTGACGGGCATCATTAGCTCCAATGACGAAGGCACGACCCCGTGCAGCATTTCCTTGGTTTCCTTGGCCTTGCGCACCCGCTATGGCCATTATCTGCTGCTGGTTGTTTCCCTGCTGACCCGGTGCCCTGTTCAGTCGGGGGCACATGTTTCTGAAGTGGTCGAGGCCTCCACACTCGTAACAAGCCCTGGCATTCCCAGCGGGGTTAACCGTGTTGATGGGTGCCACCAGGTTTGGCGCTACTCTGCAGTCTCTTGCTTGTTGCCCCGGGCGTCTGCAGTTCAAACACACCCGGCATGGCGCTGCTGAAGGATGATAGAGATTACACCTGTCACATCTCGGGTGCGGCCCAGCATATTCCTTCTTCCCTTGAGTCACGGCTACAAAGTTTCTGGTCGTTTTGGCCCACTTATCAAACTTTCCAGTACCAGACCGCTCGTTTCCCCAGTCTCTTTCCTTTCTCTGCTCCCCTACCCAATACTCCTGTTCTTATCATCTCGTCAGTGAGAGCGCCAGCTTTCAGAATAGCGCTCTGGATTGTAGAGGAGCAGCTGCAGTTACCATTGCTCGAATTTGAGGCGCGAGTCCCCAAATGTACCTTTCTATCCTTTTAAATTCCGGAGTGACTAAGTGTGGGACTAGTCTAGCCAGCTCGTGGAATCGGTCAGTATAATCTGCGTGCCCTGCCCCCACCATAGCATGATTCCAGAACTCATGCTCAAGCTTCTACATCTCGTTGAGAGGGCAGTATTCCTCGGTAATCAAGGCTTTGAATTCATCCCAGGTCATCTGCATCGCAGATTCCCTTCCCCTAGCTTGAACCTGGGTGTTCCACCAGGTTAGTGCTCTGCCCTGCAGTGAGCACGTAACATACTTGATCCGCTGGCTGTCGAGGCATTCACTGATGTCGATCACAGCCTCCATTTTCTCAAGCCATCTAATCAGGGCTATCGCCCCACCTTTACCATCGAAATCCCGGGGCTTACAGGCCACAAATTCCTTGTAAGAGCAGCCCCGTTTGGCGTTAGCAGCCCCAGTTTCATTGCCTGCTGTACCACCATTTCCGGTCTCCTGATTGCTTTCATTCCTAATCGGGTTCCCAGTATCCTCGTTTTCATTACCACCATCCCCGTGGGGTGGTTTTGTTGTTGCAGAGCATCGCTCACCTGAGCTACAATGGTTGGAATCAGGGCAGTCAATTGTTGAGCAATTAAGGCTGCCATATCAGGGTTTCCAGACCCTTGGTTATTGCCAGAAGGCCTTCATTTGCTATTGGAGGTCTACCCCTGCCTCTGCCTCTGCCCCTCGGGCTTCACTTCCGCTACTGTTGCTGCGGGTAGATCTTCGAGGCGGCATGTTCTATTCATACAAGAGGCAACATATAAGCTTTAGTCACCTTAAGATACACAAGTACTTTGCTTATCAAATTCCAATGTTTCGTTTCCAGTCAATCCAGATCACCATGCAGCCCATTTAAGCATATTCTCGGTATACCGGTGATGTTTATATATAGGGTTCCCCGCAGCGTTCCCACCACACCAACGATGTACCGAGAATGATGCCTAATCCGGTTACATGACGTCCGACCTTCCTTCACATCATATCCATAATAATCCATCAAGTCAACTGAGCCCAAACATGTAATCATGTATAGTCTGCAGAGGTTGTCTATCTCGCGTCCTTGAAAGGACTCAGACATAGCCTCCTCGGTCGGTCTCAGTATCTGAGGTCAGGCGCAATGCATGATCTGTGACGATCTTTTCGGGTCTAAATACCTGAATTTAGTTATGATAACTTGGCGCACAGAGGGAACGGAAGATCCAATAGGAAGCATCCCATAGGGATCGAGCACAAGGGCTCAAGCACAAAGTGAAGATCACATAACAGAAGGATAACCAAACCATGTAAGAGGAACACATACACGAGATATAAAATGCACACAAGCTTAAGCATGCAAATCTACATGAAGGTTCCTAGGTTATAGTCTAGGTCAAGTGTAATTTCCTATTCTCTATAACCAATGGCTCTGATACTAGTCTGTCACACCCCCGCTGATAGCGGAAACACGGGGAATGCGAGCTAGACGGGATCGTCATAACACATGGTATGCAATAGAGTAGCAATAGTAATAATATGATGACAAGCGTGTCATGACGACACCCGAACACAGTTGGAGACTTGTGTCGTGTATAATCAATGTTCACGACAGCATAGTCATAAGCATAGACATAAGATGATCACATAACATAAGGATAACTTGTAATGTAAATTCCCACAACTCGGGAACAAGTAAACAAAGACCATGTTCAAGCTTTACAAGAGCAAAGATTACAAAATGTATCCTAGGGTCTCCTCTAAAAGGCAGCACTCCTAGATCTTCAATTACCTTGTTCACCTGAAAAGAAATGCTCAAACGGTCAACATAATATTTGGTGAGCTTCGCAGATTTTAAGTATTGAAAGATATTAATGATGTAAAACAGTAAGTTCAATGAGCGTTACCGCGACTACACTGTATAGGCGGTTTACCGGTTTTAAATAGCTACAGCCAAACCTAACATCGGTTCCACATAGGAAATTGATGGCTGAAAGGAAACATTCCTATAGTTTAAATAGTTTATAAGACGTAGCAAGATCACACAGCGCGTACGTATAGTTTATAACCAAACCAATCCTTAGTCCCATTACAGGGATTAATGGTTATATGAAAGGTTTTCCATAGCATAATAAGTTTAATATGACATAGCAAGAACCACACAGCGCATACGTTTAGGTTACAACAAACCAATCCTTAGGTCCCAATTTCGGGATTAATGGTTGTAGTGGATGATCGGCTTAGAAGAACTACACAGAAGAACCACACAGAAGAGCCACACAGCCGAGAGCATCCCAGGTCAATAGCATTACCAGTAGCATCAAACAACACATAACATCAAGTAGTAGCAATAGTAATGTGTTACCACTAAGTAATATACATAGTGGTAACATAGCACATAGTTCAAGTTCATATAGCAGCAATCACAAGATAAGCAAGATAAGTTACTCATAGAAGTACTAGCCAACTTCCACTAGGGAAGGTGCCTGAAATCAAGTTAAGTAGGTGAGCATTCTTTTCCCCTAGTTAAAGATATTTGAAAAGTTTTATAAGAGTAAAAAGGGGTCACGAGACTCACTGAACAGATGATAGGCACGTGTGGTGAATCCCAACGGTAGGATGCTATGAACAGTCAAACACCTATTGACAGTTACTGACAAGCATAATAACGAGCATAAAGCATAAGATGATGTCAATAGATTCGGGCAGTTTGGTTCGGTCGTGGGTAGTACATACACATGCAGACATACACATATCAGTCTAAGTCATTTTAAATAGTATGTGCCTGTTGATAGCGTTGACTTTAATCTTTGTGGTCAAGCTATGACACTTTATTGATGTTACCTTATTGTCGTAAGATCTCCGAAAAGGGATCCACCACACACACTGTCATCAGTCACACAACAGGACCGGACGCACGACCAACCCTTCCTTCGTACGAATGGACCTTCAGTCGTACGAATCAGCTTCATTCGTACGATTGAACCTTCATTCATGCGACTAAGCATTTAGTCGTACCATGCAAGACCCAGTCATACGACTCAACCTCCATACACACGATTGGACCTTCATTCGCACGAATCAGCTTCATTCGTGCGATTGAACATTCATTCGTGCGACTGGCCTTTCAGTCGTACGACTCACACACAATCGCACACAATTTCATTCGCACTGACTCAATCGCATGCACACTCATTCGCATGGACTCCTTCGCACACACATTCAATCGCACACACCCATACGCATGACTCGTCGTACGATTTGCCCAATCGCACGGCTCAGTCGCGTGACACACTCATACGCCTAACCCAGTCGCACGGTTCAGTCGGCCGAATGGCCCAGTCGCCCTGCACAGCAGATTGCGACTGCTGAGACTTCGAGCAGCGTCCAGCTGCTTCGGGCGTGGGTTTCAGACACCAAGACCTCCAGAACCCATATCCTAACATGTCTAGACAAGAAGCACACTCAAAAACACAACATGCAAGCCCACACGACCACATGTGCTCGGATGAACCCGAGCACACCCGAAACCCTAGAAAACGCAGCAGCTAAATCGAGCAATAACGGGTCAAACGAGGTTATCTACCTGCTAGGAGTGAGTATTCACGATGATAACCAAGATTTGACGATGAAAACGCAATAAACATGATGAATTTTGGTGCTAGATTGGTGTAGAAATGGGGAAGAAGAAGAAGAACGATGAAGAAGATGATTGTGAAGAAAGAATGGCTGGGAAAAGGGTATTTATACCCAGCCTAGTTTGGCAATTTGTCAAGTTTAGTCCCTGCACTTAGCCCGAGCTCCTAAATTTTGTTTCGGTTGAAAACGTTATTTATTAGTCTTGTTTTTATTAATGATAAATGTTGTTAATATTTTTATAGGTTAAAAATGATTTTATTCGTGTCAGTATGTTCTTATAAAAACGGCGTGTCTAATGATAACGGGGCAATTCTTAGAAAAACGTCTTAAGTTAACGACAAGGCAAGCAGTGATAGCACGCGTAGAAGGATAACTAAGCAAAGCAAATATGTATCACGTAGTTGGTTTATCAAAATGAGAATGACTGATAACAAGGTTAAATCAAACACGTTAAATGACGGACCTTCGGTGACGGATGTCACACTATGCACCTACAATCAAAGCAATGTTGGTTAAAGTTGTTAATAACTAAATGCCCTAAAATAAAGGATTAAAAGGGGAATAGAAATAAAAACGCAAATAACGTACCTCAAAAGCAAATCAATATTGTAGGAAATCAAAGAACAACAACCTGGACTTTTTAAGAACACCAAACTGTTATGCTGTGGAAATTTCTCCATTGTGCATCAGATGCATCATGTAAAGGAGGAAAAAAAAGTGATCATAATATATGAAGTTGGCATAAGTTAAATCCTCATCTTGCACGTGCGTAACATGTATCAAATCATCACATAGAGAGCTATTTATAAGTTGATAGGACCTAGACCAAAGGCACCTAGCTTATTTTCTTTTGTCGGTCGGATGTTCATAACTGACTGAGTAAAAATTTAACGTCGCCGGAGACAGGGCCAAAGCCTTTCACAAAGAGGGATAAATTTTGACATCCCATGCTTAATGCAAAGGGCTAAGATCTTTATAAATCACAAAACCATTTTTATTTATATAACCAATTTAGCCTCAGTAGACAACAGCTTTTAAGAACTCAAGGGAGATGCCATTATAACAAACTGATTATGATAAGATATAGTCCACATTGACATATATTGCAGGTGTATGGCTTGTAGTCTTTATTTGTCTCAAATTTTGCAAATTAGAATTGATCAATGAAACATACATTAAGCTGACTCAAGATCAATCCAGGCCGTAAACCATAAAGCTTCCTGTAGTGAAAACATACATGGGATAGGCGTATGGCTTCAAATAAACTACAATTGAATCTACAAATCATGCACATACAAAAAAATTCCAATCTACACAACCAACTTAACACACTCTCAACCTCCAAAACACACATTCACAAGAAAAACCTCCAGCGCACCCTAATCTAACATCTACATCAACTACAAACAGCTACACACATCAAAACTAACAACATCACCACAACAGAACAAGTAATCATCGTGCATTCACAGAACATAACAATTAAGAAGTTTAAAAGTCGGAAGGCATTGCAACTCACGGTGTTGGAAGGTTGAACCCTAATTTCGAAGTGGCTCCCTTTGAGAGTTCACGGTGAGCTTCATGTTGTTCATTATGGACCTCAATCAACCGAAGAATTGGTAGGGTTTCCACAGATTCTTTAACACACTTTTCTCAATCTTGATCGCACACTCTTCAAATCCACCAAAGGGTTTTGGAATTTTGATCGATACTCCAAATCACATCGATTCTTGTTTCGATTCGTTCGATTACAACTTATTGTTGTCGTTTTGGTGTAATAATGGTGGGTTCGGAGTCTTTAGTTTCTCCGAGGCAGCATGGGGTTACAAAACCCTTGTCTTTTGCGGGGCCATCTCACGCTGATTTAGTAAGAACCAAGAGATTGAATCAGGTGGGGTTTGTAGTTTTGTTGTTTGATTTGGGTTTTTTGGTTTTTGATTTCGGGTTGTGTTTTGATTTGTAACTCGAACCCTAGAGTGATATACAAAGGGATCGAGGTTGTATATCGAGGTAAGGAGACGATTGGAAGCGCACAGAGGGAAGATCATAGGCCGCCCCCTACCGGAGGCGTTACGGATGGTGGTGGAGGTGAACTCAACGGCGCGTCTTACAAGGATGGGAAAATGACTATTCTGCCCATCCTTCCACTACTATAAAGGAGTGTGTATATAAATATATATATATCTATATATATTATATATATAGATATATATATATATATATATATATCCGTATCTGTATCTGTATCTGTATCTGTATCTGTATCTGTATCTGTATCTGTATCTGTATCTGCATCTGCATCTGCATCTGTATCTGTATCTTGTATTTATCTGTATCTGTATCTGTATCTGTATCTGTATCTGTATCTGTATCTGTATCTTATCTGTATCTGTATCTGTATCTGTATCTGTATCTGTATCTGTATCTGTATCTGTATCTGTATCTGTATCTGTATCTGTATCTGTATCTGTACTTATCTGTATCTGTATCTGTATCTGTATCTGTATCTGTATCTGTATCTGTATCTGTATCTGTATCTGTATCTGCATCTGCATCTGCATCTGTATCTGTATCTGTATCTGTATCTGTATCTGTATCTGTATCTGTATCTGTATCTGTATCTGTATCTGTATCTGTATCTGTATCTGTATCTGTATCTGTATCTGTATCTGTATCTGTATCTGTATCTGTATCTGTATCTGTATCTGTATCTGTATCTGTATCTGTATCTGTATCTGTATCTGTATCTGTATCTGTATCGTATCTGTATCTGTATCTGTTTCTGTATCTGTATCTGTATCTGTATCTGAATCTGAATCTGTATCTGTATCTGTATCTGTATCTATATCTGTATCTGTATCTGTATCTGTATCTGTATCTGTATCTGTATCTGTATCTGTATCTGTATCTGTATCTGTATCTGTATCTGTATCTGTATCTGTATCTGTATCTGTATCTGTATCTGTATCTGTATCTGTATCTGTATCTGTATTTGTATCTGTATCTGTATCTGTATCTGTATCTGTATCTGTATCTGTATCTGTCTCTGTATCTCTGTATTTGTATCTGTATCTGTATCGTATCTGTATCTGTATCTGTATTGTTCTGTATCTGATCTGTATCTGTATCTGTGTCTGTGTCTGTGTCTGTGTCTGTGTCTGTGTCTGTGTCTGGTCTGTGTCTGTGTCTGTGTCTGTGTCTGTGTCTGTGTGTCTGGTCTGTGTCTGTGTCTGTGTCTGTGTCTGTGTCTGTGTCTGTGTCTGTGTCTGTGTCTGTGTCTGTGTCTGTGTCTGTGTCTGTGTCGTGTCTGTGTCTGTGTCTGTGTCTGTGTCATTGTCTGTGTCTGTGTCTGTGTCTGTGTCTGTGTCTGTGTCTGTGTCTGTGTCTGTGTCGTGTGTCTGTGTCTGTGTCTGTGTCTGTGTCTGTGTCTGTGTCTGTGTCTGTGTCTGTGTCTGTGTCTGTGTCTGTGTCTGTGTCTGTGTCTGTGTCTGTGTCTGTGTCTGTGTCTGTCTCTGTGTCTGTGTCTGTGTCTGTCTGTGTCTGTGTCTGTGTCTGTGTCTGTGTCTGTGTCTGTGTCTGTGTCTGTGTCTGTTCTGTGTCTGTGTCTGTGCTGTGTCTGTGTCTGTGTCTGTGTCTGTCTGTGTCTGTGTCTGTGTCTGTGTCTGTGTCTGTGTCTGGTCTGTGTCTGTGTCTGTGTCTGTGTCTGTGTCTGTGTCTTTGTCTGTGTGTGTGTCTGTGTGTGTGTCTGTGTGTGTGTCTGTGTCTGTGTCTGTGTCTGTGTCTGGTCTGTGTCTGTGTCTGTGTCTGTGTCTGTGTCTGTGTCTGTGTCTGTGTCTGTGTCTGTGTCTGTGTCTGTGTCTGTGTCTGTGTCTGTGTCTGTGTCTGTTTCTGTGTCTGTGTCTGTGTCTGTGTCTGTGTCTGTGTCTGTGTCTGTGTCTGTGTCTGTGTCTGTGTCTGTGTCTGTGTCTGTGTCTGTGTCTGTGTCTGTGTCTGTGTCTGTGTCTGTGTCTGTGTCTGTGTCTGTGTCTGTGTCTGTGTCTGTGTCTGTGTCTGTGTCTGTGTCTGTGTCTGTGTCTGTCTGTGTATCTGTATCTGTATCTGTATCTGTCCTGTATCTGTATCTGTATCTGTATCTGTATCTGTATCTGTATCTGTATCTGTATCTGTATCTGTATCTGTATCTTTATCTGTATCTGTATCTTTATCTGTATCTGTATCGTATCTGTATCTGTATCTGTATCTGTATCTGTATCTGTATCTGTATCTGTATCTGTATCTGTATCTGTATCTGTATCTGTATCTGTATCTGTATCTGTATCTGTATCTGTATCTGTATCTATCTGTATCTGTATCTGTATCTGTATCTGTGTCTGTATCTGTATCTGCATTTGTATCTGCATCTGTATTGCATCTGTATCTGTATCTGTATCTGTATCTGTATCTGCATCTGCATCTGCATCTGCATCTGCATCTGTCTGCATCTGCATCTGCATCTGTATCTGTATCTGTATCTGTATCTGTATCTGTATCTGTATCTGTATCTGTATCTGTATCTGTATCTGTATCTGTATCTGTATCTGTATCTGTATCTATATCTGTATCTGTATCTGTATCTGAATCTGTATCTGTATCTGTATCTCTATCTGTATCTGTATCTGTATCTGTATCTGTATCTGTATCTGTATCTGTATCTGTATCGGATCTGTATCTGTATCTGTATCTGTATCTGTATCCGTATCTGTATTTGTATCCGTATCCGTATCTGTATCTGTATCGCATCTGTATCTGTATCGGTATCCTTATCCGTATCTGTATTCGTATCCGTATCTCTATCTCTATCTGTATCCGTATCTGTATCTCTATCTGTATCCGTATCTCCATCTCTATCTGTATCTGTATCTGTATCTGTATCTGTATCTGTATATGTATCGTATCTGTATCTGTATCTGTATCTGTATCTGTATCTGTATCTGTATCTGTATCTGTATCTGTATCTGTATCTGTATCTGTATCTGTATCTGTATATGTATCTGTATCTGTATCTGTATCTGTATCTGTATCTGTATCTGTCTCAGTATCTGTCTCTGTATCTGTATCTGTATCTGTATCTGTATCTGTATCTGTATCTGTATCTGTATCTGTATCTGTATCTGTATCTGTATCTGTATATGTATCTGTATCTTGTCTGTGTCTGTGTCTGTGTCTGTGTCTGTGTCTGTGTCTGTGTCTGTGTCTGTGTCTGTGTCTGTGTCGTGTCTGTGTCTGTGTCTGTGTCTGTGTCTGTGTCTGTGTCTGTGTCTGTGTCTGTGTCTGTGTCTGTGTCTTTGTCTGTGTCTGTGTCTGTGTCTGTGTCTGTGTCTGTGTCTGTGTCTGTGTCTGTGTCTGTGTCTGTGTCTGTGTGTGCTGTGTCTGTGTCTGGTCTGTGTCTGTGTCTGTGTCTGTGTCTGTGTCTGTGTCTGTGTCTGTGTCTGTGTCTGTGTCTGTGTCTGTGTCTGTGTCTGTGTCTGTGTCTGTGTCTGTGTCTGTGTCTGTGTCTGTGTCTGTGTCTGTGTCTGTGTCTGTGTCTGTGTCTGTGTCTGTGTCTGTGTCTGTGTCTGTATCTGTGTCTGTGTCTGTGTCTGTGTCTGTGTCTGTGTCTGTGTCTGTGTCTGTGTCTGTGTCTGTGTCTTTCTGTGTCTGTGTCTGTGTCTGTGTCTGTGTCTGTGTCTGTGTCTGTGTCTGTGTCTGTGTCTGTCTGTGTCTGTGTCTGTGTCTGTGTCTGTGTCTGTGTCTGTGTCTGTCTGTGTCTTGTCTGTGTCTGTGTCTGTGTCTGTGTCTGTCTCTGTGTCCTGTGTCTGTGTCTGTGTCTGTGTCTGTGTCTGTGTCTGTGGTCTGTGTCTGTGTCTGTGTCTGTGTCTTGTCTGTGTCTGTGTCTGTGTCTGTGTCTGGTCTGTGTCTGTGTCTGTGTCTGTGTCTGTGCTGTGTCTGTGTCTGTGTCTGTGTTCTGTGTCTGTGTCTGTGTCTGTGTCTGTGTCTGTGTCTGTTTCTGTCTGTGTCTGTGTCTTTGTCTATGTCTTCTGTGTGTGTGTCTGTGTGTGTGTCTGTGTCTGTGTTGTGTCTGTGTCTGTGTCTGTGTCTGTGTCTGTGTCTGTGTCTGTGTCTGTGTCTGTGTCTGTGTCTGTGTCTGTGTCTGTGTCTGTGTCTGTTGTCTCTGTGTCTGTTTCTGTTCTGTTTCTGTGTCTGTGTCTGTGTCTGTGTCTGTGTCTGTGTCTGTGTCTGTGTCTGTGTCTGTTCTGTGTCTGTGTCTTGTCTGTTCTGTGTCTGTCTGTGTATCTGTATCTGTATCTGTATCTGTATCTGTATCTGTATCTGTATCTGTATCTGTATCGTATCTGTATCTGTATCTGTATCTGTATCTGTATCTGTATCTGTATCTGTATCTGTATCTGTATCTGTATCGTATCTGTATCTGTATCTGTATCTGTATCTGTATCTGTATCTGTATCTGTATCGTATCTGTATCTGTATCTGTATCTTATCTGTATCTGTATCTGTATCTGCATCTGCATCTGCATCTGCATCTGCATCGTATCTGCATCTGCATCTGCATCTGCATCTGCATCTGCATCTGTATCTGCATCTGTATCTGTATCTGTATCTGTATCTGTATCTGTATCTGTATCTGTATCTGTATCTGTATCTGTATCTGTATCTGTATCTGTATCTGTATCTGTATCTGTATACTGTATCTGTATCTTATCTTATCTGTATCTGTATCTGTATCTGTATCTGTATCTGTATCTGTATCTGTATCTGTATCTGTATCTGTATCTGTATCTGTATCTGTATCTGTATCTGTATCTGTATCTATCTGTATCTGTATCTGTATCTGTATCGTATCCGTATCCGTATCTGTATTCGTATCCGTATCTCTATCTCTATCTGTATCCGTATCTGTATCTCTATCTGTATCCGTATCTGTATCTCTATCTGTATCCGTATCTCCATCTCTATCTGTCTTATCTGTATCTGTATCTGTATCTGTATCTGTATCTGTATCTGTATCTGTATCTGTATCTGTATCTGTATCTGTACTGTATCTGTATCTGTATCTGTATCTGTATCTGTATCTGTATCTGTATCTGTATCGTTCTGTATCTGTCTCTGTATCTGTATCTGTATCTGTCTCTGTATCTGTCTCTGTATCTGTATCTGTATCTGTATCTGTATCGTTATCCTTATCCGTATCTGTTTCGTATCCGTCTCTATCTCTATCTGTATCCGTATCTTGTATCTCTATCTGTATCCGTATCTCCATCTCTATCTGTATCGTATCTGTATCTATCTATCTGTATCTGTATATGTATCTGTATCTGTACTGTATCTGTATCTGTATCTGTATCTGTATCTGTATCTGTATCTGTATCTGTATCTGTATCTGTATCTGTATCTGTATATGTCTGTATCTGTATCTGTATCTGTATCTGTATCTGTTATCTGTCTCAGTATCTGTCTGTATCTGTATCTGTATCTGTATCGGTATCTGTATCTGTATCTGTATCTGTATCTGTATCTGTATCTGTATCTGTGTCTGTGTCTGTGTCTGTGTCTTGTCTGTGTCTGTGTCTGTGTCTGTGTCTGTGTCTGTGTCTGTGTCTGTGTCTGTGTCGTGTCTTGTCAGTGTCTGTGTCTGTGTCTGTGTCTGTGTCTGTGTCTGTGTCTGTGTCTGTGTCTGTGTCTGTGTCTTTTGTCTGTGTCTGTGTCTGTGTCTTGTCTGTGTCTGTGTCTTGTCTGTGTCTGTGTCTGTGTCTGGTCTGGTCTGTGTCTGTGTCTGTGTCTGTGTCTTGGTCTGTGTCTGTGTCTGTGTCTGTGTCTGTGTCTGTGTCTGTGTCTGTGTCTGTGTCTGTGTCTGTGTCTGTGTCTGTGTCTGTGTCTGTGTCTGTGTCTGTGTCTGTGTCTGTGGTCTGTGTCTGTGTCTGTGTCTGTGTCTGTTGTCTGTGTCTGTGTCTGTGTCTGTGTCTGTGTCTGTGTCTGTGTCTGTGTCTGTGTCTCTGTCTGTGCTGGTCTGTGTCTGTGTCTGTGTCTGTGTCTGTGTCTGTCTGTGTCTGTGTCTGTGTTGTGTCTGTGTCTGTGTCTGTGTCTGTGTCTGTGTCTGTGTCTGTGTCTGTGTCTGTGTCTGTGTCTGGTCTGTGTCTGTGTCTGTGTCTGTGTCTGTGTCTGTGTCTGTGTCTGTGTCTGTTCTGTGTTGTGTCTGTGTCTGTGTCTGTGTCTGTGTCTGTGTCTGTGTCTGTGTCTGTGTCTGGGCTCTGTGTCTGTTGTCTGTGTCTGTGTCTGTGTCTGTGTCTGTGTCTGTGTCTGTGTCTGTGTCTGTGTCTGTGTCTGTGTTCTGTGTCTGTGTCTGTGTCTTGTCTGTGTCTGTTGTCTGTGTCTGTGTCTGTGTCTGTGTCTGTGTCTGTGTCTGTGTCTGTGTCTGTGTCTGTGTCTGTGTCTGTGTCTGTGTCTGTGTCTGTGTCTGTGTCTGTGTCTGTGTTGTGTCTGTTTCTGTGTCTGTGTCTTTGTCTATGTCTTTGTCTGTGTGTGTGTCTGTGTGTGTGTCTGTGTGTGTGTCTGTGTCTGTGTATGTGTCTGTGTCTGTGTCTGTGTCTGTGTCTGTGTCTGTGTCTGGTGTCTGTGTCTGTGTCTGTGTCTGTGTCTGTGTCTGTGTCTGTGTCTGTGTCTGGTCTGTGTCTGTTCTGTGTCTGTTTCTGTGTCTGTGTCTGTGTCTGTGTCTGTGTCTGTGTCTGTGTCTGTGTCTGTGTCTGTGTCTGTGTCTGTGTCTGTGTCTGTG